>CM052799.1:177032938-177087090 GCA_028533885.1 Nasua narica
AAAAAAGAAAACATTCATTTGAAAGGATATCAAGTAATCTTTTTTGCTTATTTGAAAATATAGTATTGAAATTAAAGTACACCCTAAAATGTCCTGTGGAACATCATGAGTTCTAAGAACCTGTGAGCATGTTACCTGATAATGCCAAAGGTACTCTGCAGATGTAATTAAGGTTAAAGATATTGAGAAGGCAAGATTACCCTAGATCAGCTTGGTCAACTCAATCTAATCACCTGAGTCCTTGAAACTGGTTGTCTTCCCTGGGTAAATTAGAAAGATAAGACTGAAGAAGAAGCAATTAGTGTAAGAGAAACTGGCTTCACATTTGCTGGCTTTCAGGGTGGAGGATGGAGGAAGGAAGATAGGAACCAAGGAAGGTGGGTGGCTTCTAGAAGATGGTAACTGTTCTCAGCAGCATCCAGCAAGAGAATGGGAATTTAAGTACTATAACTGAAAGGAACTGATTCTATCAATGACCTGAATGGGCAAGGAAACAGTTCCTACCCTAGACTCTCCAGAAAGAAACACAGCCATGAAGACACCTTGATTTTAGCTCTGTGACATCTGTATCAGACTCCTGACCTATGACACTGTGAGGTAATATATTTGTGCTGTTTGAAGCCACTAAATGTGTGCTCATTTGCTGAGGCATCAATAAGAATCTCATACACGCATTATTAAATTTTCCTTACAATATATGGTAAATATGTGAATGGATTAACTGCCATAAACTAACTGTGAAAGGGGGGTGATGGTGTCACTGTATTTTTCCTGAATAAGTGACATTTAGACTCAAACTTTAAACATAGTTTATCTTTTAAATAAATGAAGCAAGGTTATAGAGAATGCACTCCAGAAATAGTCTGAAAGCCCTTAGGTAAATGAGTGAACATTATACTTTCCCAAGACTAAAAAGCAACCATGATGTCTGGACCAAGTGAATACATTTGATGAATAATAGACACAACACTTAATCATATGTCCTCAAGTCTTAAATAATTTTGTGCCTGCTGTCATAACTTCCTTATACACTGCATCACTACCACTTACCATTAAAATCAAAACAGAAAAACAGTAAGACAGAGAATATTGTATGTTTTCTGATTTCAGTCAGCTGTGTATGAAGCTTTTTTTTTACTTCCTTTTAACACGTATTTATCTCTTACACACACATCTCCAGGCAACTGTCATTTCTACTGTTAAAAAGTATAACAAAATTGTTTAACTTGGTCTCTACAACAATGTTTCTTTGATCTTTTCTGATAACTTGGGTGGTAGAAGTATACATTGGGTCGATTTCACCTACAAAGTCAATGATTTGGTGGTGCAATTATAAAACACAACGAATGCTGCTCTAAATGGTCACTTGGCTGAAAATAACTAATCTTCGTAATTAAACTGAAAATTTTTCAAAGAGTTCTCTTCTTTAGACCAAGGCTTCCTACTGCTAAAAAGTAAATTACTTTGGAGACATTTCAGGGATCTGAAGTCTACTCTTAGATTCACTGGGACACATGGTTTTCCAGCACATGGCCCCAGGGACAGCTTCACTTCTGAACAGATGCTAATGTTTCATGCAGTTTAGCGGTGGATATGGTAATGAAACAATCTTATTTAACTTCAGTCTAGAAGGGAGACACAACCTGCGTGACTGGATAATGTTCAAATTGGAACTGCCTTAGGGGTATGGAAATTGATACCACCTAAAGTTGTTTAAAATTTACAAAGTACTTAAAATGCCTTTTTGTGAATAAAAATGTTCTTTACTTTTATCTGTATTTGCAGTGAAGTTTTAATCATTCTAATCATACTGTAATTGGTGTGGCAAAGACTAGAAATACGGTTTCATTGACCTTCTGTCTGTCTATATCAGATTTTTTTTCATAGTAGCCGTGTCTGCTAAGAAGAATGCATATTTTTAAATGATATTGTAAGTATCACATGAAGTGACCATTTCTATACAATTCTTTCTAAACTGGTTCTAAAAAATTATCTTGATGCATTTCTTGTTTTAAATGACTGATGTTCATATTTCCTGGACTATGATATGCTTAATAAACCACTCATATTTATAACCAGGAATATCATTATGTTCTGGTAAATATTCAAATTTCTGTTGTGTTTCTTAGTCATGGTGATGTCTAAATTCTTCACTGTCATATGAATACTAAGAGGATTTTGAGAGAATCTGGATGTTAGGATTTGTTCGTACCATATGCGGACAACTGGGAAGATACTGCCGCTTTAATATAGTAATTGCCCCACCTCCCCCAAGCACTCTAACAGGTAATCATGGAGAGTTTAAAGAAGGGAGTATCTACCCAAGTAGCCAGGGTTAGAGCAAACCATGAAAGATGATATTACCTGTAGGAAAGAAAGGTGCAATGGTAAAATATCACTTAATGCACAGAAAGAAATGGAGCCAGGACAATAGGAAGGACAACAGGTAAGGATTTAGATTTCCGTAGAGAAATGAAGCCACTAGCCACCCTCGCCCTATACCTGCCCTCCTATCTCTGCCAATGTCTCCCATCAAACACACACACTGGGTCCAGCACTCTAGCAATCTTGTTGATTGAGTCCATGAATTCAGCCTCCTGGAATTTTCATCAGGATAGAGAAAAATATAGAATGGATCTGGTGGGGGAAATAAGAAGTATTCTCCATGAGAGGAATGATATTTTACCACTCTCACTCTTTTCTTTCAACCTTCCTTTTTCTCAATTCTGTCCCTTGTGTGGTAGAAAGAAATATGTGATTTGGAAATTTGGAATGAATAACTGAGGGGTCTTTTTTGTTGTCTTTGTTTTTTGTTTTATGTTTTTTTGTTTGTTTGTTTGTTAGATTTTTCCCTATGGATTGAGCTTGCTCATGGAGAACATGTGTTTCTGTTGCTCTGTTGGTTTCTAAGCCGCACTGACCCTACTGGTACTACCTTTCATAGCCTGACTGTCTCCCCAGTTCTGCATTAGAGAGCCCATTTTGTTTTTATACTAATCTGTGTCCTCCTACCTGGTTCTATCCATTATAAAGGCAATATTTTGACCTTGATATTTACTACTTATTGCATATCTCATCTTCTTCAGAACCTGGGGAAAAATGGAAATGCTCTGTTTAGGGGGACCCCTAGGAAATCCCTTGGGAATCCCAAGAGAATTCCTGATTCTCTTTTGGGAATCCCAAACAGAGCATCCCAATGGTCTGTTTAGGGGGACCCTTAGGAATCCCAATGGACAAGGAGTTAGTCCATGTGATAGTTCACTGCCAGGAACAGAAAATAATATGGGACAACTGCTAACATATTTTTTAAAAAGTCAGAGAATGTATTCAGAAACATCTGGAAAATGCTATGGAGCCAGGTGATTATTACTAATTAAGCAAGTGAAGGCTTATATATTCCTAATTTGCCTCATGTAATGATGTCTCTATTGGATTAAGATCCCTATGTCCTCAAGCCAAGTCCTTACCTTGCCCATCACAAAATCATCACTTTCAAAAATCACATTCATTTGTCTTAGTTAATCTTCAGTATAGGGGATAATCCTACTCTTGTCATTTATTGAGGTTAAAATCATGTACAATACAGTGTGCCATTTTAGGGGTACACATCAATGAATTTTGTCAAATGTATACACCCATGTAATACCACTGCAATCAGAACACAGGATTTTCCACTACCCCAAATATGTCCTCACTCTTCTTTCTGATCAATACTTCCTACTCTGGGGCTTAGCAACCAGTGAACACCTTTCCATCACTATAGGTTGGTTTTGCCTATTTTATAATTTCATATAAATAAAATTGTATGATTTTTTGTCATCAGCAGTAAAATATTTTTAATATTCATTCATATTGATGTATCAGTAGTTTGCATCATGTTATTGCTAAGAAGTATTTCCTTTAAGAAACTCATTACAATTTATCTATTCTCTTACTGATGGACATTTGTGTTATTTCCAGTTTTTTATCATTATGAATAATATTCTATGAAATTTCATGTACAAATCATTTTGTAGACATAGGTTTTCATTTCATTTTGGTAAGTTCATTTCATTCATTTCATTTCAATTTGGTAATTTCAAATGCAATTTGAAATTGCATTTCATTTGCAAATAAATGGAATTGCATTATTGTATAGTGAGGGCAGATTTAACTTTATAGAAACTGACAAGCAGTTTGCCAATGTGATTGCACCATTTCACTATCCCACCAGCAGTGCGTGAGAGTTCTGGTGGCTTCACAAACTCTCTGATACTTGATATTGGCAGTGGTTATAATTATAATCATATTATTTGGTGAGTACTGGTATCTCATTCTCTCCCATTTTTTTAGTAACATTTAAGAAACTGTTCTTATATATATTAACGTGAAACACTTTCTAAATTAATTTTTATTTGCTACCAATGAGTTGATGGTATCTTGACGATTTATGCAAATAAATTACTGTTTGTGAATTAATGTTTCATTTTAATTATGGTAATTTTCAAAATTAAGCCCATCTTCTCATATTTCTTGATGTTAAACAATCATTATTCCTGCTAAATAAGACTTACCACTTATTTAGCACTTACTGTATCTTAGACACTCTTCCAAGTGAACACATATTAAATAATTATGAAAACAAACTGAGTCATGAAGCAGTTAAGAAAATTGGCTAAAATTTTTCAGCCGGAAGTGTTAGAGCTGAGATTCTCAGTCAATCTGGTTTAAAAACCCATTCCTACACACATATGGTCTTCTTATTTTTAGTTTTTTTCTTTTCTTTTTTTTTTTTTAAGTCCTCTTTATGTGTTTGCCAAACTTGAAGTTGCATAAGTGAGGACAAGGAGAGGAAGAGTAAAAATGGAAGGAAGAGGCAAGGAGGAACACATACATATGAGGAAAAATAAGATTTAAGTGAGAAGCAGCTGATTTCCTTTTTACCATATATATATTTATAATATCTGCAGGAATAAATCTTACATCAATTCATGCGTACTCTGAACTAAAATGGACTTTCTTACTGGGGAAATACAAACGGCTCAATGGACTATTTTAAGCTACAGAGACATAAAAATAACAAATCTGTAATATAAAAAAATTAAGCAAATAAATATTTATAGATAAGACCAAATTTATAACCTTTTCCCAGTGAACTGTCAATTTTTAAAAAATAATATTTAAACACAAAGTACACACAAAAAACACAAGTTGTATCTTTAAATATTCAATTTAAATATTCAATGTTTCTGCTTATCAATAAACTTTTCTTTTTAAGATTTTATTTTTTTATTTGATAGAGAAAGAGAGAGAGAGCAGGTGAGCACAAGCAGAGGGAGCTGCAAAGGGAGAGGGAAAAGCAGGCTCTCCACTGAGCGGGAAGTCCAATGGCTCAAACCCCGGACTCTGGGATTATGACCTAAACTGAAGGCAGATTCTTAACCAACTGGGTCACCTAGGCGACCCTTTTTTAACTAATAAAAAGACAACTTTTTTTAACTAGGTAATTTATTAAAAAAACAGATTTGATGAGTATTATTGACATTTCAAAAAAATTGTATAAGACTAAAGAGCTATTAAAGAAAAACTCTCCATATGGAAACATGAAGTGTGATGAATATGTCCCCTTAATATTTATGATTTTATAATAATTATGAACATGTGTATACCTTGTTATTATTGCCTTATAGTCAGAAGGGCCATCTAGAGTTTAAGCAAAATAAAAAAATATATTGACACTTTAAATAAAAAGGCAAAGGGGGAAGCTTCAGATATCTGTGGATAAAGACTTAAAGGTTTTGGGGATATAAGTCCAAGTTCCTCTCTGGAGAATTAAAGAAATTTTGCTTTACTTAATCTTTTGTTTTGTGTTCTCATAGCATCACAGCATCACTCTTGGTCAGCAGGAAGAGGTAGTTAAGTGAATGTTGTCACCTCTTGGACACTATGGGCTCTTTAGAGACAACAGTGCATACAAGCTACTTAAATTTCCTTTTCTGCAATGGCTTCTGCTATTAAGCTTGGATAAGGGGACCTACCCTGACATGAAATTATCCTTTATAAAATTTAGCACTCTGGGTCTACCAAGAATGATCTGAACAATAATTGATCAAACTTCTACAAAGTTATGATGGTAGCTTTATGCCATCAACATCAATGTTCATGGTAGTATTTTCCCATTATTCTAACCCTGAGATAAATCCTTCCCACCAAGGTTTATCTCCTCAATTCTCTCCTCTGACTTCATACACGCACATGACCAGGAAAAGAAGGTAATCCTGTTGGCAGAAAATGTCTTATCTGGAAATGGGAAATTCAAATAATTAAAAAAATTTAGCCTACATTTGCTAATCACATACTAAAAATCCCAGACATTCTGATGAATACTTTATGCACCTTAGTTGATCTTCCCAGTAACCACTTCTATGGAGAAGAAATTGAAGTTCTAAGAAAGCAACTTCATCTTTGAAGATCACACAGATGACCAGTAGTAGAGGTAGAATCAGAATCCAAGTTTCCCTGACTTTGAAGCTTGTAATCACCAAGTTCTGCTTTCAAAGTGAAAAAGGACCCTTTATGACTTAGTTGGGTTTATCTATAAGAAGTAAATAAGGACACATTTGATCATACACTCTTTTTATCAAATGATCACAGTAGAGCAATGTGCATATAATATCCTAGAATTTGTGTAAAAATGCATATATACCACTGTTGCATTGGTGTGTATAAGATCTGTGATTTAATGGCCCACCCCGTCTTCTAGAGTTCATGAGAACTTTTGTAATAAAACTAGGATCCATGATCCCGCAAGTTTCTTTTAGCTTTGAGAATGGGTACAGTGCCAGGAGCTCTAAGACTCTACAGTTTTAACTCTACCTCTAAACAATCTTCTGAATTAATTTTGGGAAATTTATCCTTGCCTCATTCAGGACTTCTCAGAGTATATGCCATAGTCCTCTTGCATCAAATAATATAAGACCATTTAATAAAATACAGTCTCTTATGCCCTATCTCCAACCCATAGAATAAGTATCTCTGAGCAAATATAAGGAATCCACTTATATGAGATCAGTGTTCCCAGTAGTAACTACATGTAGGCAACAGCATAGGTAAATTTCAAGGCATTATCTGTCTTAAGCAAAAAAAGCTCAACTCAAAAGGCCATGTCCTATATGATTCCATTTACATGACTTGTAAGACAGGACAAAATTATAGAGACAGAAAACAGATCAGTGTTTGCTAGGAACTGGGTTTATGGGGGGAGAGATTTATTTTGAGGGAGTATGGAGGAATACTGGGGGAATAAGGGAGCTTTGGAACTATTCTGTATCTTGATTGAGCTGGTGGTTACATGACTATACTGCATCTGTGAAAATTCACAAAACTATAAACACAAAAAGTCAACTTCACAGCATATAAAATATATCTCAATTACAAAAATAAATTTAACTACTAGAATATTTCTACTTTCTCTTATAACTTCTGAAATTAATATTGCTGCTATGTTCTTTGACTCAGATAATATAAATTATTGTCATTTTATTTAAATTGTGTCTGTTAACTTTACAAAATGGCTTTTTTATATTTAATAATTTGTCTTATTTCATGCATTCACCTTATCTGATAACAAAATTATGATTCATATTTTACTTCTGCTTAGATTTGTGTCCTATCCCTGTGTCTATGACTTTATATAAAATTTTATAGAATTACTTCTTTTTATGCAAGTCCTTGTATTTGGCATTGAGTTGGGAATATTTACATACCCAAAATGCAATTCTTATTCTTTTCATAGGTAAGTTTAATATGTTTCCCACCCTGATTGTTACAAGGTAAAAAATATGGAATCATATTTCTTCTTTGTGGTATATTAAAGTGGGAAAATGATGAATATACTACTTTAGGGCTTTCTCCACTACTAAAATATCCTACAGTTTTTTTTTTCTAGCAGTTAAAAATACAGACAAAATTCTTTATGCTGCAGAAATCGCCTCTGCCCATTTGACTGTCTTCCTAAATGCATTTGACAGTGTTGATGATCTGTGAGGGATGTGGCTGCAGCTGTAGCTTCAGAGATTTCTGAAAATAATACCCTGATAGTAAGGAAAGGCCCATATTTAGTTATGTAGTCCCCAAACATGCATTTCATTTTGTGCATGTGGAAGGAGCCATATGCTTCACTGAATGTAATGATGAATTATAAACCACCCATGAAAACAAGCACCAGTGAGGAGGCATGAGGATCAGGGAAGTTAATACAAATCAAAGTGCAAGACTGAAATAAATTGAACCAACTGTGCTTTTGGTTTCTATACTCTCTATATTTGAATTTTCATGGGAGTCTATATTTCAGGAGCCCATTGTCATGAGTATGTTTTTGTGTGTGTGTTGTGTGTGTGTGTATTTTATTTTTGACTCAGTTTTTAGAACCGCATGGATGGTTTCTGCCATTATTCCAAGTATTCTAACTAATCCTATATTGTGCTTTTTCCATACTACTTATTGCATGGAGCACTGGGTGTGGTGGATGAACAATGAATCTTAGAACACTGAAAAAATAAAATAAAAATTTTTAAAAAAGCTATCAGTTTTTAAATGTATGATATACAATTATTTTCATTGTATTGTTGGATTTTTCTCTGATGTGAAGTTACAAAGAAATTAAGACTTGAAATACTGACTTTTTGAATCTGCTATAATGATTTAGCTAATATTGTTCTCTTGAAGCTATGGTTAGCATATAGTAATTTTGTCAATTCATTGTGTATACATGTTGTTATACAAATAGTTAAAAAGCAAGGTTTATATGACATTTGCATGGATTTCAGATCTATTTACTTAATAGTGATAAACTCCTAAAGTCCAAGGACCATAACAATAAAAAGTTAAGGAGCAGAGCACAGGAAATCTGTAACACACACACAAAAAAAGATATATTGGTTTATTCCATTGTATTTTACTATTTATGCCTTCTTTTTAGTACTCTGAGTACATTGTAGCTCATAATACCTCTTATAAATATTGTCTAGAACAAATTCTGTAATTAAAGTGACAGTGGGGAAAATTTCACTTGAAAAAATTATGCTAGTCTTATGAATATCTTATATCACACTATCAACTTTATAAATCATCACTGCATCTAAGACTAATAATCCATCTATTCTAATCATTTCTAGTCCAAATATATCAAATATTTGCCATTACTGAATACAATCAGTTAAAAAGAAAAAGGACATTAATGATAAAATATATTTGTAAAATATTAAGATCTGGTAAAACAGAAAACAGATTGGAAGGGGCTTAGTGAATCTGTATAGTCAATACAAAGGGAAACATCTAGAGGACTGACCCTGCCTTATGTAACCTCTTAGTATTTGTTCCTACATTGTGTCTGACAAGTGATAGTGGTAAGTTAGTTTTTCTCATTGTTGGATGTTGACTCAAGGCTGTCTATATATATAAAGCAATATAACATTAACATAGTGTAAGCACGGTACCTGGGTGTCGCAGTCAGTTAAGCAGTCAACCTTGATTTCAACTCAGGTCATGATTTCAGGGTTGTGAGATCAAGCCCCATGTCCAACTCTGCTCTCACTAGGGAGTCTGCTTGAGATTCTCTCCCTCTACCCCTTCCCTTGCTCTCTTTCTCTAAAAATAAATAAATAAATCTTTAAAAAAAAGACAGCATAAGCAAAATATTCAGTAATATAAAATATTTTTAGCAATAGTTGTAATGGCATAGGGAGAGTTACTCAAAAGGCAGAGAAGCTAATTTTGATTTTTTTCTTCTTTTTTCTTGTTTGTATTTTTAATATGGGTTGCTATAATGAGAAGATAGTCTAAATTACTGGAGATGTTTTGTGAATAAATATAATATTAATGATATGTCTAAAAACTTTCAGAGAAATTCCCTGCTCCCTAAATTCCTTTTGAGGTAGCATGTATCTTATTCCCGTTAGGTCAGTAGACAATAGGAGTGTTCACAAAAGTCTAAAGTTTTCATAAGTCAGAGTCATGCAAGCCAGTCTCTGATTTCACTACTACTCCAAGTAGTACTACTACTCCAAGTAGTACTACTCCAAGTAGTAGTGAAATGGCTTTTTGCCACCAATAAGAGAGTCCTGGAAAACAGTCCCACCAGGCATGGAGGCATGTAAGCACATCTTTGAAGATGTCTTTTTGTAAAAAGCAGAGCTGACCAAGAGCCCTGGCTTATCCCTTGTAAATCACTGCCATGTCTATGCTAAGGGTGCAACTCTCATACTGGAGTTCAGAGGAGATCCTTGAAGCAGACCCATTCTAGGAGACTAAAGACTATGTTTTTAAAGAAAATTTCTCTCAATGATTTCCTAACTTTGGAGAATCTTTCCTAGAATAAAAAGAAGTCCACAATGCCTTTTTAAAAAAGATTTATTTATTTATTTGAGAGAAAGAGAGAGAGAGCACGAGTGGTAGTAGGGACAGTATATCAACTTTTGAGTGACTTGTCTTGGGTCTCACATTAGGAAGTATTAGATTCTATTAATTCACATTCCACAATCTAAGACTTGAACAAAGTCTGTGTGATGGGCTTACGTTCTCTCTAAGAGCCTCATTTAACTTTTTTATTTTTTAGATAATGCTCTTAAAAATCCTTATATCAAATGTACAGCCATTTTCCATCACTATTTGACTGGTAGTATCAACTTTCATTTAAATATATGTGGAAATATAGATTGGTCCATCACATAAATAGTGTCCCTTCTTTGCTGAACTTGACCATGACATGAACGTGTTTATTAAGATCTTTTTTCATACTTAAGTAAAAGCATGCATAAAATGATTATGAAATAATGATCTACTTATCTTACATTCTTTGAAACTCTTGAAATACAACAGACAATATACTAATTCTTAAGCTATCAATGCATTTGTATAAGTAAAAAATCATTTCCCATTTTGAAAAAGTGTTAATATGATCTATGGCATTATTATAACTCAATAAGATAAAACTTATTTTTTTTTAAATGGTATGGGATAACATGCCTTCACTTGGCTGTCAAAACATACTGTGAATGTAACAACTTGCCATTTTTTGAGTACTCTACTTTTTAATCAAATCATTTTCATTTTAATCTTGTTCTGTATAGTGTTACCTAGACAGACATGAGACAGTAGCTGTGATTAGAAAGATCCTTAATGACTACATGAGTTCTTAGCCCACAGTTTAGTCTTCACCAAACCCTATCATTTAATGTATGAGCTGGCCTATCTTAAAATCACAGATAGAAGAAAATCAAAAGTCTATAAAGTGTGGATATCACTGACAGCCATGGAAGAGTTGTTTATTCACAATATCGTTCCACAGTTTTTAAACTTGTATGTCACTCAGCAAATATTATGGAACTTGACCATATATGGTATAGAAAGAGCTTCTCAGGACTCTACAACGAATCCGCAAAGACTGACAAAATATAACAGGTAAGAATTAAACAGAACTCTGTGAGATAGAAAATCCCCTTGCAGCCTTTGTTTAATGGAAAAGGAGTTGGAAGAAAGATGTGTGTGAGTGTATGCTCAATGGACAAAATTTCCAGAATAGACTTAATTTCAGGCTTGCCACTGCGTGTAGCCTTTGACATGATAGGAAGTATGATTCCCAGCAATCTCAATGCACCTTCCTCTTGCCCAGTTCTGTCTTCTTATGGTTCATCAATGTTCTTATTGTGTAAACATTCAGATACAGGACAAAGTGCCATTTTAACTTTTTACCACATCTCAGAATCACTATATATAAATGGTTGCTTATTTTTATCTTCAAGCTATCCCCCTAAGTATAGATAAATAATTTTAAAATAATAACATGGTGTGCCTAGGTGTTTCAATCCATTAAGCATCTCACTCTTGGTTTTGGCTCAAGTCATGATCTCATTGGTCATGGGATTGAGCCCTACCTCAAACTGTGTACTCAGCAGGGAGTCTGCTTGAGGATTCTCTTTCTGTCCCTCCCTCAATTGGTGCACACATGTGTACTCTTTCTCTCAAATAATAAATAAATAAATAAATCTTAAAAAAATAAAATAATAACATGAAGAACAATATAAAATGAACAAAAAAGGAATTCTGCTAAGCTCTTTATAGACACCATCATATTCATTTCTTTATAAAATTTTATCAGGTAGTTACATTAGCCCCATTTCACAGGCTCAGAACCTAAGACTGACAATCCTTAGCTAATTTCACTATAGATACATATTAGTTAATGGTGAATCTAGAAATTATGGGATTCAAGAAAACAACATAGGAGGCATAGAATATTTATCATCCTTACTTTGTAAAATTAATGATATCAACAGACATGTTGTATAACTTTAAGAAGCAGGTTCGGAATTGCAAACTCTTTTGTATGCAGGTTAGTCTAGATTTCCTCTTATCTCAAATATTTCAAGAACTTCTCACTCTTTGGTTATAAGTAATACTGCTATAATCATATTGATATATTTAAGATCTCCTTAGTATCCATTAGACACTCTTTTTTTCACAAAGTCCACTATTTGTAGAAAATTCTACAGAAAATGCTCTTTTGTTTTTGTATATGCTATTTCTCATGTTATATCACCATACATTGCCTTTTTGCTTAAAATTCCTTGAAGTTTCAATGCCTGAGTAATCACATACTCAAGTTAGTAAGAGCCAATGTCCACACTAAAAGTGTCAATCTCCTGAGAGTTCCATTCTTTAAATATCAATGCATTTCTCAATGCATTTCTATTTAGAATGTACTGTCTCTTCTCTTTTACTTGAACTTCAACTTGTATAGCTTTTGCCCACAGTTTCATGACTTCCATATTGTATGATAAATTACAAATACACACAATGATATCCCATTGGCAAGCTGAAATAATGAATTCTAATGTGGTATCATCAAAATATATGTGTATAAATGTGCATATATGTATATATTTATATATCAATATGTATATATTCCCAACATGAATCATAATTTCAAGAGAAATGTCTCATTTCAGCATGAAAAATTATCTTTGATCTCATGAAAACAGTTTTTACTCCTACAGGCCTTAGCTTTATACAATAACTTCATTTCAGAAGAGAACATTTTCTTTATATTTGCATAGATAAAAAGCACATTTAGTGGCCTTATAAAGATAAAAGTTATCAAAGGTGATTTCAAGCCTTCACATCTTGAAAAGAGAAAAAGGCTTACGGTGTTAACAGCAATGTTAAACATTTTTTCTGTCTCCTTTAGGTAAAGGAGTGAATTGTGTTAATGCTGATATAAGAAAATAGGTCTCTACTTTTCTGAAGTATGAAAGTTAAGGAAACACAAATATGTATTAGAATCAGGTGTCAAGTAGAATAGGAAGCACTTTGATCCTAAATATACATTTGTATTTCCCTCAGCATAGATAAACTTGCAGTTGACAAAGTAAGTCTTCCAGGATTCTGAAAATGTTATTGATTTTTGTCTCAGAGATTAGGAAAAAACAAAAACAAAACTCTATTTTGATGCTTGTGGGAAAGCACTCTGTTTTGTAGTCTTCCTTGGATAGATAGAAATAAATGCTAGGTTATGTTCCTCTCTACGTAAGCGATATCTGGTTTTCCTTCCCTAATCTTCCAATTAAAATATTTCCAACTAAAGAAATACACAAAATACTTAAGCAAACCTTTCTTGCATTTATTTAAATTCAAGAATTAGTGAATTGTACTTAATGACATGTAAAATTAATGAATGAAATACAAGCCAGAAATAGCCCACTATCCTGAAGCAGTCAAGGCAAGAGTAAACAAAGCAGTCCCAATTCTGGAGTGAATTTCAATTCCTCAAACTGTGATGTGCTATATAAGGTGGATAGATATTGGGGGAATCAATCATTAAATCTACTACATTGTTTCTATTAAATATCAAGAAACTTGAAATCTCTACATTAGAATATAAAATATTCAACTCTTAGAAAACAGATTGAGATGAATGGTGCCATCTGAATATCAGAGAGATGTTTTGTAATTTAAAACAAGCTCTAAACAATCTTCTACCCTGTGTCTACGTAACTATTATATATCTTAATTTTTTTGGGTGTTGTTTATGAATGTCCCAGATAATCCCTTGGTATTCTAATTTCATGGAAGTCATCAGACTTTTTACACTCTATCTCTTTTTCTTGTAGCAAAATTCTACTGACTTTGTTTTAAGACAAGATCAGTTGCAGATAAATTAATGCAATCTTCTGCCAACTTCATTTTAAGATGACCCTTAAACTTGATGGTCTCTCACATTGTGCAATCTTTGCTGCTCACTGATAAGATGCAGGCTTCTCATCAAGGAAAATTCAAATGCAACTGAAATTCAATTGCAAATCTCCTTCACACATTTCTTTTTTTTTTTTTTTTACTTTAATTCTTTCACACATCTCTATACATTGTTTTAATGTTTTGAATACAGCCTTGGAATTCATGCCTGCTTAGCTTCTAAAAGCCCCCCATACACCAAATAGATTTATTGGACATTTTATTAAAAATTGACATTATCTTATTTATTTATGTGTCCTCTCATGTGACTAAATAAAGAAATTACTAGGAGGGTTGTACCATAATATGTCTTAATTTATCTGTATAGTAAGACCTGGATCAGACTTGTAACTTATTCCATTCAGAAAAGATTGTCAAAAATTTGAAGATAAATACACTGGGGACAAATTTGGGGAGGGGAAAACAGATTTTGGGATGCTTTGAACACAAAGAGTCTCCTCACTTCAGCAAGAATCCCAATTAAAAATATTCAAAAAACTTAAGAGCTTAAGACTTAAGTTCTTAATTCAAAAGACTTAAGAATTCAAAATATACTAGCACTTCCTAAGGAATTAACTATTATAATGAAAAACCCCCATGGTATGTGTGGAACACAGAGGGAGAAGTAACAGAGAATATGGTAAATGCCTAGTTGAACATTTCATCAAACAAAACAAAACAAACAAACAAACAAACAAAAAACAACCCTCACTAAAATCCTGGACCCTGGGCTACCCTAAGCTGTTCTGAGGATTTAAAGAGGTCATGGAGAGCCATCAGTAATTTCCAGAGTATGAAAAAATAATGTGGCAATATCTGGATATAAATTACCAAAGAATGATCTCTAACAATGTAGAGGTAGCTGTATGATGGCACTAGAGAATCTCAAATTGAATTCTTTAACCGTATATGAATTTATCCATCACTGCAGGGTTGAACTGGCCACTCAGTTAATACTGGTGGGAAATGTTAATAAAGTTGGTGAAGGTATCTCTGGCACACACCTCATCTGTCATCAGCATAATGCTGGTAAAGCTATCAAGGCAATATCTGGACAAGAGCCCAAACAAACCTCAAGGTTTTGGGGTTTTTTTTAAGGCTTTTAAAGAGATTTCATACAAGTGCAGTCCACAGTGGTTTTAAATATGGCATGGTTAATACTTTTATCTCATTATGGGTTGAACTTCTTTCTTGCTAGAAGTCTCTGGCATGGATAGTTTGAGAAATTCTTGATTTTATGTGAAAAATTCTAACCTAACCATCCATCAACAAGAGCACGTACTGTAGAGCTTCACTAAGACTTGAGATTAACTCAGAAACTTCTTCGTCTAAATGTCCCTCAGTCTGAGAAAGGCAACAAACAAACAAAACAAACAAAAAATAGAAATCTAAACTTAACTAAGTGAAATATCAGATGAGATATTTTGGGAAAACAAAACATATGAGAAAGACTGCCTTCAGATCTCCCTGAAGCAGTCCTACTAGGTGATATTAATAACTATCAAAACCATGAATTCACAAGGTGCTGACTTTCAGATCCATATCTTTTAATTAAAGAGGTATAAGTCATCCTTAGATCACTGTATACTCTATCAGTCAGTAAATGCAAGTTCATAATTCTTAGAAATCTCTTATAATTTTTATTTTGTGTATGTGTGTATGTGTTTGTGAAAGGGGACATGCTTTCCTCAAGACCTTGAGATCAAGTATACAACATTGTGAATTGCAGATTCTGTCCAAGACCCAAAAAGCAAGTTGTGTAGGATTGGAACTGGAGATGATCATGCATTAATCTGTCTGTCCTTTTTGTTTGTTTGTTTGTTTTCTTAGATATTTTATTTTTTGTGTGATTAAGATTCCATGTTGCTATTAGATCATTTACCTCTTTACTATCATACCCATAATGTCCATATTCTAAATACTGATATTTACTGCTTTACATATGAACTAAATGGTTAAATTATCCATTTATCTGTTAAAAATGTACAATCAAGACATATTTTAGGTTTGTATGCTTCCCCTGGTGGGTGTCACACAGCTCCCATTATTACCATCTGCTTGTAATGAAACAGTTTCATTGGTAAACATAGTTAACTGCTTAGCTGTTTTTATTTATTTTTTAAAAAATTTTATTTATTTATTTGAGAGAGAGAAAGAATGAGAGAGAGGAAGAGGTCAGATGAAGAAGCAGACTCCCCGCTGAGGAGGGAGCCCGATGCGGGACTAGATCCAGGGACTCCAGGATCGTGACCTGAGCCAAAGGCAGTTGTTCAACAGCTGAGCCACCCAGGTGCCCTGCTTAGCTGTTTTTAAATGGCAAACATCATCAGAGATAAGAATCAAAAGCCTAAAATCTCTCATCATATCACATGTAGAAATGGATGTTACTACAATCTTAAATACAACCAATGTGAACCTTTTATAGGAGCTAGCAAGTGTTATCATGGAAGCGTTATCATTTTTACAAACCTCACAATGAAATCTCAGTGTGGATTTTTAGATTCAGAGCTATTAGGACTAGATGATCTCTCTACTCACAACTATCAGTGCCTCACATCTAACTACACTTGTAAATTGGTGTAGAAGCTGTATAATAAAACACAACAACTTCAGAGTGGTGTTTTGCATAAAATTATTGGGTGGCCACCAAAGATTGTTTTTGGATTTGAGACACAAGTACCTTTAGGCAAAATCTGGTTCTGAAAAGCTACCCGAAACTCATAATACCAAGAGATTTCTGGATGGATGGGACTGAACTAAACTGCCATAGCAAAATCATAAAGAAGTAAACTGAGATTTGAACAACCTGTCATATAAGCTAAGGCAAAATTTGCACTTTGAACTTAATGCCTGCTCAACTAAAAAAACTCAATAATCCCCAGAGGATTATAACAAGATTTAGTGGTACATGAAATAACAGTAATATTTTCTAGGAAGAAATGCAAAATTACTCGACATGAAAAACAGACAAACAGGAATGGTAACCAAGTTGCAAGAGAAAATACAATCAGATGCCAACCCTGAGATGATGCAGATACTCAAATTATCAAAGACTTTAAAAATGTTCTTTAACTGTGATAACTTTGACACAAAGTCAAAGGTACCAGAGATAAATATAAGGAGTTAAGTTCAGAGAAATATAAACTATAAGAAGGAAAACATGTGTATTTTGAAACCAAATACTATGATATCTAAAATTTCACTGGTTGAGCTCAATAGGAGAACAGATATGATAGAAAAGTCAATGGTATTAAAGACAGATCAATAAATATTGCTCAATTTAAAGAATAGACAAGAAATTAAAAGAAATAGAGACAAAATTTCAAAGACATATGAGAAAATAACAGAGAGTTTCACTAAACAGGTCATAGGAGTTTGGAAAAAAGCAGAGAAAGACTGAAGAAGAAAAAATATTTAAAGCAATAATACTGTTAATAATAATAATAATAATAATACTGTTGATCTGTTGAAAAACATAAATTTATAGGTTGAGGTTGCTCAATGACCACAAAATTAATAAAATCAAATGATATTATACCTAGGGACATCATAGTCAAACTAATGAAACCAAAGTTTAAGAAAATATCTTAGAAAGAGTGAGTAAAAAGGTATGTTACATACAAGGGAACAACATTTTTAATTACTACAAATTCATTTTCAAAACCATGGAGGCCAGAAAATAATGGAACATCTTCAAAGTGTAGAAAGAAATGAACTGTATATCAAGAACTCTTAATTCAGTGGTGTATTCTTTAGGAATTAAAGCAAAATAAAAATATTCTTAAAGGAAAGAAGCTAAAGAGAAAAAATGGTCAATAGTAGAACTACTCCACAAGAAACGTTAAAAGTGAAGCAGTAGATTGAAAGGAGAGGACACAAGAAGGGAACATGGATGATGAAGAATGGGAAAACATCAATAGAAACAGCAGAAATCTGTGTTACTGCAAAATGTATTATATTATTGTAAATATTCTGGCTCTTATGTAAAGTGGTAAAATATAAACTCAAAGTACACTGTGAAAAATTAGGCTTGTATATTACAATCCCTAATGCAACCCAAAAATAAAATAATAAATGGCATGGCCGAAAGTCAATTGGTAAACTCAGATTGGTATGTATGTGTGTATGCACATAGATGCACATATATGTATATATACAGCATACATTAATATATATTCAAATAATTTAAAAGGGCAGAAAAGGGAAACAGAGAAACAAAAAATGACAGCAACAACAGTGACAAAGCAGAGGTGAAAACAAAAATAAAATGATACACCCAAATCTAACCAATTAGTTTATATTGGTTAGTAAATCTAACCAAATTATCTTATCAGGCTATTAAGTGTTAATAGCCTAGCTAGCTCAATTAAAATGCAGATGTTGATTGATTTGATTTTCAAGGAGCATGGTTCAAATATATATTGAGTGCAATAAATGCACTTTAAGGTCATAGGGAGTAGAAGCTAAGTAGATATAAATAATGTGTCATAAAAGAAGTCAGTTTAAGAACGTTAGAGTATAAAATTTAGTATCAGATTAAATAAATTTCAAGATAAAGAATATTACCAGAGAGGGAAATACTCTATAATGATGAAAAGGACATCATCAGTAAAATATAATTATGTGTATGTCAAGTAAGATAGCCTCAAAATACATAAAAGAATAGATACTTCCATATTTTAAGAGATTTTATTACCCCTCTCTTAGCAATTCTAAAAAAGCTGGACCCCCCCAAAAAATCATTAACACAAAGGAGCATTCTCTTATGTTCCAAAAGAGCAAAATACATTTTTTTAAAAATTCACATATTATATTTACTAAGTGGGATCATATGCTGAACTATAAAAGATTACAATAAATCTAATGAATCAAATTCATACAAAGTATCCTTTGACCACATCAGAACTGAAGTGGGAAGCAATAAAAATAAAATACCTAGATAAATAACTCCAAATATGAAAATTTAAAATATGTACTTCATTTATAGATGAAAGATGAAATCACAAGGGAAACAAGAAAATATTTTGAAACAAATGACAGAATATTATAACATAATAAAGAGTGCATATGTAAAAATCATATAAATTTTGTGAATTTACTTTCCACATTAACCTATAAAAAAGCAAAATAATTCCAAAATAAATAGAAAGCACAAAACAGAAAGATAAGAGCAAAAATTCTATGATTTTAAGTACAGAGAAAGAGAAATAATAGAGAAAATTATAATCAAAACCAAGGCTTTGAAATTTGGCTAACATCTAGTTAAACCTATGGAAAAAAAAAAAGAGAGAGAGAAAGAACACAAATCATCATTCTCAGGAATGCAAAAGGTTATTATAGATTATGTAGAAATAAAAAGATTAGCAAAAAAAACCCTATAAAGAAATAAATGTGTACCAACAAATGTAACAATTTAGATCAGGTGGACAAATGTCTGCAAGTATACAATTTACATAATTGATATTAAATCTTTTTGCTTAAGCTTTTTTTTAAGCTCGAGTTAGTTAACATGTAGTATAATATTGGTTTTGCAAGTAGAATTTAGTGATTCATCATTTATTTATAACAACCAATGCTAATCACAAGTGCCCACTTTTTTTTTTAAAGATTTTATTCATTCATTTGACAGAGAGAGATCACAAGTAGGCAGAGAGAGAGAGAGGAGGAAGCAGGCTCCCCGCCGAGCAGAGAGCCGGATGCAGGGATCGATCCCAGGACCCCGAGACCAAGACCCGAGCCGAAGGCAGAGGCCTCAACCTACTGAGCCAACCAGGCGCCCCACAAGTGCCCACTTTAATCCCCATCAACCATTTAGCCCATCCAACAACCCTCAGTTTGTTCTCTATAATTAAGCATCTCTTATGGTTTGCCTCCCTGCTTTTTTCCCCTTCCCTTAGGTTCATCTGTTTTTTTCTTAAATTCCACATATGAAATGAAATCATATGGTGTTCATCTTTCTCTGACTGGTGCACTTATTGTAATACTCTCTAGTTCTATCCACATCCTTGCAAAAGGAAAGATTTCATTCTTTTTGATGGCTGAGTAATACATATGCACATATATATATACATATGCACATATATATATACATATATATTACAACTTCTTTATCCATTCCTCAACTGATGGACATTTGCATAATTTGGCTATTGTTGATAGTGCTGTTATAAACATTGGGGTGCATGTGCTCCTTCAAATCAGTACTTTTGTATTCTTTGGGCAAATAACTAGTAGTGCAATTTCTGGGTCATAGGATAATTCCAGCCATCCAAGAGCCCCTGATATTAATTCTTAATAAAAGAAAAATAGATTGGGGTGCCTGGATTGCTCAATGAGTTAAAGCCTCTGCCTTTGGCTCAGGTCATGATCTCAGGGTCCTGGGATCAAGCCTCATATCTGGCTCTCTGCTCAGGAGGGAGCCTGCTTCCCCCTCTCTCTCTGCCTGCCTCTCTGCCTACTTGTGATCTCTCTGTCAAATAAATAAATAAAATCTTTAAAAAAAATAGAAAAATAGGTTACTAAAGCTTTTTTAAATTTATTAAAAACTTTTCAAAAGCAAATTGCAGGTCCAAATGAAATTAATGACAAATTATTTTGAAATGTTACACCAGGAAAAAATACGTCCATATTACTTCAGTTTTTTTCAGAAACTAGAAGATGAGATATTACAGCCCAACTATTTTTTTTTCTTTTGGAGGTTATCATTACCCTAATACCAAGAAATGACAAAGATATTGAAAAGATAAAAGAGGAAGAAAAAGAAGAGGAGAGAGAGAGAGAGAGAGTAAGAAGGTAGGGGTTGGGGGAGACAGATTATGATCAGTATGTCTAAGATGGAAAATTCTCTTAAAAATCAAAAATTGAATAACTGAACTTAACAGTATATACAAAATGGAAGAGAATATAGCCCACAATATTTCAATAACATTATATGGTGACAGATGGTGACCATACTTATCATGGTGAGAACTAAGTAATGTATACAATTGCCAAATCAATATGTTGTACACCTGAAAATAACATTGTATGTTAATTATACTCAAAAAATGAATATTACATCAGTACCAAGTAATGTTTATTCCAGGAATGAAAAGTTGGTCTAACATTTGGAAAACCCAATATAGCATTTGCCATATTAACAGAGAGAGAAAAAAAAGGACATGTTCCCTTCATATATGTAAAAAAATTTTTTTGAGAATATTCAATACTCATTCATGACAAAAATGCTCAATAAACTAGGAATAGGAGAAAACTTTCTCAAATTGTTAAAGGGCATTCATAAACTTCTTCACCTGATGTTATACTTTGTGATGAAAAACTTGAAAATCTTTATCTTAGAAACTGGGGATAAGGCTCTCTTTCATCACTTTAGTTCAGTAGTACTGGAGGTAATACAAAGAAGGGGCCTGAGTGGATCAGTCAGTTGAGCCCCTGTGTCTTGATTTTGACTCAGGTCATGATCTCAGGGTTTTGGAATCAAGCCCCAAGTCAGTCAGTTTCCATTCTCAGTGGGTGTCTGCTTGAGGATTTCTCTCCCTCTGCCTCTTCCCCTTCCCACATCCCCCTACCCTACTCTCTCTGGAATAACTAAATGAAGAAGAAGGAAGGAAGGAAGGAAGGAAGGAAGGAAGGAAGGAAGGAAGGAAGGAAGGAAGGAAGGAAGGAAGGAAGAAAGGAAAGAAGGAAGGAAGAAGAGGAAGAGGAGAAGGAAGGAAGGGGAGAAGGAAGGACAGAAGAAAGAAAAGGCCTAAAAGGAAGAAAGAAGTAAATATATCCCTAATTATTTATGATATGATTATTTACAAAAACATCCAGAAAGTCTATAGAAAATTCTCTCAGAACTGACAGAACTAGGGAATAAATTTATCAAGGTCATAGTATTTAAGGTTAATGTAAAAAATCAATATTGCCCTAATACTCTGGATGCTAATTATTAAAAAAAATCAAAAATTTTCCATTTATAATAGGGTCAATGGCATAAATAACTGAAGATAAATATACTTAAAAATGTGTCCAAAACTTGTGATCTCAAACACAAAATATTGAAATTAAATATAACCTGAATAAATGGGAAAATATGAAATATTGATAAATTAGAAGACCTTATTTTTATTTTTTTAAAGAAATTATTTACTTTTTAAAAGATTTTTATTTATTCACTTGACAGACAGAGATCACACTTAGGCAGAGAGGTAGGCAGAGATAGAGGGGGAAGCAGGCTCACTGCCAAGCAGAAAGCCCAATGAGGGGTTTGATCCCAGGACCCTGAGATCACGACCTGAGCCTAAGGTAGAGTCTTTAGCCCACTGAGCCACCCAGGTGCCCCAAGGCCTTATTTTTTTTAAATGGCAAATCTTCCCAAATTCATTTATGGATTCAATTTTGTACCAATCAAAATTCCAACAATATTTTTGATGGATATTGGCAAACTTATAAATATAATTAAAGAGTGCATAAAATAACCAAATAAATCAAAAAAAATAAAAGTTTGAAAGAGCTATCTATTTTCAAGATTTATTATAAATCTATACTAATCAAGATGACTTAGTATTTGCAAACGATAGACTTGTGGTCAAAGGAGAACAAGAATTCCATGTATTTAGTCACATTTATGGTCAAGTGATTTAAAGGATATTCCAATTTAATAGGGAAAAATGAAACTAATGAAGTATGCTGGATCAACTGGATATCCATAGAAAAAGATGCACATACCAAATTTTACATCATTTCATAAAGAAAAATGGACTCAAAGTTTATCATTGACCTAAACGAAAAACCTGAAAGCATAAAAATTTTAGAAGGAAGTAGAAAGAAGTTCTTTCCTTCTTTTTTTAAGATTTATTTATTTAATTTTAGAGAAAGAGAATGATCATGGGGGTGGGGCAGAGGAGAGAGAAAGAGAATCCCAAGCAGACACTCCACTGAGCAAGTAGCATGAAGCTGGGCTCCATCGCATGACTCTGAGATCATGACCTGAGCAGAAATCAAGAGTCAGAGGCTTAACCATCTGAGTCACTCAGGCTCCCCACAGATCTTTCCTATCTTGAGGTAGAGATTTCTTAGAACACTAAATTTCTAATCCATAAAAAAGAACAAAATGAGAAATTAGATTTCATTATTAAAACTTTTGCTCCTTGAAGATACCTTTATTAAAACTTCTGCTCCTTGAAAGATACCTTTAAGAAAAGAAAATGACAAGGAAGAGGCTAAGACAATACCAAAATCTGTGTGTCAGATGAAGGTTTTGCACCCAGAATATTTAAAAAACACAACTCAATAACAGGATAGCAACAGAAAGAGCAAAACACAATGTCACCATAGGCAGAAGATTTGTATAGATGCTTCACCAGACATACGAATAGCAAATAACCACATGAAAAGATGCTTCACACTATAGTCTTTGGAAAAATTCAAATTAAAACCCACTATGATGGGAACTCACATCCATTAGAAGAGGGAATATGAAAGCAAAGTGATCATCTTAAGCGTTGATAAGTTTGTGAAGCAACTTGGATTCTTATATATATTACTGGTAGGAATATCAAGTGGCATATTTCCTTGTAAAAAAAACCCGAGAGTTTCTAAAATAATTATTGTTCACTTACTGTATGACCTGCCATTCCCTCTCTACTCTCCCTACTCATCCCTACTCTCCCTACTCCCTACTCTCCATTCCATCCCTACTCTCCCTACTTATCCCTACTCCCTACTCTCCTCTTAAAAAAATATATCCATACATCCTCAAACACAAATGTCCATAGCAGCTCTGTATGCAATAGCTGCAAAATGAAACCAGAAATGTCCATCTACATGTGAATGCATAAATCCTGGCACATTGAGAAAATGGATAACCATTAACAATAAAATAGAAGGAATTTTTTACACATGAATTACCATGGATGGATATCAAAATCATTAGGCTGAATCAAAGGATTCATAAATATGTATAATGCACATTATAGTATAATGCATACATATACATATGTGTATACATATTACATTCCATTTATTATAAATTTATAAGGAATGCAAACTACTTAGAAGAAATCTGGTGAGTAACTATGTTGCGTGGGGACTGGGCATAAACAAAGCCTCAGAGTAAAAGCCACATAAAGATAGAGTTAGTGGTTATCTTGATTATGGTGATGATTTCGGGGATTTATATATACATATAGAAATAAAAATCTATATTTATAAAGATATTAATACCTACTATAACATATATGTATAAATTGATAAATGCTTCACTTTATGTGCAATTTACTGCAATTCAGTTATTTCTCAATAAAGTTTAAAATAATCAAACAAATTATCGTCTCCTGCCAGAAAAATGAATAGGAATTTATCATCTTGCTAAAGTGATGCCTAAATTCAATATAAGCCCTCATAGCACACAGGGTTAAATTTGGCCCATTAATTCTCTCTTTTGAAAGAAGTGATCACTTTAGGGATGCCTGGGTGGCTCAGTTGGTTAAGCAGCTGCCTTTGGCTCAGGTCATGGTCCCAGCGTCCTGGGATTGAGTCCCACATCGGGCTCCTTGCTCGGCAGGGAGCCTGCTCCTCTCTCTGCCTCTGCCTGCCTCTCTGCCTGCTTGTGTTCTCTCTCTGTTAAAATTAAATAAATAAAATCTTTAAAAAAAAAAAAGAAAGAAGTGGTCACTTTAGATAAGTTAATTCAAAATGAAGAAAAAAACAAATAGCTAGGTCTTGATTTAATTTTTCTAAGTTTTGTTTATCTACTTTTAGAGAGTGAAGGTGTAGGGAGGGGCAGAGGGAGAGAATCTCAAGCAGACTCCCCTCCTGAGCACAAAGCCCAGGACTGACCTTGATATCACAACCCAGATTTCATAGATCATGACCTGAACCAAAATTAAGGGTTAGCCACTCAATCGACTGAGTCACCGAGGTGCCCTAGCTAGGTCTTGATATAAAGCATGTCACCTTAACGATTAAAGGGGAATTCTACACTAAATTTCCCTTTTTGTTCCCCCTCAAGCCTCTTTATTTCACAATGTACAGGAGACTCTGAAAGGTGGGAAAATCCTACAAGCTATGGTTCGGAGGAAAACAGGGGAGGTATCAATAGCCCCAAAGCCGTAAAAGCCCTGGATGACAAATTTCACTGGAGATGATTGACAGGGTTAAAAACACAGACGCCCTGGATATTGTTCTCTCTAGACTGAATAAGCTTCATCTGTGGGAGAATTCTCTCACTTACATCATCATAGGCATTTAATATTACAAAAATCATCCGGAACACAAATAAGCAAATCATAAAAATCAGGCACTTTGGCAAATAATCCCTATTTGATATTTTGTGGTCTTTTTGGATTAGGGATGGACACTGTTCTCTTGGTTTAATTTGGGCACTCTGGGCTAAAAATTCGGGTCACGATCATTCTCTAAGTATTAGTCTGTGTCAGGGTGTTCAAATGTGTGATTTCCTGTCCTAAATGCTACTTTGTAATCTGTCTAAAAGGATCTTGCAACAAAAAGAATGAGAAAAGCAGACACTCACAGATAATGAATTACCACCAATGGGACACTGATATGCAGTCTCTACACCTCAGCTCACTGCCCCAGAGGGCAGTGTTTATCCTCCAGCTCCTGATAAAAAGGTAACCAGGAGGGGATGGAGAAGAGAGGCCACCTGAGTCAGCATAACTTAGCTGTTTGCACAGGATATTTTTGTCTAGAAAGTCACAACTGCAAAAGAATAATATCTCATTTGCTTCAGAAAACTTATACAAACCAATTTTTCTAGGTAAATGATTTTCTCATTTGGACATATGTTGTCTTCTAAAGACAACTTTAATTATCTGGACAAATAGCTAATCCATAAGGACAATCATTTTTTCCTTCAGTAAGTATTGAATTTCTCTCTAATTTGTTAAATGCAATATTTATAAAAGAAAAACTACATTGCCCAAATTATTTGGTAATCTATTTAAAGCCTATTTGCCTCCTACCCCTTCAAAGCCACTGGATGAAAACTCTGGCATGCTTTTTGATCAACTTTAGGTGTAGAATATACTCATAGTTAATTTAGGTTTCAAAATATACTCTCTAATAAATGAGAATGTGCCTCCAATGTGTTCCTTATATTTTTGGTTACTTTGAGCAAAGATGAAGTTTCTCACTTATTCCACCTCCAGAAGCTTGAGGTTTCTAACTGCACCCAGTGTAGGGAACAGGGACCTTCTCCTTTTCTTGTCCATCTCCTCCACTACTCACTGAAGCTGCTTCATACCATGCGAGAGTTTAAAGATGGTGGTTGTGGATGAGAGGAGAGAAGGATATAGCCAAGGCCATGTCTCACCTCTATTCTTTCTATCGGACCCCTCAGGGCTCCTCACTCTGAAATAGTGTTTCTCCCTATCTGACTTCTGTTTCCCTCCCAGTGAGCCATTTTTTTTTTATAGTCTACCTCACCCAGACATGCTTTATGGTCCTGTCATCCTAGCCTCACAGTCTGAGACAAGATCCCTTGTAAAATGATGGAGTTTCATAAACGTATCCCTCGGTTTCCAGTTGCACTTACTAGGTGTAGCTGTTGGAAGGAAGTGCAGCTAATTACCAAGTAAGCAACACCCCCCAAAGCCTGCATTCTTTTTTATTGTTATTATTTATTTATTTGACAGAGAGAGAGATATCACAAGTAGGCAGAGAGGCAGGCAGAAAGAGAGGAGGGGAAGCAGGCTCCCTGCTGAGCAGAGAGCCCAATGAGGGGTTCAATCTCCGGACCCTGGGATCACGACCTGAGCCAAAGGCAGAGGCTTTAACCCACGGAGCCACCCAGGCGCCCCTAAAGCCTACATTCTTTATCCCTCCTCATTTCTCTACCCAAAGTGCTGCCAAAGACAGGTAACACAGGTCGGTATCTCTATATTCTCTGGGCAAGGGCCCAATATCATCATGGGTAAGCCCGTTAATTACAAAAGCATCCAGTTCCAATTTTCTCTGATCTCTTGGAAGGCCCTGTCATCCAGCTTGAGTCAAAAGTCACCTTCCCCTTCTCTTCTTGGTGGGGTCGGGGACAACTTATTCAGTGTTTGGAGGGACTTTCAGGGCACGGTGATAATTTTCTCCAAGGGCATATCTTCAGAAACCCACAGTTTTAAAATTCTTTCTTGATCCTCTTTTATAATTTTGATCTAAGTGAGAGAAACAAAATACTTAGCTGTTTCCTTGGAAATTTGCATTTTGGCCATTCTCCCAACTCACTTTGGAATCTGATACCTATGCTATTTCAGACATTCACAGGAAATTTCCAAATCAACATCTTGTCACAAATGTCTCAATGTTATGCTCCAGAGGGAAGTGAGGGGAGGGGAGCTTAATGTCATTTGCTAAAATAATAATAATAATAATAATAATAATAATAATAATAATGAAATGGAGATTTTTTGCCCTGTACTCAAAGAAAAAAAGTATTTGATGTTAATTGCTGCACTGTAGAAATACAAATTTTATATTTTAGAAACATATGTTTATTTTCTTAATATTTATAGTAACCGTATACTGCACTCACAATCAGGAGGCAAAATGGATTTTTAAGAAAAGGAACTTAAAAGTAAAAAGCAGCATCCTGAATAAACAGTTCAGGATGCCTTTGTTTCTTCCACTTTCTGCTGGGTTATCACCTCAATTCTCACAAATCCTGACAACCAGAGACAGGGGTGCATGCCCGTGTCATATGAGAAATTGTTACAATATTAAGTCTCTTTTGAAGTATGTTGACCCGAATCTAAAGTTAGAAATGTATATTTTGGTGTCATACTTTGCACTCTTTGGTCCTGTCATGAAAAGTTTTAATGCCCTCAGAAGATAGCAGATAGTTTTCTCTTTTTCTTCTTAACCTCATTTCACTCTCTGAAAGTCTAAATATGCCTAACTAACTACATTGGCTAAGGTTGGCATTTTAAAATGCCATCAAACCTTCACAGTGTAAAGGATCTTTCACAGTTTAAGAAAACCCACGCACAGGATAGATTTGTTTATGACCAATTAGTAAGCTTAGATATCTTACAAAACACAGGATCCCTTCAAGGCAGAACACATCTAGTTAAGATTCATTCACAGTGACAGGGAAATGCCAGGCTGCTGATGTGTGTGTGTCTGTGTGTGTGTGTGTGTATGTATGTATGGTAGACAAACATCTTCAAAGACATTTCTTTTTCAAATCAAACAGTAGCATTATTTTAGTAATGCCCATGATTGAAAATCACCTTGAGATATTTAATGATTAAATAGTGCTAATTTCTCATCAGAAGGACTCCCATTGAAAAAGGGGTGGGATGTTGTTTCTCTCTGTTTTAATTGGATCTTTGGTGTAGGTGCCAAGGGTTTTTGTAGGATGCAACACTAGAGAATTGGTAATGCAATTTTTGGAAGCCTTACTCAGGTAAGGCTAAAAAAAAAAAAAAAAGAAAAAGAAAAAGGGGTAGGAATTCAGTATAATTTAGTTGATACAACATTGAGCAATCAGTACGAGAATAGCTTGCAAACTTATGACATTGGCTTGCATTTAACTGATAAAAGAATGAAGAAAAATGCTATGGTTTTCCTATTTTATTATTTTTCCTCACAAATAAAATATTTTTTATTGAAACTCTAAGTAGACTTCTGAACTCATTCCAAATTTCAGCTCCATTGTTATTTTTGAAACATAAGTCACTAATCCCAGTTGTTATTTTTTATGTATTTATACATTTAAAAATATATATACAAGTATTTACTTGCTATTTGTACATTGTCCTATCCTTTTTACTAGATTATCTCTTTGATGATATTCAAATTTGTATCACACTCAGAATTTCCACAATGCTTTCCATTCAATTATTTTTTTCAAATTATTTTTTTCATTTTGGTTTTTTTGGTTGCCCATTTTGAAAATCAGAATGTTAAAAGCAATATTTAAATCTCGTTAAAATTTTTATCCTTAAGAATAATTGAATTTTGAATTTCGTGGGGTTTTTATTAAATTCCAGTTAGTTAACATACAGTGTAATATTAGTTTCGGGTGAAGAATATAGCGATTCAGCACTTCCATACATCACCCAGTGCTCATCACAACAGGTGCACTTCTTAATCCCCATCACCTATTTAACCCCTCCTCAGCCTCCTTCTCTCTGATAACCATCAGTTTGTTCTCTGTAGATAAGAGTCTGTTTCTTGGTTTGCCTCCCTCTCTTTTTTTTTATACTCCGTCTTCATGAAGATAAATAAAGTTATTTGTTACTGTAAAAAAATCCTATTTTGACTATATTTGGGATAAGAATATGTGAATATGTAGTTATATAAACCTGGGGTTAGGGCGCCTGGGTGGCTCAGTTGGTTGAGCGACTGCCTTCGGCTCGGGTCATGATCCCAGAATCCCGGGATCGAGTCCCATATCAGACTCCCGGCTCTGCGGGAAGTCTGCTTCTCCCTCTGACCTTCTCCCTTCTCATTCTCAGTCTCTCTCTCTCTAATAAATAAATAAAATCTTTAAAAAAATTAAAAAAATAAAAAAATATAAACCTGGGGTTAGCAACTTTTTCTGTAAAATGCTAGGCAGTAAAGATTTTAGGCTTTGTGGTTATATCGTCTTTGTTGTATCTATTCAATTCTACCATTTTAACATGAAAACATCCAATGGGTATGGTTGCCTTCCAACAAAACATTAACAAAAGGCAAATAAGTTGATTTGGCCCCTGGGTTATAGTTTCCTGACTATTAATCAAACACATTGCTTTAGAAAGGGACAAATTCTATTATTCAGTTTCTAATGTTAATTTTCCTTTTCCTTTATATTATTAAATTGGTGCAATATCCTTAGCTGAAAGCAAAAAGTATTTTCTGGTCTGTTTTGAATTCTTCTTTTGTTGTGTATTCCTATTTTTTTCATATTTAGTCTTACTAATGTATGGAATTCCTTACTGGGATGAGTTTGTCTTTATAATGTCCTTTGAAAACCCTTGAATATTTTCTTGAGTTCAGTTTCTCAAGTGTATCAATTAAATATCACTGTTGTATCTATACAGAACCTTCCTCACAATATTTTCTGCAGAGTTCTTTTGACTGATTTGTTTCTCTGGAAAGTCTATATAATTCTCTGGTTATATGGTTTTCTTATCTCTAAACTATAAATCTTTCTGAATCATTTTTCTATGCACTTGGCTCAGGTGATTGACAAAAAAAATTAACAAGGAAAGACAAGAAGAAAAAAGGGAGGAAAAAAAGGATGAGGAAAGGAAAGGAAAAATGGGTGGGAGCAAGGTAAGGAAGGATAAAAACATGCAATTTTGTTGTTTGGCAGAAAAAAACTTCCTAAATGAAAGTTGAGATGAAAATATTCATATGTATTGTTTTACTGAGAATTCACAGAAGACTCAAAGTATGTCCAGCAGTGACACATTTAGTGGATGTCTGCTAGCTGATTGTGTTATTGTTCCCAGTTATCGGCTGCTCTTTCTATAAGACGGTTACATCTGTCCACTAAATTTTACGTGGCCTGCATGGATCGTCTAGGGCAGAAACTTATCCCCTTGACATCAAGTTTAATCTCATACCTTGTTTTGGCCAAGCAAATGCAAGAGCAATGGATCTGTGACTCTGAAAGAAACTTTAAAATCCTTTTTATGATTCTACCGCAATTTTCCCACTCCATTACAGTATCAGTGTGGCATCGTGTGGGGCCTTTTCTTTCAGGTCTAGATTAAAGGAGATGGACAGGGCAGAACTGAGCATGGCAAAGCCACTATGCAGCCGAAGTGGAGTGCGGGTGAGCACTAAATAATCTGTGATAAACAACTGAGATTTAAAGGTTATTCATTACTATAGCATCACCTAGTAAGAGTTTCAAAGTACGAAAATCATATAAGGAGTAGGGTGCTACAGTCACTAAAACGTAAAACAAGTGATACTAGTTTCAGGAATAGGTAGTAGATAGCAAGAACATTGTTATTGGAACTGGACAGAGAGAACTGGACTTTGTGTGCATACGTACAAAGCATCCAGTAAAATTTTTGTGGTAACTATGGAGTCACATAGGGGTGGCTGGGTGGCTCAGTCTGTTAAACATCTGCCTTTGGCTTGGGTCATGACCTCAAGGTCCGGGGAGCGAGCCCTGCTTGGGGCTCCTGCTCATCAGGGCATCTGCATCTCCTTCTCCCTCTGTGCTCTTGTTCACTCAAATAACTAAATAAAATCTTAAAACAAAATAAAACAAAAAACTAAGGAGTCTCGTATTATAATAATTGAGCCTGTAGTTTATTAAAGAGGTTTAGGAACAGACTGCTTCAAGTATGCTTTAGTGTCCATAGGCTGGGTTTACTAAGAAACTAAAAGAAAAAGGTTACCTCAAATAAGATTTGGTTGCTATGCAATCAAGAATAAAAGAGATATTCCCTAAATTATAGAATTTCCAGATTGAAAAGATTTGGCCATTTTTTTTTATCAGCTACCAAATAGAGATAAAATGAAACAGATAAAACAAGAGCAAATTATTACCACACTTTAAAAGTCATTCATGGGTTCAGGCACCCACATTACAACTTTTAGGTGGAAAAATAAAATGGTTTAAAGAAAATTTTAAGTGTTACCTGACGGCTAACTTTAAACGATGAACAAAGAAGTCTAAATAGGGTCTCATGTATTGAAAATAATTGTGAGTATACACATTAGTGAATGGAGTGAACTGAAATCAAATTTACTAAAAAGCGGATATATTTGTCAGAAAATTCACGCCTAAAGGGTGACCACTTTGGATTTAAACAGCTTGCTTTGGTTGGAAAATGGGAACAAAAGTTTCATATATTGTGCCTGAGTACCAGCTTACGGCAATTATGTGGTTCTATTATTTTTCTTTGCTTTTCCCAATGTGAACTATATATCTTAAAATGGCTGGTTTTCAAACATGGATTTTCACATGAAGAAGATACATGGAATATTGTCACTCATTCCCCATGGTGAAAACAGATAAAATGTAACCTAGGTGAAAATATATATATGTGGTCATAAATCCCCTGAGATTTTGCAGATGTGTGTTACTGTAGTGTAAATTAGCAAATTTTAACTAAAATATCACAGAAACTTTAAGTTGAGTGAAGAAATAAACTTAGAAAAATAGTCATTTTGTGTCAAGCATTACAGTTGACATATTGAGAGCATTATTTCATGCAATTCTTATCAAATCTATAAAATAAATGCTTTCCTCATTAAGCAAAATTTCATAATGGGGACAATAAACAAAAAATTAGAAACAGGTGACATATTTCTTCTTAGAAATGCAAAAAAGTAAAGAGACAATACAATAGTAAAGATAAACCACATACAAATTCAAAAGAAATAAGACTGGGAAATTTACCATGTACACAAAGGAATTTAGAATAGAATAAAATATTTTTGCTAAAAAAAGTTACAAAATGATAGCAAATTCCAAATGAAGATTTTAAAGTATGTATCATTAGAATTAACTTCATAAGAGTTTAAAAAACCTAATCCTTTGAACAGGAAATAAAGTTGTGAAGTAATGTCCTCTACAAACATCAGGACAACATGTTATTTAAAATGATTTAGCAGCATATTAAGAGACATCGTTTTCCAATTAGTTTAGAAGAGAAGAAGTATTGATGATTTGACTTTTCCCAGATGCAGACCTTGGAACTTGGGTTTGTTTATTTAGGTAATAATCCCAGGAAGCACTGGTACTGAAAAGCAGAAATCAAAGAAAGAAAGAAAGAAAGAAAGAAAGAAAGAAAGAAAGAAAGAAAGACAATTTCACGTTACTTAATGACCAGGCCCCACTGATGGCAGCCTCTGGGGGACAGTATAGAACCTGTCTCCAAGCTGTCCCTCTTGTACATTGTCTATTTACTACATCCTTCTATTCTTGGCTGAAGGTTACTCTCAGACATACATACTCTTTAGCACCTAATCTGCACCCAGCAAATGGACAGAGCTTTCATCAGTCTGGGGAAAGTCCTTAGGCAGAGTGTGGCCAGTGCTTATAGGAGAAGCCACTGGCCTTCAAGTGAATGATGAATGCCAGGAGGGGATGGACAGAGGATCTGCCTATAACAGCCTCTTCTATAAGCAGTAAAATAGTATCAAAACATGAAGAAAAAAAATAAAAAATTATATGTTCATGCACACAGCAATACTCTCCCACCTAGGATAAATTTCATTTATGAAGATTATTATAAAAGCCAGTAGTAAGTTAAGAAGAAAATATATCATCTCTAATTGTGATTTATATCAGCAAGGAGTGACTAATATATTTCACTGTTTTGCTGACTAAAGTGAAAGATAAGCATATGATTATTTTAATATTTGTCATAAAGCGATAATTTTCAGCATCATACATGCAGAGATGTGAAGGATATAATTACTATTAAGCCATGAAAAGTCTTCTTAAAGTTAAAAACAAAAAAAAGTAACATCTACAAACATAAGTAATTTACATTCCTGTGAACATGACAGGTCAATGATTTGAACAGCCTTGCTGATGCTTGAAATCATTAAATTCCCACACTTGGACAACCCCACAAATGACCATGATTTTGAAGTTTTTTGAAATCTAGTAGATTTGGAATATATATATTTAAAAATAAATATACTTATATCCATTGCATATTTGTCTTAGTCAATTAATGTGTTAAATTATTAGATAAAATAACAGGAATTACAACAAGCATAAAAGTATTTAAAAGCAAATAATGTTGCAAAGTTGCAGGGTTCTTGCTTCAGGGAGCTGAGGAATGACTCTCTCAGACAAAAAGGGTGAAGTGAAGTGAAAGTTTATTAAATGAAGTCAAGAACAGAAAAGAAAGAAAGGGAACTTTCTAGAATGAGAGGTATCCCAAATAGATTGCCACTGAGGGCTTTTATGTCAATCTTTTATAGAAAACTGACCAGGGAACTTGGAAAATATCTTGTCTATAACATTTAAGACAAACAAGGTGAATTTGTAAATATTATTGAAAATATCTCGACTATATTTGGAACAAACAAGGTGGATTCGTTATGTTCCCTTCTCTCTGAATCATATCTTATCTATAACATTTCTCCACATCTGGGATTTCTGTGAGCCTGGTTACACAGCTCCCTGCATGAGCCTAGTCATTTAACCCCTTACCTGTCTCTGCCTACCTAGCCTCATCTGTCCCTTATTTAATAATATGACCTTGTTGAAAGTGAGTGGTTAAATTACGAGAGGGAAAAGATGACGAACCTTGAGGATCCCAGGGAAGCAAGGGAGGATAGGATCATGTTCCACTTTACAAACACAATAGCTACTCTTAAAGCTAATCATTGCGTCTTATAAGGGGTCTAGGAGGGCTCACTTCTTTCAGGTAAGATCTTTTTAAAGTATAAATAACCTTCACTGTAGTCTGCATGTCACAAGACACTTTATGTCATCAAAGAGTTTCAAGATTCTCCTTTCCTCCTAACCACAAAGCAGTTTTTGGAGGAAAATTTTAGATCAAAACAATATACAGAATTGCATTTTATATTTAATTTTGAATTGATAAGGTGCTATAGTGAGATAACTAAATGAGTATGGAACATTTCATTTCCTTTCTGTCTGTAGATTTTCAGCAAAGGACAAAGCCTTATAAAGTGAAGAGATTTAAAAACACAATTGGAGAAAAAGGGACATTGACTCTCACTTTACCAAAAGAGGAATTTTCAAGTTAACCTCACAGCTAAGGTCAGTTTTTGCCATAGATTTAGTGTCTCTCAGCAGGGAAAGCATTGTATTAATGGCCTCAATGACATCCCAGACTCACTGACTTGATCTTAATTCACCAACCCAAGGATATTTCTGGGGATATTCTTAGTAAATATTAATTTATATGGATATGTGAATCTGCCTTTCACTAAAAGGGTTTTTTTAAATCTAAAACTAAAAATAAATACACATGAGAAGGGGAAGACGTCAGCAGAATAGGAGGACCTTAAGCTCCTCTCATTCCACAAACACAACTCAATAACTAATCAAGCATCCTAAATACCCCAGTAATAGGCCTACAGATGCAGAACAATCTCCACAACTAAAGTGAAAAAAAGAGGTCACATCCAAAAAGGCAACATATGCAGAGACATGGTTTGGGGAGAAGTCGATCATGAATTCTGTGGAGAGGCAAGAGCTGTGGCTATGGGGAAGGGCAAGAGAGATGGGCTGGTGCCATCTCCTTCTCCCACCCCTCAGCATAAACACAGAGCCACCTGTGGGAAGTAGATCCATGGGAACATTGGCTAACTTGCTTACACCAAGTCCCACCTGCCTGTACTCTGGTGGGACTGCCCTTCTTAGTCCAGCTTGACTCAGTCCCAGTGTGGCAGGACCCTCCCCTAGAAAATCAGTATGAATGACCCCCCACACCACCTCTCCCAACCAGAGGGTTCTACAGAGCCTCAGCTCTGGTGGAATTAGTGTGACATCTCTTTTGACAATCAGACCAGAGCACATCAAGTTAAAATTCACCACATTCAGGCCAGGACCAAACACTGCCCACAACAGACCAGGAGAACCTCTGCAGACAACTGACCTGAAGGACTAAGCAGCCAAATCACATCAGAGTGCACACAGCACACACCAGAGACACTGCCTGAAGGGTTAGGCCCTGGGCACTAAATGACTTCTTCTTCATGAGGTCATTTTTTTGGGGCAGGAAATATTGTGGCTTTTCCAAAAATAGAAGAAAGCAGGACCGACAAATGGCCAAGCTGGAAAAATTTATCCCAAATGAAAGAACACAATAAAGTCATGGCCACAGATCTAAGAGAAACAGATTTAAGTTACATACCTGATGAAGAATTTAAAGCAACAATCATAAGGATACTTCCTAGGCTTGATAAAATAATGGAAGACATCAGGGAGATCCTTACCACAGAGATAAAAGAGTTAAAAAAGAATCAATCAGGAATGAAGAATACAATAAATGAGATTGGGAACAGGTTTGATACAATGATCAGCAGGCTGAAAGAAGCAGAGGAGTGAATTAGTGACCTAGAAGACAAAGTAATAGAAAATAATAAAGCTAAACAAAAGAATGAAAGAAGCACTATATGAGTCAAGAATAGACTTCAAGAACTCAGTGATACCTTCAAACATAATATTATTTGTATTATAGGAGTCCCAGAAGAAGAAAAGATAGAAAAGGGGACAGACAAAAGTGCTGAGACAAAAGCTTCTGTAATCTGGAGAAGGAAACAGACATCCAGATCAGGAAGCACAGAGAATTCCCATCAAAATCAAAAAAAGCAAGCCAATACCAAGACATATTGTAAGCAAATTTGAAAAATATATTGGTAATGGAAAAATCTTAAAAGTGCTGAGACAAAAGAAGTCCTTAACTTACAAGGGAAAATCCGTAAGGCTTACTGAAGATTTCTCAACAGAAACTTGGCAAGCCAGAAAGGAGTGTCATAATATATTCAAAGTACTGAATGGAACAATCTGCAGCCAAGAATATTCTATGCAACAAAGCTGTCACTTAGAATAGAAGGGGAGATAGTTTCCCAGACAAACACAAGACAAATGAGTTTGTTATCACAAAAGCAGCCCTTCAAGATATATTAAAGGGGATTCTAAATGCAAAGGAGACACCAAAAGTGACAAAGACAAGGAATGATAAGAGAAAATCTCCAGAAACAATGACAGAACAAGTAATAAAATGGCAACACACACACACACACACACACATCACTAATTACTTTGAATGTAAATTGACTAAACACTACAAAAGAAAAAAAAACATAGAGCATCAGAATGGATAAAATGACATGACCCATCTATATGTTGCCTAAAGAGACTCACTTGAGACCTAAAGACACCTGCAGATTGTAAGTGACAATGGGAAGGGATAGGGTGATTTGATTATGGACTTAGGGGAGGGTTGTGCTATCGTGAGTACCGTGAATTGTGTAACACTAATGATTCACAGACCTGTACCCCTGAAGCAAATAATACATTATATATTAATTTAAAAAATGTTTCATTTTACAAATTAATTAATTAATTAAATGATTTATTCTCACATTGGGAAAAAAAGTGAGGATGGTGAAGAAACGTTTGTCACATTAATGGATGTCAGAGTCTGAGTAGCAATATTTATATAGGACAAACTAGACTTTTCTTTGTTTTTGTATTGTTTTTATCCTGTTTTGGTATCAATGTAGTACTGGTCTTAATGATTTTGAATGTGTTCCCTATATTCCATTATTTGTAAGATTTTGATAAAAATTGATATTCATTTTTTTTTCTTTGATGTTTGGTAGATCTCACCAGTGAAACCATGTAGTTTTGGGCTTTTCTGTGCTAAAAGATTTTTGATTCCTAATTCAACTTTCATTCTTCTTATTAAAATATTTCCCATTTCTTGGATTTAAGATTCATGATTCAATTTTGGCAACATGTGTTTTTAGGAATTAGATGTCTTATTTTGATTTTTTCTTTGAGTTATCAGAATTTTTATATAATTATAGTAATCTATTATCACACTATGTATTTCTGTTGTTATCTGTTGTATTGTTTTCTCTTCCATTTCTCATTTTGGTTTGAGTCTTCTCACTTTTTATTCTTAGTTAATGTAATTAAAGCTTATCAGTTTTTTAAATTTAAAAAAAATTTTTGAACTAGTCATTACTTTCAATGTTATGTTATTGTTTATTTTGGTCTTAATTGTATGTACTTCTGATTTTTCTTTGATATTTCCTTCTATGACTAAGTTTTAGGTAAGTTTCTTCTTTTACTAGTTTCTTGTGGTGTCATGTTGTTTATCTTAACTTTTACTCTTAATACAAGCATTTATAGCATAAATTTCACTCTAACATTTCCTTTTACTACATCCTATAGTTTTGGGAATATTGTATTTTCTTTTTCTTTTTTTTAAGACATATTTTGATTCATCATTTGATTTTTTATTTGGCCCATTCCTTGTGTAGTAGTGTGTTGTTTAATATTTATATATTAAATATTTAATATTTTTAAAAAAGGAATGTTGAGAATGAAAATAAAACATGTGACCTATGTAAAGGAAATTCAAAACCTTTTAGATCAACACTTTTCAAAAATAAAAAAATAAATAAATACAGCTACATAAAGTTTTATAAATGGTTATTTATACCACAATCCTTTATCTTCAAAGTTAGAGCCTATCCTTTTATCTTAATGCTCAAAGCAATGAAAAGATATGCTGCTGTGTTTTGTCCAGCCCATCTCCTCATTCCACCATCTCAGTGTCTGGGGAAAGAAGAATAACACTGACAACTTACTATACTCAGTTATGGGATCAGGATCTCTTGTCTCCCTGACCACAATTTTCCCTATACTTCCAAAGTAAAGATTAGCAAAACAAATGTAATAGTATTTTTTTAATTTAATTTTTTTTGTGTGTGTTCCAAAATTCATTTTTCATGCACCACACCCAGTGCTCCATGCAATAAGTGCCCTCCTTAATACCCCCACCACCAGACTTACCAATCCCTTACTCCCCCCACCAAAACCCACAGTTTGTTTCTCAGAGTCCACAGTCTCTCATGCTTCATTTCCCCCTCTGACTCCATCAAGATAAAAAGCTTCTGCACAGCAAAGGAAGCAGTCAACAAAACAAAGAGGAAACCCACAGAATTGGGAAGATATTCACAAATGACACTACAGACAAAGGGCTGATAGCCAAGATCTATAAAGACTTCCTCAAACTCAACACCAAAAAAACAGATAATCATGTCAAAAAAATGGACAGAAGACATAAACAGATACTTCTCCAAAGAAGACATACAAATGGCTAGCAGACACATGAAAAAATGTTCATCATCATTAGCCATCAGGGAAATTCAAATCAAAACCACATTGAGATATCACCTTACACCAGTTAGAATGGCCAAAATTAACAAAACAGGAAACAACAAGTATTGGAGGGGATGTGGAGAAAGGGGAACCCTCTCACACTGTTGGTGGGGATGCAAGTTGGTGCAGCCACTTTGGAAAACAGTCTGGAGAATTCCTAAAAAAAAAAAAAAAATTAAAAATAGAGTTATGCTATGACCCTGCAATTGTACTCCTGGGTATTTACTCCAAAGATACAGATGTAGTGAAAAGAAGGGCCATCTGTACCCCAATGTTCATAGCAGCAATGGCCACAATTCCCAAACTGTGGAAGGAAGTTTTTTTTTTTTTTTTTTTTTTTTTAAGAAAAGTCATTTTATGCCACAATCAAAACCAAGGATGAGAACTTTTGCTTCACTGAGTTCCAAAGTCTTACCCGAAACTTCTTACTATATGGTGGTAGGCAACTGTCCTCCCATAGTATCCTTCTATGGTGTCCTACAATGATATTTTATTTTTTTTTAAGATTTTATTTATTTACTTGACAGAGAGAGAGAGAGAGAGATCACAAGTAGGCAGAGGAGCAGGCAGAGAGAAAGGGGGAAGCAGGTTCCCCTCTGAGCAGAGAGCCCGATGTGGGGCTCAATCCCAGGACCCTGAGATCATGACCCAAGCTAAAGGCAGAGGCTTTAACCCACTGAGCCACCCAGGTGCCCCTACGATGATATTTTTAATTGATATATTCATATCCTTTTTTCTGGACCTGCCTTCTGTAGAGAATGTGAACTATGAAAGGGGGGAATAGTTGAATGAATTGTAACTAATCTGTTTCCTATCATATAGCTCAACTATTAGTAATTCTGCAGTACATTTATTTGATCAACAATATTTAAGGCTAGCTTATTTGGGGGCTACACGTGGATGGAGGTCAACAACTTGGATGGTTTCACACATGCCCAAGTTAATTTTCATTTAATATTTCTAACTCTATTGTTTCGTGCTATACTTTAAGTGGTCAGTGTCATTTCCTTTCCATCAAGCTCTTTCTTTCCATTATTAGAACTTATACATAAGAATATTTATCTTGATATTTGAAGGATTTTAGTGTAATTAGCTCCACTAACTAGTTTTTCTTCTGAATCCAAAAACATAATATAAATTTCTTCTTGCAGAATATCTGATCATAACTAAAATTCAGGATCTTGTCTTTCAAATGGCATATCTGTAAAACCTTCATGTTGTTGGGACTCAATGTAGAGCTGGAAACACACTGACTCATTTGAGAGGTCTAACACATAGTCTTCAATATTGCCTGTCAGCCTTCTGTTTTCCTACCTCAAAATTTGTGTGGCATTATAATATTTTTGATCAATTCATAATTAAAAATATCCTCTACATTTCTTACAGTTCAATTACCCTCAAACATTCCCAAGTTCTCCTAGAATGTGGCATCCACCAAGAACTCTGTGGCAAAACTGCATTTTGACTTGGTCAGGAATTATGCCAATGGTTTCAAGGTTTACATTTAAATAGGACTACCATTGCCACACACTCACCCATATGAAATGTGGGGACTAAAGATACCAAGATGAGGAAGTTGCCACGTAGGAGTCACCAATTGTGTGACAGGTATCATTGTAAAATCATCTAATTTTCCTGAAGCAGCTGTGACAAAAAATCTGGTGTACATTTGATTTTGAGCCTGATCAGTTCTGGACAACAGATAGTGGTAGTTCTGTTTTTCACCAGAACAGTCCACTGAGGCACACAATATTCTGTATGCAAACCAGCTTGCAAAAATTCTGTTAAGTACCTGTAAGGATAATCCCTGACATTTGTGTAATTTCCTGTTCCATAATAGGAACAAAATACTCGGCATTCTTAATATTATCATTTTCTTGGACCAGTTATTTAAACAACTTACTAGTCCAAACATTTCTTTCATGAATCTCCTATATCTTCAATTCACTGAAGTTGCAGGAAAGAAGATTATCAAGAATCTCCATTTCAAGAAGAGAGTCAGTTATCATATGGTTTCACTTATGTGTGGAGCATAAGGGAAAACATGAAGGACATTGGGAGAAGGAAAGGAAGGGTGAATTGGAGGAAATCAGAGGGGGAGATGAACCATGAGAGACTATGGACTCTGAGAAACAAACTGAGGGTTTTGGTTGGGTGAGCCTAGTGGTGAGTATTCAGGAGGGCACGTATTGCATGGAGCACTGGGTGTGATGCATGAACAATAAATCTTGGAACACTGAAAAAATAAAATTAAATTAAAAATAAAAAGAATCTCCATTTCTTAAATTCAATAGAATTTTTAAAAATCTTTAACCTCTACACATTTCCTTAGCTTCTGACACAATGGACCATTTTATCATCAATGAAAATTACCATTCTTTCAAGCAATATTTCATTCTTTGTTTTTTTTAATATCTCTGACCATCTTTTTTTAACTTATTACATAAATTCCTCATATAATTTCAATTGGTGGAGATCATTAAGATTTTGAACTTTGCCTTCCAATTCTCATGTACTTTCCTTACCTAGTTGATTTGTATCAGTTCCCATGGATTCAAATTCTACTTAGGTACTAATAATTTCCAACTGCATCTCTTCAATTTACATATTTCTTCTAGGATCAAAATAGATATATCTCCTTTTCCTTAAGTAAAAATATTAAGTAAATTATATAAATACTTCTAAAATTGAACATGTACAGAAGATGCACCAATAGAATTCTGGATCTTCCACAGCATTAAGACTGTGCCACCTAAAATAATCATTGTCTCATAACTATCTACCTATTAAGTCTAATTAGAAAGTTGGGAAGTTTAGCCCAACACTTCCTCTTATATCCTTCATCCTCACTTCTCATTGCCACTCCACAGACAAATTATTAATTATACATTCTAATCAATCTCTCATTTATTACCTCTGCTATCAAATTAGCTCAAGCCATCTGAACTGTTTTGATATTTTTATAATAGGTACTTGTGTATTTGCTCTTGACATTTTCAAAAGCATTCTCAATCGGACAACTAGAATTATTTTAAAATTGCGAAGTCGATGATTAGATTACCGGCTTTAAACAATTGATGGTTGTCTGTTAATTTTAGGATAAAGCTAAAACTCTGACAGCTACACTGGAGTTCATCCCACTCTTGCCTTCATCAGAAACACTCCAAACACACTTCTCATGGTTCAATTGCTCCTAGGCACCACACTCTGCCTCTCTTAGTTTTTACATGTTTTTCCCTCTGTCTCTTTTTCAAAAAAATTCTTCATTATTCTAGTCCTGGCTTTAGTATTTCTTCTTCAAGGTATCCATCACAGTCTTTGAAGTCTAGATTGTACTTTGTCTTATAAAAACTATCAAAATGTATTTCTGCTTTTTATTTGCAAAATTATGTAATATTCTCAGCTGTTTCTCTCCTGACATGGAATTTAGCACATGGAAAACACTGAGTGATTATTGGTTAAATGAATGTTTTAATATAAAGATGACTTTGGGATTTTGAAGACTTTGTCACTTTTTTTAGCTTTTGCACTTCTTTTATCAGATTAATCCTTTTTATTACCTTTATGACTATTCCACAGCACCCTGTTTTAAATATTTCTACTAAAATTATTCAGCTCCTGAAATAATTTGAAGAATGTGATTTCTTTGTTACTTTTATTTTTTAAAAAGATGACTTCTTAAGAGTGCATCTATCTTCTTTCTCCTGATCTCTTTTAATAATTTTTAGAAAGTATTAGAAAATCTAAAAGAGTGTAATTTATAGCAATGCTTAACTTGAAATACTGAAAAATTTCAACTTGAGAATTTATTAAGTATACTGACAACCAGTACTACTTTAGCAGAAGAATATACCCATGGTTCAATTAAAGTTTCTATTCTCTGAATCATGTAATGAAAGACAACTGAAAAACTTAGCTAAAAATACCTTTTTCTAATGAAGATTGGGAAGGTGCATGTCAGAATGATGAAATTACCTCCACCAGTTTCTTTTCACTATGGTTCTTTCAGTACATGACATTGAACAGATACTATGAGTCATCTAAATTGCAATTTAAGTATTTTTATTGTATTACAGCACATGATAAATTTATGAGTGATGTCAGAGTCTTATGCTTTGTGTGTTAACTTCAAATTAGATAATTATTAGTCTGATCATGCAAATAAAATCATTATGCCTACTTCGCTATCTCTTGAAATTTACACCTTTGGGATTCAAAAAACTAATGATTAATGAATAATGTATTGTAAACTTCTTGGAAAAGCTTTGTACCTTAGTGTTCCTCTCAGAGGTAAGTAGTTTTAATATAAACAATAATAATATAATAACAACACACTGGATTTTTTCTTAACCAGACAAAATACTTCTAATAAGGCATTAATAGAAGGGATGTCAAAGGACTGAACCAAAAAAGACATGGTTAAGAAAATGTCATACACTTATTTTGGGTACTCTGTGATGAGGGGAGTAGGGTGCAGAAGTTTGAGAAGAAATTTAGAGCAAGGATTAAGGTAAATGAAAATGCATGCAATGGTTAATTTTATGTGTCAAATTAATAAGATCACAAGGTGCCCAGAAAAATGGCTAAACATTGCTTCTGGGTGTGTCTGGTGAAGTTGTTTCTGGATAAAAATAGAATCTGAATCAATCGGCTGAGTAAAGGAGATAGCCCTCCCAAGGGTGTCCTCATCCAATCCATTGATAGGTTGAGTAGAAGAAAAAGGCAGAAGAAAGGATAATTTGTTCTCTCTTTCAATCAGATTGCATAAACTGAAACTCAATCTCTTGTCCTTAGACTGAGTGGGACACCATTGGTTCTCTTAGTTCTCAGGCCTTCAAACTTAGACTGAAATTTACATTACCTATCTGGTTCTCATCTCTTCAGATTTACGCTAAGACTTATACCACTGTTTCTCTGGCCTTTGGAGTTAGATTGGAACTATACCACCAGCTTTGCTGGGTGTCCAGCTTGTAGACAGCAAATTGTAGGACTTTTCAGCCTTCATAATCATGTGACCCAATTCTCAATTCCCTGTATATATACATATATATATATATATATATATATAAATAAAAGTTTTGACTAGTAAAATGTATTTGAAGACAATTAGAGCTGCTGCTCACTGAAGTCACATGTTCCCTGCTAAACTAGCATGTACTTCATTAAAAACATATTTTCCTTAATAGAAATATACTTAATAAAAAATCTGTAATAAAATTCAATTAAACACAACCTGTTTTCAATACAGTTTGTTAAGTAGGGTGAAAATTTAGATTTATGTAAGTAGGGTCAGGTCACCTGGGTGGCTCAGTGGGTTAAAACCTGTCTTCAGCTCAGGTTATGATCTCAGGGTCCTGGGATTGAGCCTTTCATTAGGCTCCCTGCTCAGCATGGAGCCTGCTTCTCCTTCTGAAGAGAGCCTCTCCTTCTGCCTGCCTCTCTGCCTACTTTTGATCAATCTCTCTCTCTCTCTGTCAAATAAATAAATAAAATCTTTAAAAAAAAAGTGACATAAGTAGGGTCCCCCTCCTCCAGGAACCTAGAAACAGACCTTGGGAAGGATAATAAATAAATGACTACAAAAACGAAAAAGACTATATAAATGTACAAATATAATATTCAGGGAAGAGTAATTATAGAGAGGAATTCATAGAAGCATATATCACAAAGATCATATGTATCCATGCGAACGAGGAAATCTAAGGTAAGCAGTGTAGTTATAGTTAGATTACTGAGGGGCTGAGAAGTATGTAAGAATACTCGAGGAAACAACAACAAGGCCAAATTCAGACCTACAAGTGCAAAGTATAAATATAGAATAGGAAACTATCAGGTTTGGTTACATATATTCTAAAAAACCAAATGTAAGTATTTGATTTTCCACTAATTATAATAGATACCAAAAATCTATTATGTACCACAATCTGCTCTTAGCAATCACCAGAGATAAAGTCTCTGTTCTCGTGGAGTGCATTATCTAGAGGGAGTGGTAGTAGGGATGGCAGAGTATTAAATAAAAACTAATTTTCAAATATAATAAATAAATGATAAGCCCTATTTAGAAAACTGAAGTAGTTTGGGTGGTTATTACTAATTGGTTGTGCAGTATTTGAAGCATAAAAATTGTCCCTATTTGAAGCATATGATGTTGAGTGTTGACTTTGTGCAATATACGGTATCAAGTACATTCTATCACAACCCTTGTCTCCTCTCTCACCTTTCCTCTAAAGTCATGTATTGTGTGTATACATGTCCACACACATACACAAATGCATTAACGGTGAAAGCAATATGGTGAGAATTACAGAAAGCAAACTGGAGACAGATCATGGTGAGTTCTTAAATTCTACCACTACCTATGAACCTATGAGAAAGATATTTACTTCTTGACCTGTGTTAATTGCAATGATGAGGGGAAAACATCAGACTCACAAGGAAGCTGTGAGAAAAAAATGAAATACACGTGGATAGAATTTGAAAATTAGAGATGTAAAAATGTAAGAATATGTATGTCACCATCTTCATATCATCATGAGTACAAATGTCTAAAGCATGTAAAACTGAGGATAATATCAACACAAATTCCTAGTAATTTAAAATGATATTATCCTTAGCCATACTACTACAAAGATAGATATTGTTACACTGTCAATGAAACATATGCATATAGGAAATTATTGAATTAATGAGAAATTTTTTTCTGGCAACATTTAACACAGAAGTTAAGTTTTCTCACACAATAGAAATACTAATAATAATAGATAAATAAAGTGATATGTAAAACACTGAATATGTGTGCGTGTGTGTATGTGTGTGTGTGTGTGTGTCCAACTAAATACAGATACATGTAACTAGATGGTTGGTTTTAGTACACTGTGGGTATACCAGCAGAATATCAAATTGTTACTTGCACTACCTTTGAAATGGAAGTTCTTGCTTCATTCTCACTGGATAATTCTGTAACTAACAGAGTAGCTCAGTCTTAGTAACCAAAAATGGCCATCAAGGACAAGGTGGAAAAAAAAAAAGGACAAGATGAGAAGCTAGAAACATGACTACTTAGTACAAAGGCTGTATTTCTCAGTCTGCTTTGTAGCTAGCAATGATCCTTTGATCAAGTAATGGGCCAATATAAGCAAAAACATCTTGTGAAAGTTTGAGAAATTTTCTTTAGAAGACTTTAGAGACACATTTTGATGCATTTATTCATCATGCCTTCTTCCTGCCAGCTGCCTAGAATCAGTATCAAGAGCTGGAGCTCTGGCTGCCGGTTTGGGTTTGGCTTACAGACCACATGGTGGGTAATAAGATGTGGAACAGCAGTGACATATCTATTAGTCCTAGGTTGTTTATTTCAGGAAATTTATAAGAGAAAAATACACTGATATCTTGTTTGATTTGGGATCTCTATTTCTGAAAGCTGCATGTAGACACAATGAGACACATAGGAAAAAATAAAAAACTCTTAGGCAACTATTATGTAATTTCACTCTGGGAAAAATATATCCTTAAAAAACTGGGGGAAATATTAAGAAATTTGTGTATATTCAACAAGTAATAACAAATAACTGATAATTGTTCTGAAAAACAGCATAAAGGAGATTAATTTGGGACTGGTTCCTATTTTGATGGAAAGAAGTAAAGGACAAAAATCGTGAAACTCTGCCAGTTTAAATGAGAACTATGCATCATGTGACTACCGCAGTTTTGTAAGGTTAAGTCTACCTTTATTCCACCATGCATTTGCCAAAAAAAAGTAACTGTGAAGATGCCTCAGGGATAAGGCATCTGGAATTAATTAAGAAGAACATGGCCCAAAATATCCACACTATTTGCATGTAAATTTCCACACTCATATAGAAGTGTTAGTCATAATAAATAGCTTATCTTTTGGAAAATAGGATAGGAAAGAGAGAGACAATGTCATATTTTGAACCATATCATATCACCCTGAGGGCTGGGATTTGTGTTTGCTCATTTGTTCACTGTTTAACATATTGGGAAAGAAGAATTCTTCATTTAACTTGTCCAGCTCAGACTAGTGAAGATGTTATTAATCAGTATACATCCTAGAAGCTAGTGAGTTTTCCTTATTATTTACCCTACTGAAGACATCAGAACACAGATGATATGACAGAAAATAAGTATTTATTTAAACCAATTATTTCTAGAAAGTAAAAATATGTCTACAAAAACAATACAAACTCAATTTAATCCTTCCAAATTGCAAAAATGCCATATTTTATATGATCAGAATATATATTATATATTATACATACATATATAGCAAAAATAATTGCAAAACATGAAAACATGTTTGAAGTAATGCAGTTAACTTATACCTGCCTTATTTCAATGTTTTTATCCAGACCCATCATTATGGACAGAATTAAATTTCCTTAGCACAAAGAAATTTACATGATGATGGATGGGTAATTTTGTGTACAGGAGAGCAAATTAATCCAATAATTTACTGCAACTCTCTCCAAAGGGAAGGGTTTAATATTAAGTTAAAAAAACACAATTTAGTGTTATCTGAATAAGGGATTTGTTGTTTTGAAGTTGAGTTCCTTTATATTCAAGGCCACTTCCATATGCATCTTAGCTTCAAGGTTTTCATCAAGGCCTATTAACTTTTAAACCCAGTGTTTTCTTGTTCCACGTGGACATCGCAGTGAGTTTTACATTCAGCTGAGAGGCTTAGTAACAAACTGTCCTATATATGTAATGGAAAAAGAGAAAAAAGATGGCTTAAAATTATTTTTCTTAAGTATATAATCAGATGAAAGAGGATCATCAAATTTATGATGACAAGCAAATCAAATCAAATAATTAGAATGTATAAGACAAAAAATAAAAGATATAGGCTAAAACCAAAAGATTCCACACAACACTAATAGGAGTTAAGAAATTCAGAATAGGGGTTCCTGGGTGGTTTAGTCTGTTGAGCGACCTTGGCTCAGGTCATGATCTCAGGGTCCTGGGATGGAGACCCAGATTGGATTCCCTGCTCAGCATGGAGCCTGCTAAAGATTCTCTCTTTTTCCCTCTGCTCCTGGCCTCTCTTGCCCCTCTTTCATTGTCTCTCTCTCCCTCTCTCTCTCAAGTAAGTAAATAAATAAATCTTTGAAGAAATTCAGAACAGAAACCATGGTGCAAAAGATATAACCAACTAAATAATGTATTGATTGCAATTTCTGTCGTCACAGCTTAAAAACATGTTCATAAATTGAACTTTTTTTTAAAAGATTTTATTTATTCATTTAACAGAGAGAACACAAGCAGGCAGAGAGGCAGGCAGAGGCAGAGAGAGGAGCAGGGTCCCTGCGGGGCAAGGAGCCCAATGCGGGATTCGATCCCAAGACCTGAGCCAAAGGCAGTTGCTCAACCAAGTGAGCCACCCAGGTGTCCCATAAATTGAACTTTTTTGAACTATCTTTATTGCCACCAATATCTCTTGTTGGGATTATTACATTAACCTTCCAATTGTTCCTCCCTTATTGCAAATATTTCCTCCCTTCAGCCCGTTCTTCTTCAACAAGTAGCCAGTGTTCCTGTTAAACACAGAATAATCTAGATCTCATGTTACTCCTCTTCTCAAGGTCACCCAGTAGCCTCTCCAGCCAATCACAGTAAAATCAAACTCCTTTCAATATCCCACAAGCTCCTATAATCCATGTCCTTGTTATCTGACCCTTTTTCTTTTCTCCCCTAGCAAAAATGCTCATTGGCATCAGGGTTTGTGCACCATTATTTCTTTTACAAATACTTCCAAAAACTAAAAGAATCATTTCTTTACCTTATCTAGCTTTTAACTCAGATGTCACCTTCTTCATGAGGTTTTGCTGGGTCATCACATAAAATTTGTTACAAATTTAATTGCAACCAACCCTGATACGATACACCTTCTCTATATTCTACCTGGCATTTACTACCATCAAAATTTTTCTAAATTGTTTCTCTTTGTTTACTTATCATTAATTTTTTTTATCTCCCATTAGAAATAAGATCCAAAATGACAAGATTTTTTTAATTGCTGTATTCCCAACAGCTATAAAAGTACCTGGCATAGAGCAGATGCTTGATAATAAGTGAATACATATTTAATAAATTAACTCAAGAATGATCATTGAATGGGTAAATCAAGCTTAGAATAAAGAAGTCTCTCATTATTAGAAATATTTTTGCAACATTTCAGAACACAGCTTTTTTTTAAGATAATAAAAATCATCCAGAGGGGCGCCTGGGTGGCTCAGTGGGTTAAAGCCTCTGCCTTCAGCTCAGGTCATGATCTCAGGGTCCTGGGATCGAGCCCCACATCGGGCTCTCTGCTCAGCGGGGAGCCTGCTCCCTCCTCTCTCTCTGCCTGCCTCTCTGCCTACTTGTGATCTCTCTCTCTGTCAAATAAATAAATAAAATCTTTTAAAAAAAAAAATCATCCAGAGACAGATGTAAAAAACAGAGAGACTAAGAAAGAAGAGTGGTTATTAACCAAAGAACAAAATTCAGACTGACTTCTAATCTTTCAACAGCAAAATATGATGATAAAGATCATCGTGAAAAACTTTCAATGTTCTTAGGTAACATTATGAAAGTTATATAATATCATTTAAGAGAAAAAAGGCAAGAATTTAGAAAAAATAAAATTACATATTAACACTTTGTTTTTTTCATATTTACAACTTTAAAAGCCATGTATTTATTAGCATATCAAGTACAGAAAAGAAAAAGTATTGTAGAAACAATAGTTAGTATTTTTAATCTCTCACACAACCATGACCCTTGCAGAGAAAGTTTTATACTTTTATCATTTTTGCTCAGGTTGGTTCTGGATGACCCTTAGTATGATAAAAACCATTATTTCACCATAAATAGACTGGTCTATCTTGCTGTTTTCTTTCACTGATGTCTTCTTCTTCTTTTCTTAATTTTTTTAAAATTTATTTTTATTTTTATTTTTTTAAAGATTTTATTTATTTATTTGACAGAGAGAGACATCACAAGTAGGCAGAGAGGCAGGCAGAGAGAGTGGGAGAAGCTGGCTCCCTGCTGAGCAGGGATCCCAATTCAGGGCTTGATTCCAGGACCCTAAGATCATGACCTGATCTGAAGGCAGAGGACTTAACCCACTGAACCACCCAGGCACCCCCTTTTTTTTTAGATTTTATTTATTCTTTTGGGGGAGAGAAAGAGAGAACTCTAGCAAGAGAAGGAACGGGGTGGGGGCAGAAAGAGAGGGACCAGCAGACTCCATGCTGAGTGAATGGAGCGCCATACAGGGCTATATTCCAGGATCCTGAGATCTGACTTGAGCCAAAATCAAGAGTCCTCACTTAAACAACTGAGCCATTATCACTGGTGTCTTCTTAGAGTGAAAGTTAGTCCTGTGACTCAAGTTATCTTATGAGACCCTCACTCCATAACCCCACCTCTTATACAGCTTTCCCTATTGTATAACCCTGCACATAGCCCCAGGCTGGCCTTCTGTATTTGTATCACTCCATCTTTTACTTAGTTCTTCAGAGGAAGGACCCCAACTTTCCTGAGGGCCTCAGTTTAGAGAATAAGATGCTAATCAGCATTGCCTCTATTTATTTTTATCTAAGGAAACAGACTGACTAATGCTGGATTTCTTATTTTTACTGGTCAATACATGGGGATGAGTATAGTTATCTCTGATGTATGGCATTTTTTAAAAAAGATTTTATTTTATTCATTTGAGAGACAGTAAGAGTGAGAAAGATCACAGAAGGAGAGGAAGAGGGAAAAGCAGACTTATTCCTGAGCAGGATGCCTGATGCAGGACTTGACCATAGGACCCTGAGACCATGACCTGAGCCAAAGGCAGACGCTTAGCCAACTGAGCCACCCAGGGGCCCCTATGACGTATTTATAAAAATATGATTCGTGTGTCACTTCACATGGCTAATATAACTTTTCTTTAATTATAAAGGATAAAAAGCATTCCCTAGAAAAATGAAATTGAGCTCCAACTTACTTTATCTTCTTTATAAAAATTCTCAGCTTAGATAATAATGGTAAGACTTAGAGAAATTTCCTTTTCAGGTATTTTAGTCAGCATCAACATATTATGAGCTTATTTTATTGCAAGCCATAGATCAATGCTAACATTGTAAAAGGAAGTATGTTTTAAGTGGTGAAGGTTAGTAATATCCTTTTATATGCAAACAGTATAAATGTGAATAATGTTGCACTATAAATATTTTTCTTCTTTAGAGTGTTAACCTTTTCTCTCCAGTATTCAGAATAATTCAATTGCTATCATTATTCTTAATGTAGGAGACCTAACTTCCTACCTCCTTATCTTTTGAGATTTCACAGTATAAATAAAGTCCTTGAATAAATTCCTTTTGATTTGAATAAATGCACAAAATAAATTGCCTTGTATAATTTTCTCTCTCTATGTACACAAACATTTTATAATAGAGCACATTCTTTCTACTGAATTTATACAATTAAGAGATTTTTAAGACCTTTGAGACATATCTTCATCAAATAAAAAATATGACATAGTAAAAGCAGAAGAAAAAATGTACATAAATATTTGAGTCCCAGGATAATATATGTTTCATTCCAGACACTTTCATTCAACTTATATCCATGGTATTTATTATTCCTTACCTTAAATTATACATTTTTAAAATATGTAATGTCATAATAATACATAAATAAAATTGCATATGTTCTTCAAAATAGAAAGTGTTGTGGTTTTTAAAATGAACTCTGGGTCTCACTCAGATATTAATACATATCAGCTAAAAAAAAAGTTTCTGCTAACCCAATATTTAACTCCTTATCATTAAAATGGACAGTGTAAGGTACCTAATTCAAAGGATTTTTATAATAACTGGTTGAGATATTACTTGGAAAACATTACTATATTAACACCCACCATAGGTTAAGTTTACATTACCTAATTTTAGCAATAATAAATTTTAAAATTATTGTTTATAAAAAATTTCTGATTCATAATGCTAAGTAAAGACTTTTATGCTTTTATGCTTTTTTGTGTTACTGTATTAAAAAAGAGTAAAGCTAAATCACACTCAGAAATTAGAATAAACTGTTTAACACTAAAAGTTATTTATGTTATAAGTTTATATTGTTTAAGTGAAAATATCAACAAACAAAAGAAAAATAGATGTTACAAATAAAAAAATCCTCGTGCTCGCTTCGGCAGCACATATACTAAAAAAATCCTCTACAGTTAACTGAAAATGTGCATTTTTCCAAATATTTTCATCCTGATATTTTTATTACCATCTAAACTACAAATGTATTTATTTTGAAATCCACAATTCCAATTAAACTTCACCACATAAACAATAATCAGATATTGCACATGCACTATTGAACCAAGATTGCCAATTTTAAATTCTACTTTATCAAACTACTGAAACACATTTAAACTCTTTTTAGATCCAAAGGTATTATATTAGTGTAAAATATGTTAGAAACCTACCCTAATGTGTGGATAATGCATACTTCTATATTTTATTTTAATGTATTGATATAATTGAATGAAAATTAAAATTTTAGACTAAAATTTTAGGATATTTATAAAAATAAAGCCACAGCAGATCTTATTAAATGACTGGAGCTCTTGAGAAAGAGTCCATAGCCTCAATTCACAATACTTATAAGCTGGAAAAAAATCAACACTTTAAAAAAACATTTCAAGGGGTGCCTGGGGGTTCAGTGGGTTAAGCCCTCTGCCGTCAGCTCAGGTCATGATCTCAGAGTCCTGGGATCGAGCCTGGCATCTGGCTCTCTGCTCAAAAGGGAGCCTGCTTACCCCTCTCCTTCTGCCTGCCTCTCTGCCTACTTGTGATCTCTCTCTCTGTCAAATAAATAAATAAAATCTTTTTAAAAAGACATTTCAAATAACTGAAAAAATAATTTAATAAGAATAATACATAATAAATTATATAATAAGGAAAATACATCATCAGCTTCCCTGAGTTTCCAGATGTCAGACTTGGTTCCTTGAACTGATAGAGCTTAATTGGGGAGGAGATGTAGAAGATGGCGGAGAAGTAAGAGATCCTGCAGCAACCGGTCCCCAAAAGTGAGCTGGAAATCTACCAGATCATGCTGAACACCCATGAAATCACCCTGAGGAGAAAGATTTCTCACTCCGGGATCTCTCCGAGAACAGAAGACAGCAGTGGAGAGGTAAAAGCAAAGTGGGAACACTCGAGCTGATATCGGAGGATAAACAAAAGGGGGAGGGAGCCACCAGAAGCTAACCAAGGACAGTAATACCCCAAAGGAAAGTTCCCAGTGGTGGGGGACCAGCATTAACATAGAGCCCGTTAAAAACACTTAAAAAGGGCAAAAAGTTCGGAGGAGTAACTGGTGGAAGGGGGTGGTCGTGGGCACTGGCGCTTGGACCCACTCTCCCAGGAAGGAGTGCCCCAAAGTGGAACTGGTGGGGGATCCAGTCCGCGATTCCTGAACCTGCAGATTTCCGCTCTCTGCAAAAACCTGTGGGCCGGGTTTGCATCTGCAAGCGCCTTTTTGAGAGTCTGCGGTGGTTCACGAGCCGCAGTTTTTCCCAGTGTGTGCCCACCACCGCGACATTCGCGGCGCACTGCAGAGCCTGAGCGATCCCCGCCGGCTGCGGAGAGAACGCGGGCAAGCGGCCTGACCTCCCGGGCTCCCCTCGCGGAGCCGCAGAAAGGCAGCTGGGGTCGTGACTTTCCTGGCCCGCCGCAGGCCTCCCGGGTTCGTGCTTGGGAGCCACAGAAAGGCAAAGTGGCTGGGGTCGCGTGCCACCTTGGACAGGCTGCACTGTGAGCAGAAATTTCACGGAGGGGAGTGTGTGTTCTGAACCACACAGAGGGGAGCAGAGATTTGGGCTTCCTGCAACTCAGAGGTCTGAGTGCTTCTGGGCAGATTCATTGCTTGGACTCCCTGAAAAGGTGAAAAGGCTACAAAAGGCCCAAAACCTTTAGAGAGCAAGAGACTGAGAAACCGGTTTCCACATAGCTCAGCCCCTTGACTGGGGGGCAGGGTGACTCAA
>CM052799.1:177087590-177122201 GCA_028533885.1 Nasua narica
CCCACTGAGCAGAGAGCCCAATGTGGGTCTTGATCCCAGGACCTTGAGATCATGACCTGAGCTGAAGGTAGAGGCTTTAACCCACTGAGCCACCCAGGTGCCCCTACTTTCACTTTTAATGGTGACTTTGATCACTCGGCTGAGGTAGTGTTTGTGTAGTTCCACCCTATTTAAGTTACCCAATTCTCTTTCCATACAATACTCCTTTTATGGAAGTCACAGTGTAGAGGAATACTTAAGGACCAAACTTAAGGAACTAAGGAGTAATGCTTTACCCCCTTAAGGACAAAGTATCTACACTCAATATTTGGAATTTCTCTGCATAGAAGATCTGTGTAATCATTTTCATTTATTTTTGTATTCCATGATTTATTTATATTAGTATAGACTTGTGTTAAATTACTTATTTTATTTTATTATTTTATTTTTTGAGAGAGAGAGAGCGTGGGCATGTGGGGGGTGGGAGGTGAGAGAGAGAGGGAGAGAAAATCTCAAGCAGACTCCTCACTGAGCTTAGAGCCCAACTCAGGGCTGGATCTTATCACCTTGAGAACATGACCTGATCTGAAATCAAGAGTCAGACAATTAACTGAGTAAGCCACCCAGCCACCCCTGTAAATATTTTCTTTTACTGAGTTGGTTCTTTTTTCATTCTATTAAGAGTGTCTTTTGTAGAGAACTTTTAAATTTTAATAAAGTCAAACATCAGTTTTTTTTTCTTTGAAAGATCATGCTATTGATGTTGTATTTAAAAACTAATCACTGAAGTAAAAGTTGTATGCATTTCTTTTTGTTCACTGAAGAAATTTTATAATTTTACATTTAGGTCTAAGAGCCATTTTAAGTTAAGTTGTGTGAAAACTGTAAGGCCTATATCTAGATTCTTTTTCTCTCCTCTCCACTATTCTTTCTTTCTCTCTTACTCTCTCTCTTTCTTCCTTCTTTCCCTCCTCCCTCCCTCCCTGTTCCTTCCTTCCTTCGTCCATCCTTCCGTCCTTCCTTCCTTCTTTCTTTCCCTCCTTCCTTCCTTTTCCATATGAGTGTTCAGTTGTTCCTGGACCATTGATTTAAATGACAGTTCTTTATTGCTGACTTGCCTTTATTCCTTTACAAATATCAGTAGATTAATGTCTAGATAGGTCTGTTTGATCAATGTGTCTATTCTTCGCCAGTACAGTGTTACTATAGCATTACAATCTAAAAATCAGGTAGTGTGAGTTCTCCAAATTTGTTTTTTCTTGCTTGGTATTGTGTTATGACTATCCTAGGTCTTTGCCTTCTCATATATATTTAGAATCAGTAGGTTAATAATCACTGGAATTTTGAGTAGGATTGCATTTAACCTCTAAGTTAAGTTGGGAAGAATTGACATTGTAACAATCATATGTCTTCCAATTGATGAACACAAAATATTTTTCCATTTACTTAGATCTTTAATTTTTTCCAATATTTTATAGATTTATGAATATAGATTTTATATATTTTTGTTAGATTTATATCTAATTATTTAATTTTGGGTCTGTATTTTTGCAAATGCCAGTTTTCCCCTTTAATTTCAAATTCAAATAGTCCATTTCTAATATTCAGGAAGGCAATTTGTTTTTGCATATTAACCTCATAATATGTGACTGTGTTGTGGTTATTTATTATTTCCAAGTTTGTTTTATACCTAGTTTCTTGTGATTTTCTTCTGAGGCAATGATGTCATCTGCAAGTAGAGATAATTCTTCCTTTTCTAATTGTACATGTTTTATTTCCCTTTATTGTGCTATTTCACTAGTTAAAACTTCTAGTATGATGTTGAAGAATAGTGGTGAATAAGGATATTTTTGCTTGTCTATGAATCTGTGAAATATGCTGATTAATACCTGAAAGTTTAACTGAACTTACAAACTTGGTAGTGCATGATCATTTTATACATTGTTGGATTCAATTTGCTATTACTTTATTGTTGTTGAGGATTTTTCACCTTTATTATAGATATTGGTTTGTTGTTTTTCTTTTCAGTAATACTTTTGTCCAGTTTGTGTTTGTTCCTCTTTAAGATTGTGATTTTTTAAAAGTTTTTGTTTTAATTATAATCAATTAATATACAGTGTAATACTAGTTTTAGGTGAACTATATAATGATTCAACAATTTTATACCTCACCCAGTGCTCATCAGGACAAGCTCACTTCTTAATCCTCATCGCTTACTTCCTCCTCCCCCTCACTCAAACTCCCTTCTAGTAACCATCAGCTGGTTCTCCATGATTAAGAGTCTGTTTTCTCCATGATTAAGAGTCTGTTTTTTTTTTTTATTTTATTTTAAGATTTTATTTATTTATTTGAAAGACAGAGGAAGTGAGAGAGGGCATGAGAGGACAGAAGGTTAGAGGAAGAAGCAGGCTTCCCGTGGAGCCGGGAGCCCGATGTGGGACTCGATCCCCGAACTCAAGGACCATGACCCGAGCCGAAGGCAGTCGCTCAACCAACTGAGCCACCCAGGCGCCCCAAGAGTCTGTTTTTTGATTTGCCTTGCTCTCTTTTTTTTCTCTTTGCTCATTTGTTTTGTTTCTTAAATTCCACTTATGAGTGAAATCATACAGTATTTGTCTTTCTCTGACTTATTTTGTTTAGCATAATATTCTCTATCTCCATCCATGTTATTGCAAATGTCAAGATTTCATTCTTTTTTAATGGATAAATAATATCTCATTATATATCTGTCTATCTATCATCGGTTGATTAATCTATCAGTACTTCGTCCATTCATCTATTGATGAGCACTTTGGCTGCTGCTTCCATAGTTGGTCTATTGTAAATAATGCTGTAATAAACATAGGGGTGCATGTATCCCTTTAAATTAATCGGTTTTTTGGTATTTTTTGGGTAAATACCCCAAAATAGTGCAATTATTGGATTGTAGGATAGTTCTATTTTTAACTTTTTTAGGAAGCTGCATACTGTTTTCTATAGTGATTGCATCAGTTTGCATTTCCATCAACAATGCGCAAGTGTTCCTTTTTCTCCTCATTCTTGGCAACAAGTTTTGTTCATTTTAGTTAATCTGACAGTTGCGAGATGATATCTCATTGTAGTTTTGATTTGCATTTCCCCGATGAGTGATTGTGAGCATCTTTTCATGTGTCTGTTGGCCATCTGTATATCTTATATGAAAAAATATTTGTGTGTTCTATCCATTTTTAATTGGATAACTTGTGTTGGGGGTGTTGAGTTGTATAAGTTCTTTATATATTTTTGATACTAACCTTTTATTGGATATGTCATCTGTAAATGTCTTCTCCCATTCCTTAGGTTCCCTTTTAGTTTTGTTAATTGTTTCTTTCACTATGATATATATGAATTTCTAAGTAACTGTAAAATTGTCTTCCAATGTGTTTATGCAGTTATCCCCGCAGTATGTGAGTGTTATAATTGTTCCACATTCTTGCCAACAGCTAGAACAGGCAATCATTTTACATTTTTACCATTTTAGAGGAATTATAGTGGTATGCTATTGTGATTTTATTTTACATTTTCCTAAAAACTGATTCCGTTGAACAATTTTTCACTTGATTATGTGTCATACATATATCTTCTTTGATGAAATGGCAGTTTGAAAAATTTCCCCTGTTCAAATGTAGTGTTATGATTGAGTTGTAGGATTTATATATATATATATATATATATTCTAGATTCAAGACTGATATTACATATATTTTACAAATGGTTACTCCCTTTTTGTGAGAATTCTATACACAACAAAAGTATTTTTTCTTTTTAAAAGAAGATAAATAACATTCAGATAAACAAAAACTCATAGGATTTATTACCAACATTTATGGAGTGTTAAAGGATGTTCTAGCAGGAAAAATATGATACACATAGAAATTTGGATCCATTAAAAATAAATAGTTTAGGAAATGAGTGAAATAGATTTAAATGTGAATGAATTTATTATTATTATGTATCACTCTGAAAGTTAAATGGTCATATGAAGAATTTTTTTGATGCATTATGGAATTACATATAATGTAAATGTAAAATATCATAAAAGTGGAAGAGAGGAATTAGGACCATATGATTTGAAGTTCCTACAGGTCAATTGAAGATTTATCTAAGATTATTTGAGGGTAGACTCTTATTAACAGTGTACATATCTCTCAAATATCTTTACATTGTAATTTAAAAAATATATTTATTTTCTCTAATTCTTTCAGTGGGAACATTAGCCTGGTGTGTCTACTACACCCTCCCTGGAAGTAGCTTTGTCACACTCAACTTGTACCTTGTAACATAAGATAAAATGATACTGAAGATCTTATATTTAAGTATTACAAAAATAATGCAACATACACACCTTACAAATCATGTTTACCACAGTAATCTGGTTTTATATGGCAACAAAAATTCTCATTTCAAAAGAGCTAAATCCAACAAGATGCTTTACAAAATAACGTGAATTAAAACAAAGCAATGATTCAAAAACAAATAAAATACAAGTAAAATGATACTGCTATAAAATAGGTTGATTTAAAAACTTTTTCTAGAATAAAGTTCGTAAATATCAATCAAGACTGTTATAAACATTTTCCAGCAAAAAAAACCCCACAAAAAACTATATACAGGAATTTATAGTAAAACAAAATGAAAATAAGAAGAGCAAGCCAAATTTTCATGAGATTTTTCATTGTTTTAGCTTATTTAGTAATATATTTGAAACCACAGAACACTAGTCAAAATTAGTAGACTAGAATATTAAGTAGAGAAAATATCATTTTTATACAATTTCAAAGACAACAGAGTCCATCACTTTTAAGTGCGGATATTTTGAAACAAGTCACTTTCATACTGAAATTGTAACTGTATGTCTGGCTGTGTGTATAGTCAGAATTTTACTTGGAAAAAAATTAAAAAGTGTGTAAAATAAGTTCATAGTTGGTACAGCACTAGCAAAAACACCTTATTACTTAGGTTAATAGGAAAACATCCAAAAAATTTCTGTAGAGTAATAACCTATCTTGCTAAACTTTGAGCTTGTGCTCTAGTTACTGTATTAGATGGGTTTTAAAAATAATCTGGATTATTTCAAGTATTTTTTTTTAAAGATTTTATTTATTTATTTGTCAGAGAGAGACAGAGAGACCACAAGCAGGCAGAGTGGCAGGCAGAGAGGGAGGGAGAAGTGGGCTCCCTGCCAAGAAAGGAGCCCAATGTGGGACTTGAACCCAGGACCCTGGGATCATGATCTGAGCTAAAGACAGCCGCTTAACCAACTGAGCCACCCAGGCGTCCCTCAAGTACTTTTCCATGGTAATTTTCTTTACACTGGTAATTCATGTATGGATTTCTTTTTTTTTTTTTTTTTAAGATTTTATTATTTATTTATTTGACAGAGGGAGAGTTCACAAGTAGGCAGAGAGGCAGACAGAGACAGAGGCGAAAGCAGGCTCCCTGCTGAGCAGAGAGCCCGATGATGTGGGGCTAGATGCCAGGACCCTGAGATCATGACCTGAGCTGAAGGCAGAGGTATTAACCCACTGAGCCACCCAGGCACCCCTATGTATGAATTTCTAATTAGGAAATAAATAGCATAGAACTTTTGTTATATTTCTAAGTCTCTTATTTCAAAATAAAAAATTAGTTATTTGAACTTGTTTTCAAGAACATTTTAAAGCACATTAGTAGTACTTCAAAGTTAGGAATTATAGATTTGGAAATTATAAAATGATGAAATATTTAAGGATATCTATATAAATTAATATAATTATGTATATAAATTAAAAAATTAAGGATATATATCTATATCTATATATCTATATCACTGTTTTTTAATTCTGAGTATAACTTGATATGAACAGAGAGGCAAATCTAGACCCATTCTTGCATTGATGATCTCATTGGGCAATATTATGGGGCTGCGAGATTTGTAAAAGAAGAATGGATGTGATGGAGTTATAGAGAATATTGTAGTTTTCAATGCAGTTTGATTATATTCATGTTGTTATGTTGACGTATGACTAGAATTTGTAGTATTATTCTAAAGTAGAATATCTCATAGAAATATTTATTCCAAATGGAGACAATGTTGTTCTTTAAATCTAAGTAATGTTATATCCCTGTTTATTGCATATTGGAATGTGTTTGGTCCAATTATAACAGTGACAATAAATATTGTCTGAGATATTCAAGGGCTTTGGATTTTTAAAGGGTTGAAAATAAGATCTTGAGATAGAATATTTTTTCCTAAAACTCCAGAAAAATAGTACAGTACACATACACTTATAAGTATACTAAATCACATCAACAAGTTTCCTTTGAAACTATTCAGTGTCAAAAATGAATGTTTTTCTAAAAAAATAAATAATACAGTTTACCTTAACATACAATTTTTATGTCAATGGTTCTTTAATATATTTACAGAATGTCAAAATACTTTCAAAAGTGGTTGAAGCTGTATGAGACTTAATGACCATAATTTCCTGTCCGCACTTTTAACAGTTATACTCTTTGAAACTTTTGAATATATTCACAGTTGTATTCTCAGTAAAATTGAATATGTTGAGTTGATTGAATGTCCAGAGGAACCAATTAAAGGTGGAATATTAATATTAACAAGAGTGTTTCATAAATGTTGAAATTATTCTCTATTTTTTCGTATTGGAAGATAGATTGCTTTCCCTCTAGAGCTAAAAGCTTTTTAAAATTTTGTTATTTATTAAAGTACCGGTTTTCCTTAAAAGTGAGGCCAGAGTAACTCTACATGTAATCATCCTCATCGGAAGTAAAAGAAAATGAACCCTCTATAAAGTCATATTTAATCTATCCATCTCTTAGATTCATGCAGAGAAATGTTGCCAAAGGAAATTCAGTCAAAGAAGGTTGTGCATTGGGACCAAGCTCCACTTTAGGAAATAACATTTCCTGATTATGCACTTGGGACTTTATACAGGAATTTATGCAAATGAGATAATTCAACCTGTTTTCTGTCTAGGTTCTTTATTTGAAATGTCTAATATTCATTGATTTCACATGACATTGATTTCACATGTAAATATAAATTTATATATTTAAATAGTTTTAAGGAAAATTTTAGTTTTTGATATTTAGATATTCCTAATTTGAAATAATCCTAAAAACACACAAAAGTGAGAGAAGTGATACTAGGAATGTAAGAGATATTTAAGTTTATTTCTAAAGTTGCTGTGCTGGATATTCACTGAATCTACAGATTCACTATTGCCAGCAACATACTTCTTATTTAATTGAAAAGAAAATTGACGCTACACTATACTCTAGTTCTAGATGACCACAGAAAAACCATATATGACCAATTTATTACACTCAATGTAACAGCCTAAAATGCCATTGGGCCACAATTAAACATTAAAAATCTTAATGAAAGTAAAAGTAAAATTAAACTGAAAAGCATTTTAAGGTGACTATAAAGTAATGTTAGATTAATTTTGGATGCACCTTATATACTAAGGAAAAGGCTGCTTAACAACACCAAAATCATAATTGAATTTACAGTCAAATATGTTGATGGCCATATAATTCAACTTCAGTATTATGTCATATATTGTTCTCTGATTATAATCTAATATTTTTATTAGATTTAGTAGATTTATTTATTAGATTTATATTTTTATTAGATTTTATTAGATTTAGTTAATAGTCCTATTAACAGGACCTAAGTATCACACTCCCATCCTTAATCTCAATTTATTTCCTGTTATGTAAACATCCTTAAGCTATATTTCATGTCTCCCTATGACTTACTCCTCCATGGGCCAGTTAGATTTTTCTTCCTTCAATTACCCATATCAGTGGCTGCAATTAGTGTAGTTTGGACAGGCGCTTAGAAAATTTGAAAACACCGATTTGACTGTATTGACCCATTCTTTCTCTCCTATGATCTTATCCTAAAAAACAATCTGTCTTTCACACACACACAAATTACAACTTTTCCATTGTAGAACAATTTTTTTTAAAGATTTTATTTATTCATTTGTCAGAGAGAGAAAGAAAGAGAGAGAGAGGACAAGCAAGGGGAGCAGCAGGCAGAGGGAGAAGCAGAGACCCTGCTGAACAAGGAGCCTGATGTGGGACTTGATCCTAGGACCCTGGGATCATGACCTTAGCCAAAGGCAGATGCTTAATGACTAAGCCACCCAGGTGTCCCAAGCAGAAATTTTTTATATAAAATATATCTAGTGTGTGAAAGAAATATTGTTATGTTATAGGATGATGAAGATATTATGACAAATTCAAAGCAATTCAACCATGTGTTTGCTATCAAGTTCTACCATTCATTAAATTACTAAACCAGAGTTACCAGTATTTCATGGTTTATAGCTGCCTTAGTCTCTCAGTAATTGTTTTTCTTTGATACCCCAGACAAAAACAGATGATAGTTCCATGTGTGAAGTAGTTATAAAAAATATTAGAATGCACAGAATCCAAAGATTTCACTGTGTTTCACTAAAAATTTAAAATATCATTTGGTGTCCCTATGAGTTTGCTATAAAGCTTTGGAATTCCTTTTTGGGAACTATAGGATTAAATTCATATAATTACATTGTTCACAGAAATTAGATCAAAATGAATCATTGACCTAACTTTAAAATATAAAACTCTAATAATCCTAAAATATACACGAGTAGATTATACAAAATATAAGAAAAGATAAAAATATATATTAAAAATTAATTATAGTAGTAATAACAACAATAATTAAGGTTCTCTACTGCCAACTTATACCCTCCCCTGCCTTTTCTACATTGTATTCTTTATTTTTATTTTTTCAATTTAGTTTTATTTTTTCAGTGTTCCAAGATTCATTGATTATGCACCACACCCAGTGCTCCATGCAATACGTGCCCTCTTTAATACCTACCACCAGGCTCACCAAAACCCCTACCCCTTTCCCCTCCAAAACCCTGTTTGTTTCTCAGAGTCTACAGTCTCTCATGCTTCATCTCCCCCTCTGATTTCCCCCAATTCACTTTTCCTTTCCTTCTCCTAATGTCCTCCATATTTTCCCTTATGCTCCATATATAAGTGTAACCATACGATAATTGAGTCTCTCTGCTTGACTTATTTCACTCAGCATAATCTCTTCCAGTCCCGTCCATGTTGATACAAAAGTTGGTATTCATTCTTTCTGATGGAGGCATAATATACCATTGTAGGTATGAACCATATCTTCTTTATCCATTCATCTGTTGAGGGGCATCTTGGCTGTTTCCACAGCTTGGCAATTATGGCCATTGCTGCTATGAACATTGGGATACATAGTGGCCCTTCTTTGTACTGCATCTGCATCTTTGGGTTAAATACCCAGTAGTGCAATTGCAGGGTCATATGGTAGCTCTATTTTTAATTTCTCGAGGAATCTCCACACTGTTCCCCAAAGTGACTGCACCATCTTGCATTCCCACCAACAATGTAAGAGGGTTCCCCTTTCTCCACATTCTCTCCAACATTTGTTGTTTACTGTCTTGTTGATTTTGGCCATTCTAATTGTGTAAGGTGATATCTCAGTGTGGTTTTGAGTCTCCCTGATGGCTAATGATGATGAACATTTTTTCATATGTCTGTTAGCCATTCGTATGTCTTCTTTGAAAAAGTGTCTGTTCATGTCTTCTGCCTATTTTTTGACGTGATTATCTGTTTTGTGAGTGTTGAGTTTGAGGAGTTCTTTGTAGATCTTAGATATCAGACCTTTGTCTGTAGTGTCATTTGAGAATATCTTCTCCCATTCTGTGGGTTGCCTGTTTGTTTTGTTGACTATTTCCTTTGTTGTGCAGAAGCTTTTTATCTTGATGAAGTCCCAAAAGTTCATTTTTGTTTTTGTTTCTTTTGCTTTTGGAGACATGTCTTGAAAGAAGTCGCTACGGCCAATGTTGAAGAAATTACTGAAAGAAAGTCACTACTTTCAGCTTGCAATTAATAAATAAGGAATAGAAACATGTGAGTGGCTCAGTTAGTTAATCCTCCAACTCTTAATCCCAGCTCAGGTCTTGACCTCATAGCTCAAATCCCACATTGTACTTCATGCTGGAGAGTTTACTTAAAAAAATCAAAACGACGACAATAACAACAACTGAGGAATAAAGCTTCATTTCTTCTTAAGACAAATTATCTACTTAAATTATTTGAAACTCTTCATAGGTGAATGTTTATTTTATTCCTATTCATTCATTTACTTTTTAAATGAATTTTTATTCCATAAATGACTATTATATCAAATTTGTTTAAGTGCTCTTCAAGTCAACTATATATTTGCTAATATTTTGTCTGCTTGAACTACCAATTACTGAAATAGTGATATTTAAGAAAAATCTGTAAGAGTGGATTTGTATATTCCTCCTTGGAATTCTATAGCCACCCCACATTTATTTGATCCCTGCCTCCCCACTCCACCCTTAGTCATTTTGATGTTCTTTTGTGAAATGTTTACACATTTAGGATTGGCTTGGAGAATTGATTCTTTTGTCATTAGGTAATGCTGCCCTTTGCCCCTGATAATTTTCCTTGTTCTGAAGTTCACTTTGTGTTAACAGGGGGGTGCAAAAATCTATTGCTTCAAATTTTATTTGTCTGAGAATATATTTCTCCATTTTTGAAGGACAGTTTCTCTGGATATAGAATTCTAGGTTGATGGGGTTTCTACCAAGAAGTCTACTATAATTCTTAACCCTTGTTCTTCAAAAGATACAGTGGTCCTCTTCCTCCAACCAGCACTACCTAATACTGGCTTGCTTCAGGATTTTATCTTTGTCTTTGGCCTCTACTTGTGATATGTATGTCTAGGTGTCAGTTTTTGTTGTTTGTTGTTGTTTTGTTTTCTTTTTGGTATTTCATTGGCTTGGTATTCTCTGAACTTCCAGGATCTGTGGTATTTGTCATTAGTTTTGGAAAGTTCTCAGCTGTTGTTACCCCAAATATTCATTCTGCTCCATTTTTTTCCTTTTGTCTCCTTCCGGTATTCTAATACTATGTATTTTACACATTTTGAAATTGTCCTACAGTTCTAGGAAGTTCTTTTCTATTTTTTTCTATTATTTTTTCTCTTTATATTTCAGTTTGGGAACAGCCAGGATTTTCCAGAGAAACAGAACCAGTGGGATCAATCTTTCTACGTAGGCAGAAAGAAAGAGAGATTGAGGTTTTAAGAATTGGGTTACATGATTGTGGGGATTTGGTGCTTCTAATCTCTATAGAAGAGGGACAGGCTAGAGATACCTACAGTATTTAATAGTGGAGTCTTAAATGCAAAATATGTAATGCAGATTGGTCAGGGGAAAACTTAAGCAAAACTTCAGTGTAGTGTAGTCTTTTTTTATTATTTGAGAGAGGGAGAGAGAGATTGCATAAGCAGGGGTGTGGGGAGGGGCAGAGGGAGAGGCAGAAGTAGACTCCCTGATGAGCAGAAAGGCCCACAAAGCTCAATCCCAGGATCCTGTGATTTTAACTTGAGCCAAAGGCAGACACTTAACCTACTGAGCCACCCAGGCACCACTCAGTGCTACAGTCTTGTATCAGAATTCCTTCTCTCAGAAAATCAGTTTCTAAGGTTTCCAATTAAAATGAAGCCCTTAACATTATCAAGAATAATCTCCTTTTTACACAGTCAATTGGTTGCAGATTTTAATTGCATCTACAAATTACATCTACAAAATAAATTTACAGCAACATCTATATTAGTGTTTGAACAAACAACTGAGCACCATAACCTAGTCAAATTGATACACTGTTTTTTATTTTTTTGCATGTTTTTAAAATTCTTTCTTAAAGTTTCATTCTTCTTATAATACCAATCTGTTTTTATACTGTGCACTTTTTTCCATTAGTATCCTTACTATATTATACATAGTCATTTTAAATTCTTCACTAATAAAGCAAATGTCTATGCCATGTCTGAGTTTGGTCCTGATGCTTTGTCTCTTCATGCAGTGTCTTTTTTGTTTGGTGGTTTGTTTGTTTTGTTTTTTTGCCTTTGGCCTATCTTTCTTTCTTTCTTTTTTTTTTTTTTTTAGTCAGTCTTTATTTATTGGCAATATGAACTGAATAAACAGGCCTATGATGTAAGGATTTATGTTGGCTTCTGTTTAGGACTTGCATGAGCCACAGGCAGCTTCAGATTCCTCTGGTGACTGATTTTAGTCTTCCCTCCTGACTTCTTGGTTTCCTTATTCACTAGTATTATTCACTATTATTACATTGTAGCCCTGTTGATATTGGAGTAACATTTGAGGATGGGTGTGTTATGTGATTTTCCAGTCAAGTTTTGGTCTTTTAGTAGGCTTGTATCTCTGGATGTAGCTAAATTTACCAGTGTTGTCTCTATTGTAACTTTTTCCTCTCTTTAGTGAGGGAATACTGGAGAGAGTTGGAAAGAAAGGAATGCCTAAGTCTTTGGGACAATGCACCAGTAATATTTTACTCCCTGGGCAGTAGACTTTTATAATCAAAAGGCACTGGACATATTCACAAGGATTGGTCTTTCCCTCTTCCTGCCAGAAGCATGTAGGGATCTTTCTCAAATCTTCATAAAGATAATCTGAATAAGGTTCCTGGCGGTAAAATTTTACAAAATTGTGAGAGACCCTCTGATGTTGCAGTCCCCTGGTGAATCTCAATCTTAATCTATTCTATTTTCAACTTCTAGCACTTCATCAAAATTATATACAATTCCTGCCTCCTTATGGCTTTAGAGGCTTCTAATCCAGGTATGCAGTTGTTGGCTATGAATCTTTGAATTGGTCCATCTCTCCAAAGTTTGGGGTGGGAGTTTGCCTTTTTACTGCAGTTCTTTGATGTGTCCATATAAAGTTATTGAATTCTGTTTGTTCATTTTTGCTTGTAAGGATTTTCTTACAGCCCTTGGAAGCTCTGTGGACACCCAGGCTTTTCAAATGTCAGAGCTGAAACCAGAAGTCCCTTGTTAATAGTTATAAACCAGGGGCACCTGGGTGGCTCAGTGGGTTAAAGCCTCTGCCTTCAGCTCAGGTCATGATCTCAGGATCCTGGATTGAGCCCCACATCAGGCTCTCTGCTCAGCAGGGAGCCTGCTTCCCCCTCTCTCTCTGCCTGCCTCTCTGCCTACTTGTGATCTCTCTCTATGTTGAATAAATAAATAAAATATTAAAAAAAAGTCACAAACCAACCTAGGCTCGAATGAATACATTAAATATTTTTTCAATTTTATTGTAAATAAGTGTATGTATAACTTTCAATGATTACATAAGTGAGAAACGAATTATTGACAGTTTTCATGGCATGATTAAATTACTCAATATTCTAGCAGCTCCCAGCTCCCAGCTCCCAAAAAAGCAATTTGCTTTTTTTATATATATATGTGATTATAGTCCTCAATGTAATTTCTCCTTTTTCATGGAAATTCATGTGTAATTTTAGAATTACATATTCCAAATGTGTAAATTCTTGTAGAATATTACTTGTGATTGGCAACAACCATAGCAAATCAAATGCAACAGTGAAAGAATACTAAAATGATGCATTGTTGTAGAATATATCTTAGATTAGGCAATATGAGAATCTGTTTAAGTTCTTCCATAATAATTTGCCAAATGATCTTGCTAAAAAGAACTAAACACTCTACATACTGTTTGACTCCTTATGTATATAGGCTCCTATCAAACTCATTGTGTCACTTATAAGTTAAGTCAAATTCCAACCATGTCTTTCAGCCTCCATAAATGATAAGAATATTTTGAATGAACCTCTTTTAAAACAACATTTATTCTGTTGTTAAAAAGCTTTCCACCAGAGGTTTACTTAGATTTTATAAAGGCTTTATGAATGAGACCTTAAACTAGTCTTCACTTAAATTCTATACCCCTTGATCTCATTTCTTTTTTTTTTGAAATTTTTAAATTTTTTCAGTCTTCCAAGATTCATTGTTTATGCACCACACCCAGTGCTCCATGAAACACATGTCCTCCTTAATACCCATTACCAGGCTCACCCATCCCCTCACCCCCCACCTCTCCAAAACCCTCAGTTTGTTTCTTAGAGTCCATAGTCTCTCATGGTTCATCTACCCCTCCAAGTTCCTCTGATTGACTTTTCCTTTTCTTCACTTAATGTCCTCCATGTTATTCCTTATGTTCCACAAGTAAGTGAAACCATATGATAATTGACTTCCTCTGCTTGACTTATTTCACTCGGCATAATCTCCTCCAGTCTCATCCATGTTGATACAAAAGTTGGGTATTCATCCTTTCCGATGGCTGAGTAATGTTTCATTGTATATATGTACCATATCTTCTTCATTCATCTGATGAAGGGCATATTGGCTCTTTCCAAAGTTTGGCAATTGTGAACATTGCTGCTCTGAACATTGAGGTACATATGGCCCTCTTTTCACTGCATCTGTATCTTTGGAGTAAATACCCAGTAGTACAATTGAAGGGTCATAGGGTAGGTCTATTTTTAATTTTTTTTAGGAATCTCACATTATTTTCCAAAGTGGCCGCACCAACTTGCAGTACCGCCAACTGTATAAGAGGGTTCCCTTTATCCACATCCTCTCCAACACTTGTTTCCTGTCCTATTAATTTTGGCCATTCTAACTGGTGTAAGGTGGTATCTCAATGTGGTTTTGATTTGAATTTCCCTGATGGCTAATGATGATGAATATTTTTTCATGTGTCTGTTAGCCATTTGTATGTCTTCTTTGGAGAAGTGTCTGTTCATGACTATTTGTTTTTTGGGTGTTGAGTTTGAGGAGTTCTTTATAGATCATCAGTATCAGTCCTTTGTCTGTAGTGTTATTTGTGAATATCTTTTCCCATTCCACCAGCATTTTTCAAAGTGCTGGAACAAACAATCCTAAAATTTGCATGGAACCAGAAAAGAGCCTGAATCACTAAGGAAATGTTCAAAAAGAAAAACAAAACTGGGAGCATCACATTGCCTGATTTTTTAAGCTTTATTACAAAGCTGTGATCACAAACACAGCATGGTATTGGCACAAAAACAGACACATAGACCAATGGAACAAAGTAGAGAGCACAGATGTGGACCCTCAAATCTATGGTCAAATAATCTTCGACAAAGCAAGAAAAAATATCCAGTGGAAAAAGGCAGTCTTTTCAATAAATGGTGCTGGGAAAATTGGACAGCTGTGCATAGAAGAATGAAACTCGACCATTCTCTTACACCATACACAAAGATAAATTCAACATGGATGAAAGACCTCAACATGAAACAGGATCCATCAAAATCCTAGAGGAGAACATTGGCAGTAACCTCTTCGACATTGGGCACGGCAACTTCTTTCAAGACATGTCGTCAAAAGCAAAGAAAAAAAAGCAAAAATGAACTTTTGGAACTTCATCAAGTTAAAAAGCTTCTGATTTCATTTCTTCAATTCCAATGTTAAAAAAAATTCTTGGGCACCTGGGTGGCTCAGTGGGTTAAAGCCTCTGCCTTAGGCTCAGGTCATGATCTCAGGGTCCTGGGATGGAGCCCTGCGTCTGGCTCTCTGCTCAGCAGGGAGCCTGCTTCCCCCTCTCTCTCTGCCTGCCTCTCTGCTTGTGATCTCTCTCTCTATCAAATAAATAAATAAAATCTTTTAAAAAAATCTTAATGCTATTTTCGTATTTAATTTTTTAAAAGTTAATTTATTAATTTATAGGATTTCTTTTTCTAAATATGCAACAATTCTTTCTTAACTCTAACAATACTCATGTTTTTCCTAACCAAAATTTGTTCTTCCCATCTAGTTAAAAAACTAATAAATTAGATGCACTTGTGTGTATGTGTGTGTGTGTAATATTACTTAGCAACTAGGATAGTTACTGGAGAGTAAAGTATTTTTATATCAGATTTCTAAGTATAGCACTATCACATTGTGAGTGAATAATATATATACATAATATTAAATAACTATGTAATTCTAAAGTATAGAAAAGTTTCAATTTAAATGCAACTGAAATTTGTATTGGTTCTTGTTATTATTATCAGATAAACATGATGAAAGAAAGATCAAAACCAGATGTAACTTGTGGGTTGTGATTTAGTTTCCATAAATTAATAATAATAATTGATAATCTGTTATGCATGAGCCAAATTTCTTCTGTTATGGAGTCCATTTATCTTTTATTTGGCAATTTTTGAATAACATCTGAGATTTTAGCTAGATGAGCTCACTAAGCCTGCTTCCCCATCTCTCTCTGCCTGCCTCTCTGCCTACTTGTGATCTCTCTCTCTCTTTGTCAAATAAATAAATAAATAAATAAAATCTTAAAAAAAATAAAGAATGATAACAAATCCAGAAAGGTAGTGTTAGAATGTAAGACACCATATTGAAATGTGTTTTAATCAATTTTCATTAAATGTAAATAATAATTACTGTCAAAAGTTGATATTGCAATATTATTGTAAATTCTAATTTTGACTTAAAATTCTAGATAATCTATACTGAAGTGAGAACTAACCAATGGGGAAAATAGAGGGAGATAAAATTGTATTTTGTCTGTCAACAAAATAACAGTTGGAATTCAACTCAGCAGCAGTGACTGCAAGTAGACTATTACCTTTGCCAGTCCCTGCCTCTGGGCACCTGCCATGAGGACCTGGACATGCAGTCTCCAAGGACGGTGCATAAGATGGAGGCAAATCAGTCTCACGGCCAGGCAGCCCACATGGGTTTGTTGGCAAAGAAAAAGAGTATGACTATCTGCAAAAGAAAGCTTGGAGGAATTAAAACAACAGCTAGAAAAAAGAAAGGAAATCGAAGAACATGAAAAAAAGAAGAAGAAAGGTAACTGCTGAAGAAAAGCAAAAGAATGGGTTCAGAAAAAGAAAGAACAGAAAAGAAAAAGGGAACAAAAATTAATAAAGAAATGGAGGAAAATACAGTAGATGACCTGGCGAAGGAACATTTCCAAGAAAAGGCAGAAGAAAAATATCAAGAATGGTTAAAGGAAAATGCTGAAAAATGTAATAAGAAGAAAAGGAAATAGAAAAATAATAGCAAGATGAATTACAGGGAAAAAAGGAAATAGAAAAAAAGTTTAAAGAGTGGTTGGAAAATTCAAAAAATAAACCTTGCTTGGCTGCAGAGACCTATGGTTATGCCAATGGAAAACACAGAATTTTGATCGAGACCCAGTGTTTTATAATCCATTCCCTGGAAACCGATCCATATGTCTCCTTCCAAAAAGCTGAGGACCTATTAGGAAAGAGGACTAAAAGGCTGGTGATAAGTCCACCAGGGAATTCATCGCCTCTGGTGGTTCAGAGAGTGGGAAGCAGTCTTTACCTTAGAAATCTGTGCAGAATACAAAGATAGTGGATGTAGGAAATGCTTTTACATGGAGTTTTTAATTTAATTTAATTTTTTTCATTTATTTATTTGACAGAGAGAGAGAGACCATAAGCAGGCAGAGAGGCAGGCAGAGAGAGGGGGAAGCAGGCTCCTCACTGAACAGAGCCTGATGAGGGGCTCGATCCCAATACCCTGAGACCATGACGGGAGCCAAAGGCAGAGGCTTTAACCCACTGAGCCACCCAGGCAACCGCATGGAGCTAGTTTTAAACTTGGCATCATTTTTCACTGCTCAGTCAGCCCCTTAACATTTGATGTGATTATTGGCAAGTTCAAATTTTTGCATTTGTATATGTTGTTTTTTGAGTTAATTGAAGAAGGTGTTTTATATATTTTCATTTTTAAAAGTGCTTAGAGCTTGATCTTGGCATGTTGTTTCACAAGATAAGGGACTGAATATCTAATGATTGTGTTTATATTTAGTTTGTATCAAAACTACACTGTAATACCAATAAAACAGGCAGTTTATGTTGTGTTAAAAAAATCCACTATGAAGAGATACTTGTTTGAATACATATGTCCATGCTTTATTGAATGTTGCATGTTAGTGTTTTATTAAATGTTTTATTTAACAATACTAATTAATTTTTTTACATACTGTATTAATTCTGAAATTTGACATGAGAAAATTGAGATAGTTCTCTTCTGTCTTAAATTTTCACTCACTCAGTTGACCTAAATATTTTCTCTAATAACTATTTGTATCACCCTTCATATCTTTTGCAATTAACTGTAATAAGCTTTTGTAGGTAAGATAAAAAGGCCTTGTAAACTACTGTTCCCTAAACAATGAGCAGAGGTCTGTCACGCAGTATATTAACTATTAATTTTAAACAGTAATATTCTTTTTATTTTTAGTATTAATAGAAAACAATAAATTATTTGAAGATTTGAAAGAAACAGTTAAACATAATCAATTTGTTTATTCTTGGAGATATTAATGAATATTGAGTAAAATAAAAATAATTAAAAGTAGCTTGAAGATAATTTCAAATTCAAATGAATATAATTCTCAAAACTTAATTTAACATATAAATGGACATTCACATTTAATATTATAGAATTCTAAAACAAATTATCTTATTCATCTTATTATATAAGGTAAAATTAATAGAGATACTAACATTTACAATGTATTACTAACATATTCATGCTTTCATTATTTTATGGCTACATAACATTTCATTATTTCATTATACATATAGTCAAGTGTTTATTTCTCTGATAGAAAATGTTTAGAATAATTCTATTCCTGTTGAAGTTATGCTGCTGTGAACACTCAGGTTTACTTAAAGTAGTGATTATATAAGCAAATATTTAAGTTTCTACCAATTGAAATGTTCTTTAAAATGCCATGAGATACCTAATGTTTAAGATATTTTTTAAATTATGAAAAAGTGTAAATTACTTAATTACCCAGGTATAATCAGTTTATACATTATTGGAGCTTCTAGTATTCTGTTTTAAAATATACGGCATGCACATGAAAAACAAAATCACTTTAGAGAAAATTGCAAGTTACTGTTTCTTACCCTAGTCTTCAATGGAAATAGAAATGAAAGTACAATAAAAGGGTCAGTGACCTAAAGTTAAAATGCAATATCTTTTGAGAGCAAAAAAATTATAACCATAGCACTAAGTAACCTCTTTATACTTCTGTGGCTTGACTAGTAAAATAAAACCTCAGGGTGGCACTCAGGATAACTCCCATTATGCTCTCCAATATTGTCTCATGTAAGGACTCATGAATTTTTACATGATAACTTGACCTAAAAATATTTTTAACAGCTTAAAAATCATACTCCAATGTGTCATTTATATTTCATTGGAATAAAAGGAAAAATCTGGTTTTTCTAGGACCATTTAAATCAATATTTTTCCTTATTTATTTATTTATTGCTATACCCATTGTGCTGTTCCACATTTCTTTTGTTTTCAGATTTGGTCTCTTCCAGGGAGAAAAAAAAAACAAAACTCTAATCTTCTTTTGTGTCTTTTTCCTGGGAGATAAACAACTAAACTGTCTGAGATCATTCATTTAACCGAAAATTTATTTACAAAGTATTTGTAATATTCTACATCTACATCCCAATTAGCAATTCATAAGAGTTCTGACACTCTCCTCTTTCCTTAATATCTAGTATATCAGTCTTTTTTTTCATTAGCCATTCTAATTATTGTATCATTTGTTGTCTTGTGTGTTTCAATGTTTTAATTTTATTAAATTAAGTTCTGTTTTCATTGTGTACTCATCTAAATTTAAGAAGCAAGTTTTCTTGTTTATTTTGAGAAGTCTTACTGGAATATTTCTGAGAGTTGGTTTTAATCTGTAGATAAGTTTGGGGAAAACTGACTTCTTAGTAATATCTTCTAATCCATGAACATTGTGTATATTTCCGTTTGTCATCTTTATCTTTTTTTTTTGGTATATTTTATTTTTACAAGTCTGCATTTTTGCATATATTATTTATTTTGTTTCTTATTTTTATACTTCTTTTTTTTTAAGATTTTATTTATTTATTTGACACAGAGAGAACACAAGTAGGCAGAGAGGCAGGCAGAGAGAGAGAGGGAAGCAGGCTCCCCAATGAGCAGAGAGCCCGATGCGGGGCTGGATCCCAGGACCCTGAGACCATGACCTGAGCGGAAAGCAAAGGCTTTAACCCACTGAGCCACCTAGGCGTCCCTATTTTTTATACTTCTACAAATGCCTCTATAAACACTTTACCTTATTTAAATTCCAGTTAATTAGCATATAGTGTCTGCAGTATAATTTAGTGATTTCATCACTTACATACAAAACCCGGTGCTCATCACAAGTGACTTCTTTAATGCCCACTACCCATTTAGCCTGTGTCCCCGCCCACTTCCCTAACAGCAAACCTCAGTCCGTTCTCTATAGTTAAGAGTCTGTTTTATGGTTTGCCTCTCTATTTACTTTCTATGTTCATCTGTTTCGTTTCTTAAATTCCACACGAGTGAAATTATATAGCATTTGTCCTTCTCTGATTGACTTATTTCCCTCAGCATAATACACTCTAGCTCCATCCATATCATTGCAAATGACAAGATTTTATTCTTTTTTACAGTTGAGTGATATTCCATATTGAGTAATAGTCTATACTCAACTACTTTATATACCACCTCTTCTTTATCCATTCATCAGTCGATGGGCCTGTAGGCTCTTTCCATAATTTGGCTATTGTTGATAGTGCTGCTATAAACATTGGGGTACATGCCTCACTTTGGATCAGTACTTTTGTATGCTTTAAGTAAATATATAATTTATTTTTAAGTATTGACATTTTGTTGATAGTATATAGGAAGAAAATATAATTGTATATATACCTATACATGTATAGAATTATATATGTATAATGTGTAGACGATATATGTGCATTTATTTGTGTGTGTTCCCATTCAGGAAGAAAGAAAGGGCTCATGTTTTACCATAATTATATGCTATTTTACAGCATTAAGAGATTATATTTAAAATGTAACTTAAAATAGCATTTACTAATGTCATAAATTCATAGATCACAAATCTGTCTTTGAATATTCTTTTAATAAATTTTGTCATTTGGTATTGGAAATAGAAATATTCAAAAAGACCAGATCCTCCTCCCGAGAAACAACATTTTGGTTTTTTTTGTCCATATGTATGCTTGAAAAATGCATGAAATGCATGCCTGTTCTTCTGTGATCATTCAGAAATAAAATGGGATATACTATGTCTTATGAATTTTTCAATATACTCGTATTTATCTGAAAATGTTAATAGTGTATATTTGATCTTTGATTCGTTTCCCCTTGTATTATCATCATATCAAGGAAGCATATTGGCTTGTATTTTAATTTGTCTTGTCACATCCTAACCTGATACTTTTATAATTTTTACTTCTTTCTCTGAGAGCCTCTTGATGACTCTCTGTGATTGTAGCTCATCGCTATATAATCTTACATTTCTGAGAATGTCCCAGTTACTGCCATTCCTATTTCCTGACTAGCTGAACATAAACTGTTTTTCTTTATGTAGTGGTATATTCTGTTACTCACATAAAACTACATACAGACATAATTATTGAGCTTCTGTCAAGAAGGCATTCTATTCTATGAACAAACATAGAAAGAATTACAAAAAGTTATTTTATACCATTGTGTGGTTTCTCATTGCAAGCTTCAATATTTTTATTACTTGTTGTAGGCACTATTATTAGAAATTATGAAAAAATAGGGAGGAACAAGATACAAGATACATACAAGATATGTGTACTAGTTAAGAATATTGCCTTAAAAGGTAAAACTAGATTTGAATTCATTTGTCCATCTTTCCTGTTGTGGAAACAGACATTTTAAATCTCTTTCAATATTTCAATATCTATAGAGGTAAGAGAAGTACTAAGTTTATTACTTTGAGGATTATTAGAGGCAATGAATGTAAAATGTTTAGCACATTGCTTACCAAGAAATATTACTTGCTTTATATTTTAGTTGTTATTCAAGAGGACCTTATCAGGTTCTCCTGAACAGATCTAATTTTATTTCAGAAACTAGACGTCTTGGAGATTTATCAGTTATCCTTTCCTGTATAACAAATTACCACAAAATCCTAAGCCTTTAAACAATCAGCTTACTTACTCATAATCTTGTATGTCAGCAATGTGGGATGAGTTTAAATGGCCAGTTCTCCTGTGAGTTCTGCCTGGGATCACTGGTAAGTCATAGTTATCTTGTGACTCTACTGTTACTGGATATTCTAAGATGGATGTAGATGTTTGGTGTTGGTTGTTGCCTGTCAATTGATCGTCAGATGACAATTTTAGAGAAACTCAGCTAAAATAGTCCTTCATGTGATCTGTAATCCTCCAATAGAGTGAATGGAGATTATTTGCATGGTGGCTTGAGAACAGATTACCAGGGGACAAGAATGGAAACTTCCAGTCCTCCTCAGGTAAGCATCTGGATTCCAACAGTGCATGTACTCTACATTTTGTCAGTAGACATAACTCACAAGACCAACACTTATCCTGTGAGGTGGAGAAATAACCTTAATCTTTTGCTGAGAAGGGCAGCAGGAAAATCCCATAGCAAAGTTAAAGGAGGAATTTGTAGTTATTTCCTATTTCAATTAAATACACAAGCTTTATTTCACAGAATATGTACCCTGAACTCATTATGCTAACAAAGTACTTGCCAGTTGTCTATCACAATGAAATGTCTCTGTTTTCTGAAAAGGTCAGAAAATTCATGAAAATCTTCCTAATAGAGGTCAGAGGGTGATGGTTGGTACAAGGAGGATATTAAGAAAATTTAGGTTTTATTTTTCTATCAAAGATAATCTCATTTACATCTGCAAAGATTTTTTTTCATGGAATTATTTTTATCAGTGTAGCTGTATACAACATAAATGTATAAAATCAATGAAAATTTTTACACATAAATTGTAATAAACCAATAATATTTAACATTCTGACTCAATCAATTGTCCTTATGTTTACATAGGTGTTTACTTTTGTTAGAGAACGACAGTATTTTTTCTCACAATTGTATTTTTGTTCTTTCTGCGTGTTGATCTTTTTTTCTGATTTTCTAATATAAATTACCCCTTTTTAAAAGTTTTTATATAGGGGCACCTGGGTGGCTCAGTTGGTTAAGCAACTGCCTTCACCTCAGGTCATGATCCTGGAGTTCCGGATCGAGTCCCAGATCGAGTCCAGCATCGGGCTCCCAGCTCCATGGGGAGTCAGCTTCTCCCTCTGACCTTCTTACCTCTCATGCTCTCTCTCTCACTCTTTCTCACTCTCTCAGATAAATAAGTAAAGTCCTTAAAAAAAAAGTTTTTATATAAATTCCAGTTAGTTAATATACAGTGTAATATTACTTTCAGGTGTACAGTATAGTGATTCAGTACTTCCAAACATCACCTGGTGCTCATCACGAAGGGTGCGCTCCTTAATCCCTATCACCTATTTCACCCATCCCCCCATCTACCTCACTTCTAATAGCCATCAATTTGTTCTCTATAGTTAAGAGTCTGTTTCTTGGTTTGCCTCTCTCTCTCTCCTTTTTTCCCTTTGCTTGTTTCTTTGGTTCCTTAAATTCCACATATGAGTGAAATCATGTGGTATTTGTCTTTGACTGACTTAGAGGATAAAACTGTACTTTTGAAATATTTATATTATTTCACAATTTTAACTGTAATGACTTTTTATTAAAATGTAAATACTATGACATTTTTCAGTAACTTAATTATTAAGAGGTAGCTATAGCCAACATATTATTTAAATATCCTTTAAGTTTTTCAGACTCTTCAGGTGTTATCTTCTATACACTTGAGGTTGTCCACATATTAACTTGTATATCTTACTGTTCTTTAACTTTAGGGCACTTTTAATGTTCTACATATTTCTCTGTTACAGCACTTTCATTGTTGTAATTCTGCATTTGATCAATACATCTTGCTTTCACTACATTGAAAGCTTTCTCCGTAAAGATTGTATTTACTGTATGATCATCATTGCTCCCTGTGCCATGCAAAATATAGTAGCATGAAACATATATATTTCTAATAAATGTTGAAAGAAAAGGTGAATTGAATACTTTAAAACCCATTTTTTCGGGGTGTCTCAGTGGCTCAGTTGATTGAGTGACTGCCTTCGGCTCAGGTCATGATCCTGGAGTTCCAGGATCGAGTTCCGCATTGGGATCCCAGCTCCATGGGGAGTCTGCTTCTCCCTCTGACCTTCTTCCCTCCCATGCTCTCGTCCTCTCTATCTCTCTCTTTCTCTCAAATAAATAAATAAAATATTTAAAATATATTTTTTTCTGTTAAAACTTGAAAGCAACTTTTATTTTCCTAAAAAAGAAATGTTTGCTTATTAGCAAGCATCTGGCGGTCACAGAATAATGGTCACAGTTCTCCATAATGAAGGAATAATGAGTAACTAAATGGTTTAGGTTTGTAATGTATTTCTCAGTACCAGGGGACCAAGCTGCTGTTTGTTTTCCTGCAACTTGGCATTGAATGGGAAGTTCAGGAGGGCAATTGGCTTTTTTATCTTTTTTTGGTAACAGGACAGAGTCATTACTACCTTTACATTGTTCTCCTTTTCTTGTCAAGGGCAAGCCTCTTGACTCAGTACATTTGCTACTTTTTCCATTTAATAGTTGCGGTCAAGGAGAAATCAGGCTAGATATGACTTGTGCACTTGAGCTTTCCACACCCTATTTACCAAAACACAAATTGATTTAGCCTTTGACATGCTTTCTTTGCTCACCTAGAAATGTGACAGAATTGGTCACATTTAGCTTAACTCTAGAGGTTACAGCATGAGAAACAATTAAGGCCACAGGATGCTATGTCCAGTTTGAGCTTCTAGTCTTTTTTTTAAAATCTTTTTTTTTTAAGATTTTATTTATTTATTTGAGAGAGACAGACAGAATGAGAGAGAGGAAGAGGTCAGATGGAGAAGCAGACTCCCCACTGAGGAGGGAGCCCGATGCGGGACTCGATCCAGGGCCTCCAGGATCATGACCTGAGCCGAAGGCAGTTGCTCAACAACTGAGCCACCCAGGCGCCGAGCTTCTAGTCTTGGAAATGCCTGCCCAAAAAATGAGAACATGATTTTGGCTTCATGAATGTTTTGAATTGTTATTATGTCAGACAATTGAACAGACAACTGAACAATTGTATCACAGACTACATCTTTTTTGTAGTGAAAAGGAATGGGATAAATGGTATCCAGGACTTATTTTTAACAAAATAAAAGAATCAGGGGCTCTTAGGTGGCTCAATGGGTTAGAGCCTCTGCCTTAGGCTCAGGTCATGATCTCGGGGTCTTGGGATCGAGCTCCAGCTCGGGCTCTCTGCTTGGAGGGGAGCCTGCTTCCCCCCCTCTCTCTACTGTGCTTGCTGTCAAATAAATAAAATAAAATAAAAAAAATTAAAAAAATATTTAAAAAATAAAAGAATCATTTTAGAGTGCTGTATCAGCCTTATATGCCACTGTCTAGAAGTTTGTGTATCATTGAGTTCTTTCCTTTTTAATAATTTTTTTACAAAAGCATTGGTTTTGCTTTCTTCTGGAGAACAAGGCTGGATAAAGAGCTTAGAGAAACACCTCCCATCCTATCCTACTTCTTCTTATATTGCAATATTTTATCATCTCAATATAGCTAACAATCCCATATAGTATATATGTAGGCAGTACACTGTGAAAAAGTCCCATCCACATTACATAATCATGGGTGATTTTAACTTTACTATATATGGTTAAATGACCAGCTATTCTCATATACCTTAAATTAACATATTCCTAGAAACAAAAACAAAGAACCAAAACAAAGGAAACACTAATAATCTCTTAAATCTATTTTTATATTATATTATGGAACCGAAGCAGTAGGTATCTTAAACAGGCAAGGTAGACTTTATTCAGGTCTGTTGCAATAGAGAAGAGAGATTGAACTCAGTTTCCCTGAAACAAAGGGTGGAAGGATTTTAAGCAATGGGGTGAACTAGTAGAAAAGTACTAGACTGTCAGAGGAGAGGTTGGCCAATGTGAGTAGGCCATCAGTGTTTATAATTGGTGCTTTTAGAACTAAGGTTCTGACTTTCCATAAAGACAGGAAAATAAAGGCTCTTTTTTGAGGATTACGTTTCAAAGATGGCTCCCCAGCCCTTGAGAAGGACAATTCTGGGTTGTAAAACTGGCATGAGGCAGAAAGATTTATAACTCAAAGGAGCTGAGAAAAAAATCGCTATTGTAAGTTTTTGAAAATAAATGCTTTAAGAAAAGGGAGGTCAGATGCCTATCCATGAGGAGGAAACCAGTCTAATCTGAGGGGGATATTAAGGGCATCTTGTTTAATTATAACTGCTACTTTTTTTTTTTTTTTAGCTTGGATGGAAAGGACACATCCCAATAATCAATTACATAGAACAACTAAAAATAAGATGGACATGAAGTTTTTAGAAAAAATTATTGAGTCATATTCACATATTTTAAGTAGTTTTATCTACAACCTAAAATATTTTGAACAACTTCTCTAGAACATTTATTTTCAAAGTTGTATTACTGTATAAGACTGAAATTTGTTTTATTTTGACCTTCCTATAAAATTTAGGATCATAAATAATTAGATACAGAAAATTTACACAATATTATAAAGTTTATGACCCCTGAATTGTGTTAATAATCAGAATATATGCTTTGTACATCAAAATTATTTTAAAATTTAAAATTATAGTTATAAACACAATAATTTTTGTAGACTATTACCTCATGAAGCTATCATATTAGCATTTCTTATAAACCTAGTATCTCACAGAAGAACAGGAATATTATCTAATTTATAAATAAATTGGTCAAAGGACTAATATACTGATGTATATATAACACCATGAAAATCCATAAAAATAAACTCATACCCATTTTTGCTGTTGAATGAGATACTAATAGTGAAAACAATAAAATGGCCTCAAAATACTGAGTATACATTGAGTATACATTTAGTTGTTATTATATGCTGGACACTCATTTTAGTACTTTATGTGTATTTGAGATAGGTGTTCTTGTTATTGGTGAGGAAATTGAGGGACTAGGAGGTCTTAAAAATTTTCCAAATCTGGTAAGTGGCAGAGAAAGTGTTTATCTCATGACTAAAATAGAAATCATTATTACCTCCCCAAAATGATCTCCCTGAATTTTATATTTTAGTGAGCGATGTCACTAATTGTTCTTTTGTTCATTCTGAAATCATGGATTTAACATTTGACTCCTTTCTCTATTTTATGGCCCATCTCCAAGCAACTACTACGTCTGGTTTATTCTATCATCTTAACAAGCTCTCAGATCCATTCATATTTTACCACCTTCTTGCATTTAATAAAATCCCAGGTCTTGACTCCTTTTTTACAATAGCTTCCAAATGAATCTTCTTTCTCCATACTTGTAACTTTTCCCTTTTGTTAATTACTTCAAAAATATTTAAACTGTATGCCAGGAAATAAACATTTGTTGGATAACAACTATTGCACTTTTCTTGGCCTAAATATCGGCAAATGCCTTGGAGTAATAACAGAGAATATGAGTTAGAGGACACAGTAATGGGAGGATGTTTACAAATTTAAAAAGCACAGTTGGGAAAAATCTGACAGATGCTGAGATTTGTGCAAAAACCTAAAGCATTTGAGGGAATGATCCAGGTGAATAATGTGATTCCAGTAGAAGGGACAATTGAAGTCCATCGTTAGGCAATGGAATGACTTAATAATACTTAAATCTTATCAGGATCTTGCAAATCTTAGTTGGATGTTGCAATAAGACCAGAAGGGAAGTAAGGACTAATCTAAATTAAAAACAGGCGTCTAAACTTTTCCTGTTGAAAATAAGCAAAGAGACTTCCCTGCCTTTCTTTTTCTTGGAGCAATAATTTAAATAGCTATAAATTCTCAGTAATTTTAATCTAAGAAACTGTTGAATTCTTTCTTTGTCTCTGAAATATATGTAAATATTTTTTTAAAGATAAACTTCTTGAGTTTAAGACCCAGTAGTCTTTCTTCAGGATCTGAGCACCATCTCTTTGTAATCATCAAAAAACATAAGCTCCATATCTTCCAGTTTCTTTGGGAAACTAAGTGCCTAATTTGAAGCCCAAGTTATAATAATTACCACCAGTTATAAAGATATGAAGAAATTATTTTTCCTATGGATAAGCAAATTAGCAAACATAGATAGCCCTCTCAGTTACCAGATTAATCTAGGATAAACTGCATCTGATAAATAGTTCCCTCAGTTTGTCTTACTTTGATGACTAGTTATTGTTTATCATGAAAACTTGAATGCAATGGGTTGTATCTATTTGGTTATACAAAGGGGTGAGATTTCTTCTGTCTTTGCAATCTCTTAGAAGAGAGCTTATCATTCATATCATATTCTAGCTCAATGCTTATTAAAATTAATAAAGAAGATAGGCAGATGACAAATAACACTTGAAAATAGTCTCAACATCATACATCAGGAGGGAAATGCAGATTAAAACAATGATGAGATACCACTACACACCCACTAAAATGGCCAAAATCCAAAAGGCTGACAAACATCAAATGCCAATGAAGATGTTAAACAACAGGAACCCTCATTCACTGTTGGTGGGAATGTGGAATGACATGGCCACTCTGGAAGACAGTTTGTTGGTTTCTTAACAAAAGTAAAAATACTCTTACCGTACAATCCAATAATCACACTCTCTGCCATTTATCCAAATGAATTAAAAATTATGTCAAGACAAACACTTGCACACAAATATTTATAGCAGCCTTATTCACATTGCCAGAACTTAGAAGCATCCATGATGCCCTTCAGTTGGTTAATGGATAGATAACCTTTGGTACTCCAGACAGTGGACTATTATTTAGTGATAAAAGAAATGATCCATCAAGCTGTTGCCATTTTTTTGAATCTAATTCTATAATACACAAAATTACTGGGAGAAGAAACAGATCACTGGTTGCCAGTGGTCCAAAGTGGGGAAAGGTTTGACTAAAAAGGGTGAGCAAAAGAGAGATTTTTTTTTGAGGGAGTGATGGAACTTTCTCTACTTTTATTAGATATATGGTATTTTGACTCAGTACTTCTTTCAAAATTCATACAATTATACACATACGCATATAAGAAAGAGTGAACTTACAATAGTTAAACACACAAATACACACACATACAGAGAAATAAAGTAGGTTCTTTGTGTCCACATTCCTATTTTTCAAGAAAAAAGTTGTAAATTATTTTTTACCTATTGATAAAGAATTACGGCTTATATTTAAACACTCTGTAGAGTAAACAAAGCATATCCACTGGTCAAATGCAAAGCTCATTGGCTATTAAATTATAGCATTCTTGTTGAACATTGTATCTCAATTGCTTTTATAAATGTACTCTCTTAAGAACAGGTTTTTAGGGGTACCTAGGTGGTTCAGTGGGTTAAAGCCTTTGCCTTCGGCTCAGGTCATGATCTCAGGGTCCTGGGATTAAGCCCCGCATTGGGATCTCTGCTCAGCAAGGAGTCGGCTTCCCCCCTCTCTCTGCCTGCCTCTCTGCCTACTTGTGATCTCTCTCTCTGTCAAATAAATAAATAAAATCTTAAAAAAAACAGGTTTTTTAAGATAGTTTTGTTCACTTTATAAACTGAGCATCTAACATGGTGTTTCAAAAATTGTGAGTGAAGTTCAGGGATGGGTTTCTGTATTCATTGACTCTATAAGTGCACACACAAATAATTTTATCAAACAACTGTTGGCAAGATGAGAACCTGTGGTCAGATGAAAAGGCTGGGAGGGGAACTCTTCACTTCATAGTGTTTTGTGCATTTTGAGTTTTGTAAAATATAATATGATTTAAAAATCAATAGAATTTTATTTCAAAAATGTAGTTGGGAATGGACCTCATATAAACCTCAATCCTGATGCCATTTTACACATATTGAACTGAGTCTTGAGAAGGACGATGACTATGTGGCAAAAATCTAGAACTAAGAAATCCATCCAGATCATAGAACAGTATATATTACATTGTACTTTTAGGAAATTTCCAGTACAGAAGAAGGAATAGTAGAAGTGAAAGCATAGGTAAACATATGGTTGTGGAGACAGAAGCCAGATGACAAAGGGATTTATATGCCATGCTAAATTGTTCCTATTTCGGCTTGAAGGTAACAAGGCATCACTAAAGCATATTACATGAAAATGCCATAATCTGGTTTGTCTTTAATAATGATCCATCCAAGGGCGCCTGGGTGGCTCAGTGGGTTAAAGCCTCTGCCTTTGGCTCAGGTCATGATCTCAGGGTCCTGGGATTAAGCCCCATATGGGGCTCTCTGCTCAGCAGGGAGCCTGCTTCCCCTCTCCCTCTGCCTGCCTCTCTGCCTACTTGTGATCTCTCTCTCTCTGTCTAATAAATAAATAAATATCTTTTAAAAAAATAATGATCCATCCACGGTGAAAAGGATGGCTATGTTATAGTAGCCTAAATGAATGATAGGAAGATAAATTTAAAATATATTATAAAAACCAAATAAGTAAAATAAAATATATGGCAAAAGTCCGGTGAAAACAAGACAAGAGACTAAGTTGGTAACTTAGCAGCATTACATACAGTTAGTTATCTAGTGTAATTATTCTAACATTTTAAATATCACTGTGAGAAAAAATACAAAGATAATTAAATTTTTTTAGTTAGTGCCAAATTTCAGAGCTATGGAAATGCCTTAATTTCAGTGTATTAAATAACAGCAATTGGTTTATTCATAGGGTTTTGTTTTGTTGGTTTCTGAAATTCAACTTAATGTGTTTAGGAGTAGGCTATTGAATTATGCATGTTCTATCCATATATTTATCTAAATGTACATATATATATATATATATATATATATATATGTATGTATCCCTAGATATATATTTTAACAATCTGGTGATTCTTGTATTACTTCACACTTTTCTTTTAAATGTTTGCTTTATAAAAGTTCTGGGGAAATGAGGTCAGTTAGAATCTATGAAGTCATGCATGCTTCCCTACACTTTCCCATTACCCTGTATTTATCCTCCCTCCCTCCATTCTATCATGCTGCAGATAGACTTCTGGTGTGTGAGTATTGCTACAGTTGCTAATGTCTTATGCAACCACTGAATGAGAAGCATTTCCACCAAGAAGAACCGAAAAGAGTAGTTTCTTCCACTATAAACAGTAAGCCATTTTGTATCCTCTCACATGTACCAGCACCTTTTATAGGTCTTTCCAGATTGAGGAAATATGAGTTCAGTTTTCAATATAAATATACCAAATTTTCCTATGAGCATGATGTTCCCACTAAATATGAAATGTTCCATGTCTTTAGTAGTACAGATAGTCTGGGCCATCCCTGTTGGGAAAATCTTGGTTTCCAGAAGGCCCATGGTGTGTTTTAGATTAAACCACCCACCAAAGTTCTATACACAATGGGGCAATTTTTGGTGTATGCATTAAGGTACTGATAACCTTTCTACATGAGAGCACTTATTACTCTTGTACTTTGGTATCCTTCCAGGAGGTCAGAAAATCTGAATAAGACTTTCTGTAGAATAAATCCTAGTAATACCTACTATGTAGAAGATGACAATTGATCAGCAGAAAACAAGCTTCAGTCTAAAACCTAAACACAAATGCATGTGGAGCAAATTGCTTTTGAGGCCCCGAAGTTTGATGTCCTTAACTTTTCTTGTTAAAACTTTGACAAAGTTAAGGCTGAAAGAGAGAAAGAGGCAGCCAGACTGACTGACAGACCAACTGACTTAATTTTAAAATTTTAGGCACCTTGTCCTGAATTATATGTTCCTGTTATTTGGTTTTGTTTGCCTCTTTTCATGAAGCAGTTACCCTGCTGCTCAAAGTTAATAGGTAATTCCATACAGTTTCCTAACAGTTGACAACTGATTTCATCTTATTTGGAAATTGAGAGCCTCTTTGATATGTTTATATTTTTTTAATTAAAAAGTGCAATCATGAATTTTCAATTTTACATTTGAGTACATCTAAATAAATTCCACTTAGTACATTCTGCTTCCAGCCAGAAAGTCGAAGAGAAACACTGGATTTTCATGTATAACTAATTTTTTCCATGTTTTTCTCTCTTGACATCATATTTGGTCCTTGCTTGAATACTCAGAATTTCTCATCTTTATCAGAAAAACAGAGTTGAATTTTTTTTTAGTTAAATGAAAGTAATGACCAAGATAATTATCTTAAAGAGACAAAAGAATATGTTACAGAAGAATATTATAGAAGTCTATAATGGGTTGGTTCTGGGTATTTAAGAAATGAGATATGAAGCAGGGGAGAAGTTAAGGGAAAGCAATGAAAGACTGAACACAAACTGGAAAATTTTTAAGAATTTTTTTTAATCTTTTGCACCATTTATTCACTTTTCCCCTCTCTCTCCTCACAGCATTGTACTTTAAGGACTATATTTGTAGTCTGACCAAGTACACCTGTTACTCTCTTGGGGCACCAGAAGGGTCTTTCAGGGAGACTGAATTTAATTCTCTGGGTACATTTTGGTGTATTTTTTGTTATATATATTTTATATACATATAATGTATTAATTTTTTCAGAGGTACAGTTCTGTGATTCATTAGTCTTACATGATTCCAAGCACTCACCATACCACATACCCTCCCCAATGTCCATCACCCAGCCACCCCATCCCTCCCACCCACCCCCCTCCAGTTTGGATGGAAAAGTAGGAAAAGTATTTTTGAGGAACAAATACCATAATATGAGAAATTTGGGGAGACACATAATGACTACTAGGCTATCTAATTTTAGCTCTTTCTGGAAAATTTTAATAAAATTTTAAATCATGTGCATGTGTTTTGGATGTCTGGGAAGTGTCTGGGATGATACCAAAAATTAAGAACTTCTTATTAACTTGATTATATGTATTAAATACTGTTTCAAAGCTTGTCTTTTTTAAATATTTGTAACCTCCACATTTTTTTTAATTTTATTCATTTATCTGAGAGAGAGAGAGACAGTGAGAGAGAGCATGAGAGGGGAGAAGGTAAGAGGGAGAAGCAGACTCCCTGTGGAGCTGGGAGCCCATTGTGGGACTCGATCCCAAGACTCCAGGATCATGCCCTGAGCCAAAGGCAGTTGCCTAACCAACTGAGCCACCCAGGTGCCCAACCTCCACATATTTTGTACAAGAAAGTATCAATCCACTCTTAACGTTAACCATTTCAGGTTCTAAATTACATATTCTGATCTTGCAATCACTCTCAACGGCTACAACAAAATATACATCATTCTTGCTTTATTATCAATTAAGTGCTATTTTGAGAAAAACTTTCAAAAGTTTCTCCAACCCAAAGGCTATACTGAAATATTTTTAAATACAAATAATTAAGATTGTATAAAATATGGAACTATATATATAAAACTACATGTAAAATTACACATATACCTATACTCATATTCACACACACACACACACACACACACACACACACACTCCTCTTGAACTCTATATATTCTTATATTCCTTCTGGTTTATTTTTTCTGTTGCTTTTGCTTACAGTGTTAACTGCACAATTCCATCAAATAAATATGGCTATTTCTACTTATTAGTGTGTCATAACAATATATGTGATTGGTTTGTTATATATTTGTAAGAGTACATATTTGAAAAATATCCATTATGAATATTGTACTGGTTTAAACATATTAGGATAGTGTCTTGTAATATTATTTTTAGGTATAAATGATTAATTCTCTAAGGTTCATCATACCTAAGATATGTTTGGATAGTAAGTAATTTAACTACAGGAAGCAACTTTTGTCTCCTTAAAATATACATATTATTAAGTGTAATTTCAATTTATCAGAAAAATTCAGATTATTGACATAATTTTTTGAAATGAAAACAAGTTATCAAAAGTCTATGAATGACAAAGTGGGAACTGTAAAAGGGCAAATTCATTGTGAAAACTCAAAAATCAAAAGACGTACAGCTCATTCCAGTTGTATGAGATTGGCTCATAAATACATATGAATACACAACATTCAATATTTTTAACCTTGTTAATTTATGGGCATGTGATCTTTGGAGCTTTATTTACCCTTCCAAGTGAAAAAGATCGTTCAGTGTACTTTGAGGAATTACTTCTACACAGAGGCCCTATTGCCTAGTTTAAGTCAATTACAGTATTGTAACTTCTCCTAAAAAAAAACAAAACTATTACTTTCCTTTATAGCTCTAATATCAACTGTAATTTTTCATCTATTTACTATGTATTTCCCCAATTAAGCTCTTTTTTTCTCTCCCCAAATTTGTTTATTTTAATCTTTCAGTGTTACAAGATTGATTGTTCATGCACCACACACAGTGCTCCATGCAGTACATGCCCCTCTCGATACCCACCACCAGAATTACCCACCCCCCATCCCCTCCCCTCCAAAACCCTCAGTTTGATGCTCAGAGTCCACAGTCTCTCCTGGTTCATCATCCTCTCCGATTTCCCCCCATTCACCCTCCCCACCTTCTCACGATGCCCTCCATGATTTTCTTTATACTCCACACGTAAGTGAGACCATAAGATAATTCCCTCTCTCCGCTTGACTTATTTCACTCCGCATAATCTCTTCTAGTCCTGTCCATGTTGATACAAAAGTTGGATATTCATCCTTTCTGATGGAGGCATAATATTCCATTGTATAGATGTACCACATCTTCCT
>CM052799.1:177122701-177144233 GCA_028533885.1 Nasua narica
AACTCTGTCTATATTCTCAGTAATTCTGTAAATTCAAAATTGTTCTAAAATGTATTTCCTACTAATACATAATTTGACATTTTTATTAATAAAATGATTTGAATGATTAGTGCATGTATAAAAATATGACCTTATTTTGTCAGTAACCTATCTGTCATTTCAGCATTTAATGTCACTCTAATACTGTCTCTCACAGTCTCCCTTAACCTTGAATTGTTGCTGGTTTTTCTCTTTGTTTCTATCTTTTACTAAACAGTTTTGACCTCTCTTTCCTATAGCTAATATAGCCACTAAAATGCTATTTTTCAGTTGTTAATCATCCCCATCAATTTCTCCAAGACGTAGAAAAAAACACTAAGTGAAAATAGCTTTAATTAGGATAGACAGTGATTCACAATGTTCCAAAGATGCCATTAAGATAACAAATAATACATGCCTTTTTGAATAGATGAAAAGTAAATTAGTAAAAAATAAATAAAAGTCTACATATTTGGCTTTGAACATAGTTTAAACTGCAGAATTTGTTTAATTTTTTCTAAAAGCTTCATATTTATCACATAAATATTTCTTTTAATCAATTACATTGCATCTTCCTTTCAAGTGATTGATGCAATTGTTACTTTCATATGATTACATACAATTTAATTAATGAAAAGTAATTAAACTTTCATACTAAAGGTGAGGCATTTTACATAGGTACGTATGTAGAGATATATTTTCTAATTATATAGAAACATAAAGAAGTTGACAAAATGATTGGTATAATGTATACATGAAAAGTAAGTGAGATAAAAATCATTTATGAACATTGTATTGTAAGTCTATAAAGCAGAAGGATACTTAAAATACTTAAAATTATTTTTGAGTAATTTTTCTGAGGTTTTAAGCCTATTGCATGTATAATCATTAATTTATAAATTATATTAGTAACCCTCTGAAAGGGATAAAAAATCAAAAGCAGAGTGAAAGAAAATTAAATAGACGAAAGTAGAAACAAATGGACAGAAGTTCCTAAACAGTCCAGTTTTATGGGGAGAGAAAGAATACAGAGAAGAAATATTAGTGAGCTGTAAGGCAAAGTGTGCGCACATGCACACACACATGCACACACACAAACACACACTGCTTATGCCTCTTATTTGTATGTCACATTTTCTGTTCAATTTCCCTTTATTGTACAGAGTTTTATAAATGCAGGAAATATGATTGACCTTACTCATTTGTTGACCCATGCACATTTATTTAATAAATAGTATCTACGTGTCCTCCATTTACCAGCTACGGTTCTTGGCACACATAGTCCTTTCCCTTAGGTAAGTTTCTGTGCCAGCTACTTGGAAGATTCATTTTTACCTCTTCTGTAAGAATTTTAAGTAGGAACTTGATGTCATTACTGAACCCCTTTGGATTTGAGCTAGAATATACTTTCTGGTTTGAGTGATAACCAGAAGAGGACCCCAATATCCTCCATAATCTCTTTCATTTGTTACCTACCTTTTCACAGGTCACTGCCCACCTTAGCAGACATAGTAGCAACCCCAATAAAGCCTGGGATTTTTTTACAACTTATGTTTATGTACATTAGACATTATAGATCATATTTCCAACATTTAATCACAAACAGTAATGTACTAATTGTAAAAAATAAAACTAATAAACACATAAATATTAAAGGACTGAGACATTGAAATGTTGACAATGAAGAATAAAAAGTGAGAAGATTATTATGAATGGGAAAAACTTAAAATATTATGCTTTATTAACCCAAATTGTATTGGCCATTCTGTCCAGACATTTAAAATAAATAATTATAGTAAGGTAATTTTTATACTATTTTCTTTTATACTATTTTATACTAATTTTTTACACTATTTTCTTCTTTCTGCTGTAGAAATATGAAATGAGGTACTTCTTTCCTTCTCTGGTACCTAAAAAAAAAGTGGATAAGCATAGGTGTTTGTGTACCAAAACATAAATTTAGAAGTTGCTAATTGTTTTATGTTGCATAAATGAAAATTGAAAATATACAAATTAGAAAAATCTCCTAATCTCCTAGTTTCAATATTGAATCTGCACTTCATTGAGAATACTCTTGTGATAGACAACTCCTACATTAGAAAGCTTTCATTGTCCAGTATTTCTCAGGAAACTGACACAAAAAAACAAATTGATCACTGAAAGTCCCGGGTAATTCTCAAAGTCTCTAGTTTCTCTTATCCACATCTCTAGGAAAGTTCTCAAAATAAAATGACTAGGATTGGGTTTCTCACTATTAGGTGAGTGAAACTTGAGCTCAATTATACTTTAAACACAGAAAACTGAAATGGAGTATCTCTTGAATATGGATGCTATGAAGAAAATTTATACCAGTTAGAGAGTGGCTTATCTGATTTTGTGTACTTCTGAATTGGATAGTTGCTCATAGCTGGATAAACTTATTCATCTGTGAGCTCAGTGTAGACTCAGGAGAATAGAATATGTAGCTTGAATACTGAGCATGTCCTGCTTATTTATTCAGTTAATGTCTGCAGTGTACTAGGTATGTACTGTGTCTGTGTTTTTTCAAAGTATTTGGAGATGCAACTATGTAAAAATAGAAAAATTACTCAGCTTTTGGATAGTGTCTAGTTAGCAGAAACAGCCAATGTGCAAATTAAAAAATTGGGTAATCAAGAAAATATCAGTTTTTATAATTGCTATAATAAATGGAATCAAATAAATATAAACAGAAAGGAACACCAGTCTATGTTGGATGTCACCAATTGGAGAAGGAGACATTTAATTGTTAGAAGGTGCTAGTTATTCAAACAGAATAACTTCTTGGGCAGGAGAAATGGGATGGAGACCCTAAAATGATAACAAGTTCAATACAGTTGAGGACCAGAAAGAAAGCCAATGTGGCTGAATAGTTTATTAAACTATGATTTTAATGAGTCATGAAGCAAAGCTCAGAGAGATTTTCAGAGATCAAGTTTTGGGCCAGCCATATTGAATCCAAGAGACTAAAATAAAGAGTTTGAACTTCATTATCAATGTGTTTAAATCTATGGTAATGGATAGTTTTGATTTGGTAAATAAAACAATATGACTCATGGTTTTGCACATTCTTGTAACTTCTGGGTGAATAATCTGAAAGGCAGGAGGATGGTTAGGAGGCTACTGCATAGCCCAGATGGTTGTTGTGGTAGCTTGTTTGAGAGCAAGTGTAAGAGGAGAGAAAACATGAACATGTTCATGATATATTTTAGTAGAGAGAGTTGTAGGTATTGCTGATATAGTAGATGGAGGGAATATGAGACAGAAAAAAGGAATGAGTACTACTCCTATCTCTGTGGCTTAACACTGAGAAAAATTCTGCCAAATTCCAAAATAAAGAATTTTGCAATAAGGAAGTTTATTAGTAGTCATAATTTTATTATGGGCTTGCTTATATGAAGCCATGTGGAATATGGACGGAGTGTTGAGTGGAGGATCTATGAATCTCATGTTCAATAAACATTAAGGATATTAAGTAGGGAACGTTGCCATAGAGATTGTATGCAAAATCATATCTACATATTTGATTAAATAGAGTAAAGATAGGGAACTTGAATGTTGATGGCAAAATCTTTAGACATTTCATAATCAAGATTACATAATGGAGTAGAAGGTAGTAAAGATGATTAAGAATATGTAGCTAGTGATATGTATGGAAAAAATCCACAAGATATGGGATATTATTGTATCTTAGAGAGGAAAGTTGTTCAAAAAGGAGGGGTATCTCATACTATTTTTAAGTCAGGTAAGTAGAACACAGAGAAGTAGCACTGTAATATGGAAGTTGTCGGTGACAATGACCGGAAATGCATTGGGAAAAGCGAAGACTGATTTATTTTGACTTCATGGTATAAAATGGTGAGAGAAGGGAGAAAATATAAACATTAATTTTAGACACCTTCCTGAAGAAGTTTTGCTGTGAAAAGAAGGAAAGCAATAGAGATACTAGTTGGAGGGAATGTGGTGTCTATTTCTATTTCTGTGAAATAGGCAAGAGAAAAACTTGTGAAGTAAGATGGTCTTTGAGAAGCAACAGGGGGGTGGAGTCCACAGCACATGGGAAGAGCTTGTACTTAAAGAGCAGCAGGGAAGTTTCATTCACAGTAACAAAACAAAAAACAAAACAAACCAAAAGAGGCACACAGGTGTGGATTCATATTAAGATGCTTGGGTAAATTGGGTGACATGGAGATTAGGGGAATTCTTTGCTTAGGCGTGTTTTATGGACTGAAGCTCATGTGTTATAGCTTCAAGGACTTGCCCATCTATTCTCAGTGTCCCAGGATTGGTATGGGTTCTTATTCCAGATATTTCCACCCAACACCAAGATTCTCTCCATGGGTCATTAGCTCTGCGAAATTATACAGTTAAGTGTTGTTTGTAATAATTGTTCATTTTCTTTTCAAACCCTATTAATTGGAAAGGAAATGAAGAACTTTATTTTGAGAATTTATTTGAACGTTTTACAGAAAAATAGTTAAATGGATGAACAGCTGTGCTTCAGTTTATTGCTTAAAGTACACTTGAAATTGATAAACTCAAAGTAGAGGAAGAAAGCAGCTGCGATAGAGGTTAGTGACCATTTTATCATTAAAAAATAATTTTCTGAACATAACAGGGAACTGTGTACTTTCTGAAGTGTATTCACTGGAAAATTATTACAGAAGAAGAATAAAGTTTGTGTTTTAAACTTCAGTCTCTTCACAATGTCAAAGCAGCTCCTATATTTCTACCAGTGTTTAGATGGAGAGAATGCACCAGGATGAATTATACTCCTGCGGGGAAGGGATGGATCACTGATCTCCCCTAACATTTCATCTGTGAGGATTTACTTTTCTATTGGGGGGGAGAGAAAGAGACTTAGCATTTTGTCCATTTACATTCCAGTCACCGAAATAATAACAGCTATATGGTATCTAGAGTAGAAAAAGTGCTTTAAAATAAGGGCATTCTTTCAAATCTTAATAGTTTCCACTATTAAGACTGAGGATAGTTCTTCCTAGATTCATAGTTTCAGAGAACTGTTATTAGTTGAGTCAAAACTTTAAATGGCTTTGTTGTAAAATAAACAATTGGTATATGGCACTCGATGACAGGGATGGTCTGAAAATGGTTTATTGTGACAATGCAATCACTTTCAGGTATTAAATTTCAAGATGAAAACTATAAATCATTCACCTTGCCAGAGTGAAGCTTGACTTATTCCTGTGGTCAACATGGGTATGGACATCAAGGGCAAATGAGTCAAAGTAACTTGATGAAAAAAACCCTAAAGCAAGAACCACATATTTTTCATCTCTTACGTGAGCAAATATGTTAAATTTCTCTACTGTCAATTCTTTAATTATATACTGGTCATGCTTATTTTTCTGTTATGTGATTTATATTATATTATATTAATGTAAGTATATGAATACATTAGGGCCAAGGAAACATACTAAGGCTATAATAGGTTATAAAAAGTATATGTTTAATTTTTATCATTAAAATAATTTCAATTTTAAACTGATAACTATCTCTAATAACATGGCACTGATATAATTTGGTTTGGTTTTGTAAGTATAAAGTATACTTTAATCCACCTTATAAAAATGGTATAAATAACCACTGAGTTAATTTTAGAGTTAAATTTTACATTTATTCAATTACAAGAACTTCATGACTCCCCAGAAAGTGTTTCTCAAATTTTCATGTGTCTATGAACCACATGGAATACTGTTAAAAAGCAAATTCTGATTCAGCATATTTGGGGAGGAGGCTAAGATTCTTCATTTCAAACTCCATGGTGATACCAATGATTCCATTCTGCTGATCACAGTTTAAATTACAAATAACAAAAGTATACATGCATTTGCATATCAATACATAAATGAAATAAAGTAAAATACTTTTGGCACTAAAAGCACTTAAATCCTACATGATTTTTGCTTGAATAACAAAGTGCACTTATTACAAGTGTGCGGTTCCCTTTTATCTATTCCTTTTTTCTCCCACATTTCTTATTTCCATTTAAAATAAATATACCAACTACAAATACTTTCATTAAGGACTCATGCTGATTTCAAAGTCAGGAGCATGGCTCAAAAATAAAAGGACCTTTTACAAAAATGTGTTTCTGAAAAATGGTAACTTTTTTTGCCATTTTCTGTCTTTCTCTTCTCTCTCCTTCCCTACAGGGATCTGACTGCATCCTTAACTTCTTTTGTTCAAAAACAGGAGTAGTAGCAAAGGTGAGGGCTGAAGACCAGAAGAGAGAGACCGTATATGATCTCTTTACTATTTTGTTTATTTTTTGGAAAATATTAGACTACCAATATTCACCATCATTCCAAACTTTCAATTATGTTAAGGCATTTATAAGATTTATTCAAAACTAACAACTGAAAAGCTGAAGAGCCTCCATTTGAGGGCTCTCAACAGAAATTTGGGAATGCTGATTATGCATTGTTTCTCAGTTTATTGAGTTCCTTAAAAATTATATATATATTTATAAATATTTATAAAACATATTTATAAAAATGTAAAATATAAATATATTTTATTTTTTATATAAGTATATTTTATGTGATAGTATATTTGATGTCATACAACTATATTTATACAAATTTATGTAAATAATTTGTATGAATATATTTATATAAGATATTTACATTTTGTGTTTACAATATATTTATATAAAATAACATGTATGTTTGTATTTACATAAATTTTTAAAAATGTAAATGCTACATATGATAAAAAAATTTTTCCGTAATTCTTTTTTTTCTTTGAATTAACGTTTGCAGAATAACAACAACCATTTGCAGATCTCACAGCAATGCACTTCAAGGTTAGTGGTTGCAAAGGGAAAAGAAGATGTAACCTTGTTTTCAGAGAAATTGCAATTATCTCACACAGGTACATTTCAAGTTGGTATTAATAAAAAATTACCCTAGTCGGGTTTCAACTTTTGTACAGGAGTTACAAAGTTAATAATATTACAAAGAGTTATACTTATTAAATTTGAAAGCTCAGTCTGTTTTGCTCCATCATTATCTTTGACTGTAGTTTTGATTAAATTTATAAAAACAATATTGCTTTTGGAAAATTGTTAAGATTTAAGATCTAGGGTAGTGTACACTTACATTAAGCTTACATTAATAAGGTATATTTCTAAACTGAATAATTTTAATATATTTGGATGGATTATAAATAATTAGATTGGTTTATACAGTGATTTATTATAAGTGACAATGTTAATCGTAGTGTGTCATCCTGTGCCCTTGAAGTGATACCTGAAGATGCACCTTCTGGGTGGCTACTTTCACTTTCAGCTTTCCATGGTTCTTCTAACACATTCACAACTAACTTTCACATGCAGAGAAACCTGTTCTCAGAAGTCTTCAGACAAGCAATCCGTGATACCATTCTTTGCAACTATGGTAAGTGGACTTTTTTTTTTCTTGATAAGTGGACTTTTCAAAGCAATACAAAAAATACACTCAGAAAAAACCGTTTTCATGACAATAGCACAACAGCAAAATGAATGTAAGAATAATATTCATTCAATCTAACATAATTACTACAAATAACAACAAAGCTTACAAATGTGAGCAAATCTCTTAATAAATTTGTGAAGTCTACCTAGCTATTGTCTCTCTTGCCTCATTTTTAGTCCAAGCATTACTAAAAATTTATTCTCCCTGTTCTTGATTTTAATAACTGTTTTTTTGTTATAGTATGATTACTAGATAAAATGTATTAAAATGAATTTCAACATATGAAATTGTGTTTGACCTATTCACAACTTGTAATAACTTATTATTTTGGTTAATAGCTGACCGTAGAACTAATTGACATCTTTGAAATGAGTCACCATCTTTCTCTACCATGTTCATTGGTTCACAGGTAACTTACATGCACTTCACACGTATTTGTTGAGCCAAAGAGTAGATGAGTGAATGACTACCCATCAATAAGTGAAACCAGTCAGGGGCACCTGGGTGGCACAGTTGGTTAGGACTCTTAATTTCAGCTCAGGTCCTGATCTCAGGATGGTGAGATTAAGCCCTGAGTGGGGCTCTGTGCTGGGCAGGGAACCTGCTTAAGACTCTCTCACCCTGGGGCACCTGAGTGGCTCAGTGGATTAAGGCCTCTACCTTCTGCTCAGGTCATGATCTCTCTCACTCTCCCCTTCTGCCCCTACCTGTCTCCAAAATAAATAAATCTAAAAAAAAAAGTGAAGCTGGTTATACACTTGTTTTGTCTAGCAACATCTCAGGTTAATATTTATCATGTAATGAATATAATTTTCTCTGATCTCAGTCTTAATGTTCATAGTTCATTTCTTTAAGAATATCCTCAGAGATACGGCATTTTCATCTTTCTTAGATGTGCTTTTTTAGGCTAAAGATTAAAGAATGCTAACTAGATATATAAGGTTATAGTCCAATCAAGTTAATAAACTATAAATTATTTGTGAAAAATTTTAATAGTTTAAACAATTTTTTCTTCTACTTATCACTTCAAATTTAATCACAAATATACTTGTCATAATATTGGATTAGACGTAATCACCAACGATAATATTTTAAAAGGATGTCATTTGCCAATCAGTTAATATCTTCAGATCTTCTCAGTGAGAATTTTACTTCTGGTGTATTTCATGAGTCATCACTTACTCGTAAGAAAATGTCTACATTAGAAAGTAATGTAGTAACTACATGACATTTAAAATAATGTAGAAACTAAGACCCCCACATCAACTATGAAATTTGGGATTTTTGTAACAGATCCTGAAATTTGACAGCAATCAAAAAGCTAGTGGACTCTAAGTGGCCATAAGAAGTTAGGTACTTTCCTGATTATGAAGACAATATATCATAGCGTTTAAAGGACAAAAGACTTAAAGTTAGTCATATCTTTGAAAAATAACATTTCACCAATTTTGTGATTTTTGAAGTTTTTGTATAACATCAATTCCATTACCTCATACATTTATTATATAGCACTTAGCAGTTAACTGTTTCAGCACTGAAGAGGGAATACTGGTACTAAACCAAGGATGAGAAAACTGATATCCACAAGACAAATTTAAAACACATTGATTAATTAGTATTTATTTTTGTTTTATAAATTTCTTTATTGAGATATAATTGCCCTATAAGGTTATGTTAGTTTCAGGTGAACAACATGTTGATTAGATACATATATATTACAAAACAATCACCATAGAATTAGTTCATACCCGCCAAATTACTAATTTTTGTGGTGAAAACATTTAAGATATAAGATTTAAACTTTCAAGCACATAACACAGTATTATTGACTACAATGTCATTGTGCTCTATACTAGATTCTCAGAACTTATTCATCTAATTCTCCATTTAATGATGCCACAGATGACTTCAGGAGCAAGGATAATTTGGCAAGTTTCTATTATAGTCTAGGAATTTGATAATAGAGACTTTGCAAGGTTGTAACCAAATTGTAAAATAAGCAAAATACAAGAATCATCAGAGTAATGTTTTTATTTTTCCAGAAAAACGTGTTGGATTTAAAGATAGTTTTCTGGGATGCCTGGGTAGCTCAGTGGGTTAAAGCCTCTGCTTTTGGCTCAGGTCATGATCTCGGAGTCCTCCGATCGAACCCCACAACAGGCTCTCTACTAAGCGCAAACCCTGCTTCCCCCTCTCTCTCTGCCTGCCTCTCTGACTACTTGTGATCTCTCTCTCTCTCTGTCAAATAAATAAATAAAACCTTTAAGAATAAATAAATAAATAAGATCGTTTTCTTTCAATTAATAAATGTATTTAAATAATTTAAAATAGGGAAAACCATTAAAATAAAAAACTTAGAATTTTGCTCATCTGTTTAATTTTTCTAACTGAACAATTTCCTCACTAATTTCTTCCTTATGACCTAAAATTCATTTTTAAGCTAATATATTTTTTGCAATTGTTTCCCAGAGGGAAGCCCACATTTTCTGTATTCACAAAGTAATTAGTTTGTGGGCTCATACTTTCTTTAAGTGTTATAGCCCATAACAAAGAAAAAAAGGAAATCATTTGCAGGTGTCACAACTTACAAAGAAAACGTTCAAATAGTAAATGATTACTGTAAAGTATTTCATGAAAACATGAATATATGAGTATGAAAGTTTTAGTATGAGTAGTTAAATGTGTGTTAAATGTTTCCGTGAATTAATGACATTGATGAAATTGAAAAGTAAAACTGGAAGTTTTTAAATTCTTTCCTGCAAATAGGTTTTACAGATATAAAAGAAATTTTAATTTTCTTAACTATATAGTCTAACATTATTTTTTATATATTAATTTTGCAATTTCAATATATTTTGGCTTCAAGTTTATTTCACTTGCTACTTATTATGTGAGTGACAGTAATTCTTTACATGACAAATGAAATAATATATATCAAATAAAGCACGATTTGAATGTCCTTTTATAAATCTTAATTGCATTTCAGAAAAAGTTAACTTTTTTCTCTATGTAATTTGAATCTATAAAAATTGGTACTACAGGATAATCACATAGTTCCATGTTCTTAACCATACTAAACAGAAGCAAATATACAGGGCATGTAATACAGGTGTAAATTAAATCTATTTTTATGTTTTGGAGCCTAGCAATTTTCTTAATGCTATTTAAGCATAGCATAACGTGCAAACTGTACAAATAAATTAGAGGGCAAAGAAATGTACTTCAGGTGTTAGTCTAGAATTTATCCTGAGGATAGACATTATTTTCTGCATTATTGAGCAGCAATTATCTTGCTTCACATATCACCACAATATTTTAAAGTTTTACTTTCATCTGAAATGACTTCTAGTCATCACAAGAGGTGCAAGTATGCTAACTTGCATGACATATTGTATTTGTTAAGAAAACAGAAGCTGATCTCTCCATTAATCCAGAATTAGATGAGTCTACACAGAGAGTTTCTGTGCTGGAAATGCAAGGTACAGATCTCTTTGTATATTTATGTAACCATGTTGAAACCATGCCATATTATTTTTATTCCTCTTCTAAAAATACAATAACCACTGAAACTACATTTTGACTTGGTTGATTACTATTAATGCAGGCATAGAATCTTATATTTCATCCTAATGTTTAAATTATTATCACATTTAATTACCTTTAAATTAGACCTTCTTGACAATAAAACAATAACTATGTAATGTTATTAAAATGATATATTAGTGTCTTTAGTAGAATATATCTTTACTACCTATAAATGATGATGAGTATTAACTATGATCTTTGTTTTACTGGATATATCTATTAATAAATATATATTTATTTATATATATACCGGATATATATATATATATATATATATATATATTTAGTGGATATATATATATTTATATATGTATATATACACAGACATATATTTTTACCTTTTTTTCTATCACCTACATAGCTATCTATCTACCAATTATTTATGAATAAGAGAACTTGATAAACTGAACATGAGGGAAAGATATGGAGAAACCGAGGATGGCTTCTGGTTGTCTAATTTGAGTAACTACATAGATGACCTTTTAGAGAAATATTGTAATTCGGGGTAAGGTCCATCCAGGTGAGACTCAAATGTTCATTTTTAGATATGTTAAAATATTGAGATAACAGTCAGACTTCTCAACATGCCAAGTGACCAGTAGGATCTGTGACTCTAAATATCAGGCAAGAAATGGAAGTCAATAGTCATCTTCAAAGAGGTTATTTTTAAGGCCATAAAAATAAATGAGATAATTTAAATAGAATGTAGAGCTTAAAGGAAGTACAGTAAACAATAAGGACAAGTTTTGAAAGAAAAGGAAAAGCTAAAAGTAACCAGAAAAAGGAAAAGTGGGATAGAATTTCGCTATCAGACCACCTAAAGTAAAAGGACCTGAAGAATACTGATAAGGTGTCAAGTGAAATGAAGACTTGACAATATGACTTTGTTACTGACTGTGACTTCTGGTAAAATGTTAATAGACGGACTAAGAGCAGATATCCTTGTTTCCTGCTTAAATGTATGAGAAAGTTTGAAGCTTCATTCTGAAGTATAATAATGGCTACACTGGTTTTTTAGATATCTCTTGTTCATATTGAGAATGAGCTCCTCTGTTCTCAGTTTGTTAAGAGTACTTAATATAAATGGATTCCATATTTGTCCTTTTTCCCTTCTGCTTCTCAGGATAATTACACCACTTTTCTACAAACTTTTCCTGACGTATTTTTTTATTTTTTTATTTTTTTTTATTAAACCAAACTTGAACGAATGAAATAAAGTTAACATAGTCATGGTGTATTATCCTCTTTCTATGTTGAATGAGCAGAAATGAGTTTTATCCAGAAAATTTCAGTTTCTTAGAAAGTTCTATGGAGGAGGTAAAAAATATATATTCTTTTGGAAGATGAAGAATTTCCAGGCTGCTATGGAGTTGAAATAACATGAAACATTAGCCTCAGTGGCAAAGGTAACCTGAAAGCAAATGTCACTATACTTTAGTAAGTAAAAAGAAAGGCCAGGGGGATCTTGGGTGGCTCAGTTGGTTGAGGGTTCAATTCTTGATTTTGGCTCAGATAATGATCTCAGGGCTGTGGAACTGAGCCCCTCCTCTGGCTCTATCCTCAGCATGGAGTCTGCTTGAGATTCTATCCTTCTCCCACTATCCTTTCCTCCACTCACATTCTAAGATAAAATAAATAAAATCTTAAAAAGAATTGAGACATCAAGTTGCTTGGTGGTGTTGGGTTTTTTTTTTTTTTGTGACGATGTGAATTTAAATTCTTTGAGGAAAAAAAATAACTAGAATTATTAAGACACCTCAGAACCACTACTTTCCTCACTTTACTAAAAAAAAAAAAAAAAAAAAAAAAAAAAAAAAAAAAAAAAAAAAAAAAAAAAAACCAAAAACATAAAAAAAAAAAAAAAAGCTTCTGGAGTGTTCTTGCAAAGATGAATATATTGACCACAGAGTCCATAATATCATAAATTTTTAAAATGTATTGTTTTTAAATTATTTTTATCATTTTTAAAAGGTCTGATGCTGCATTGATCATAAGCCAGTAGTAAGATTAGGAGCCCCTAAATAAGACTTTTAGCTCAAAATTTGAATTACCACTTATAAGCTTGGGAAAATAATTTTATTTTTTTAACCTTAGCTCATAAAAACTCAGGATGATAATAGTGTTAACCACTTAAGTATTCTGCTAAGATGAAATTAGTGCATGCAAATATAGTGATGAGAACACTGTCTAGTCCTCAGTAAAAGAATATAAATATTGGGTGCTTGGGTGGCTCAGTGGGTTAAAGCCTCTGCCTTCAGCTCAGGTCATGATCTTGGGGTCCTGGGATCGAGCCCTCCATCGGGCTCTTTGCTCGGTGGGGAGTCTGGTTCCCCCTCTCTCTCTACCTGCCTCTCTGCCTACTTGTGATTGCTCTCTGTCAAATAAATAAATAAAAATCTTTTAAAAAAGAATATAAATATTGACTATGGTTATTAATCATTAATTGTTACTATTATTTATGGTACTTGGGTTATGAGAGAATTATTTTTGAAGTTGCAGAGATTGTGCTGAGACATAGAGAATAGAATTTAACTAGGAAAAAAAACTGAAATAGAGGACTGTTCAAAGAGAAACACAGGTTTTCAAGCAACTGAGAAAAACTAAAGGGCTCCTGGGTGGATCAGTCAGTTGGGTGACCAACTCTTGATATCAGGTCAGGTCTTGATCTCAGAGTGGTGAGTACCACCCTGGGTTGGACTCCACATTGAACATGGAACCTACTTAAAAAGAACAAAAACAAAAACAAAAACAAAAACAAAACAGAGGGACACCTGGGTGGCTCAGTCTTAAGCATCAGACTCTTGACTTCAGCTCAGGTCATGATCTCATGGGTCACGAGATTGTGCCTTGCATGTGGCTCTGCACTCATTGGGGAGTCTGTTTGAGATTCTCTCTCCCTCTCCCTCTGTTCCTCCATCCACCACCCCCTCAATAAAAATAAATCTTAAAAAAAAAAGGAAAAGAAAGAAAGAAAGAGAAGGAAAGGAAAGGAAAGGAAAGGAAAGGAAAGGAAAGGAAAGGAAAGGAAAGGAAAGGAAAGGAAAGGAAAGGAAAGGAAAGGAAAGAAAAAAGACTAATTCCAGTGTGACAGGAATATAGAAGGTGGACAGAAACTTAAGACAGTTTGGAATGGAGGAAAGCAGATGAGGAGGAAACAAAGTTGATGTGTGGTTTTACCCAGAGAAAAACAGAAAGGCATTAAATTGTTTCAGGCTAAGAATTATTGTGCATTTATACCAGGGGTTGCAAAGTCAAATGCCTATTTTGAACAGGTAGTTAGCACAAATATGTGAAGCATTAGGAATAAGGCACTAGAGGGTAGTAAGAGTGGATATACCATCTAAATAATTTACACTCAGTCTTGGAAGTTTATAGGTTTCCAGGATGCATCCATTTCTTCTAGATTGTTTGTGGAAAGAACCAAGATGCCCTTCAACAGGTGAATGGATAAAGAAGATATGGTCCATCTATACAATGGAATATTATGCCTCCATCAGAAAGGATGAATACCCAACTTTTGTATCAACATGGTTGAGACTGGAAGAGATTATGCTGAGTGAAATATGTCAAGCAGAGAGAGTCAATTATCATATGGTTTCACTTACTTGTGGATTATAAGGAAAAACATAGAGGACATTGTGAGAAGGAAAGGAAAGGTGAATTGGAGGAAATTGGAGAGAAAGATGAGCCATGAGAGGCTGTGGACTCTGAGAAACAATCAAAGGTTTTGGAGGGGAGAGGTGAGGGATTGGTCGAGCCTAGTGGTGGGGAATGAGGAAGGCACATACTGTAAGGAGCACTGGGTGTGGTACATGAACAATGAATCTTGGAACGCTGAAAAAGTAAAATAATAAAAAAAAATTTTAAAAATCATTTACACTGAAAGGAACACTTCAAAAGTTGCCACTTTTCAGATTCTAATTTAAGGCAAAATATATAACTTTAAATGAATAATTTATTTAATGGAATTATTCTTAAAATAAATGTTCCAAGAAAAACATGAATCCTAAATTTAAGTAAATAATGATGATATACATATATGTAAATATAAATACATACTTATTATTTTATAAAATAGAAATAATTTGTGATAATAAGGGGGCTACCAATCTTCCTTTATTGCTTACAATTGAGGTAACCAGAGATGAAGATGAAGGGTATGTTTTTTACACAGGTCAGCAAACTATAGAGTGTAAGGCAAATTCATTTTGTGGTCTAGTTTTGTATGGCCCAAGAGTTTAGAATGGATTTATATTAGCAAAGAATTACAAATTATAAAACAAAACAAAAACAAAGAAAAATATATGACAGAGACCATATGGTGTACAAATCTAAAAATATTGACTCTCTGAACTCCTTGAACAAAAAGCTTGCAAACTCCTCTTTTAGATAATAATAAACATGATACTATTTAAACTCAAAGGGAGAAAACAATTAAAAGATTTGATGAACATAAATTTTAATTTTATAGTAGACATAATATTGGAATTTTGACAATGAAGATCCAGTAAATTATCTAGCATTTTTGGTCCTTAATATGATAGATTTGCCATATACATGTATTTGTTGTCATGGAATTTAAAATCCAGGTAGGTACATGCAGAAGTGTGCTCTAGGCAGTGGGGGATTAGACAAGTGGAAACTTTGTCTCAACCGGCATCAGCATAGAGTTTTTAGCCTGCCAATATACCTATTGTATTGTAACTATTGTAGGGACAATGGATGAACTCTTTTTATTGACAGGTTGCCTGAAAGAGATTGTATTGATTCCACTGAAACATATAGTTCTATAATAATCAATGACACATACTTTTAACTTTCGGTTTTCTGAAATAGTTTAAACCAATTCTGAATTGTATGATTTTCCAAGTTGAGAATATTTTCAACTAATAGGCCTTTATGATCAATTAATTGCTGACAGGCATAAAACAATTTAATCAAAATAGTGTTGTCTCTTAGATTCAAGTAATAGTTATTAGCAGAAGCATATATAAACGTATAGGGCCGCATACACTGTGGTAAGTATTTGTAGTGTACAATATTTGTATGATATGTTTAATGAATGTTATGAGGCTATCCAAATTGTTATAAATTCAATTTCTCAGCATAACTACAGTTGTATGGAAAAGATTCAGTGATTAAGATGGTTGGCATTTTAAAATAGGTAGTGAATAATGTGAACTATCGTAATTATCTTAAGCATTCTGATTGCTGTTGTCTTTAAATTTAGAAAGGAATACAGCTTGACCAAAAACAAATTAATTGATATTCTTGCCACAAAATAAGTTTCCTAGTTTATGTTAAAATATGTCATTAAAACAAACAGGCTTTACATGCCTACTGAGCTGATAAATCCCATCAATGACTTGTTTTTTTCATTGTGGCAAATTTTTTTATGGATGCTCTGTTGACACTGTTAATAACTTACATGATAATAATCATATGAATTTTTCACATCTCTATTGTGCTAAACTTTCTCTTCTTTGCAAGACGGGCCACACAAAACACTGAAGGGGAGTCTAATTTTAATAGCAACTTGGATCTTGCTATTCAGAATTTGTTCTCGACAGAAACGCATAATGTTAGTATGGCTCTTGGATTAAAATGTAGCTTTAAAGTTCTGAATACTATTATTTTAAACTCAAGAGTAAGTCTTGGCACACCACTGGTAAAAAAAAGCATGCTTAGGATAATGTTTGTGATATGAAAATAAATGAAAGCATAGAACATGTTATTGAGCCACCCATCACAAAGTCATACACTTGTAAAAGTGAAAGCCCATGAAACTGCTCAGTTAATTTTTTAAAATAGTCCTGGTTCTTTATTGTATCATCTGGAATAGATACAAGAACTGAATGTCTATGACCCAGCAATTGCACTACTGGGTATTTGCCCCAAAGATAAAAATGTAGTGAAAAGAAGGGCCATATGCGCCCCAATGATCATAGCAACAATGTCCACAATAGCCAAACTGGGAAAGATCTGAAATTCCTTTCAACAGATGAATGGATAAAGAAGATGTGGTCCAGCCAAAACCACTGAGGTTCAGTTTTATTTTTTGATTGTGATTCTAAAAGGTACTTGGCCAATGTTGTAGGATGTTCTGTATAAGAAGGCAAACAATAATAATAGGGGAAAATTGGGTATAGTACATGAAGGATTTCTGAAGAAAAAAAAGATGTAGTCCATATATACAATGGATATTACTCAGCAATTAGAAAGGATGAACACCCAACTTTTGCATCAATATGGATGGGCATGGAGGAGATTATGCTTGATGAAAAAAGTCTAGCAGAGAAAGTAAATTACATGGTTTCACTTACTTATGGAACATAAGAAATAACATGAAGGACATTGGAGAAAGAAGGGAAAATGAAAGGGGAGAAATGGGAGGGGGAGATGAATGAGATACTGTGGACTCCAAGAAACAAACTGAGGGTTTCAGAAAGGAGAAGCTAGGGGGATGGGTTAACCTGGTGATGGATATTATGGAGGGCACATATTGCATGGAACACTGGGTGTTATACACAAACAATGAATCTTGGAACACTACATCAAAAACTAATGACTTACCGTTTGGTGACTAACATAACACAGTTAAAAAAAAAAAAGAAGAAGAAGAAGAACTGAATAAACTTGTTAAAACTAACCATTTCAAAAAAGGAACCTACAACTCTACGATTAAAAATGTGAACTTTGATCATATCTCCAAATTTATTAAATGACCATTTTGTCTCAGTATATGCCTGTATATTAGTCTAGTGTTGGCCAAAATTAAGCAAAACCTTACTCTTGTGGGAGGAATTACATTAAATAGTATATGAGCATTAGTTACTCTAATACTACATTATCTGATGTAGTGATTAATCTTCATTTTACATTTTATAGAAACTGAAGTTCAAACAATAAGTGATTTATTTGCTAATGATGCAAATTATTAATTGGTAGAGCTAGTTTTTGATAGTCTCTTGATATATACTGTGCTTCATTGCTTGTTTTAAATTAGTTGAACTTTTAAAAATAATTATGTTTTTCTCACCCAACCTGTCTGTAGAGTGTAGTCAGTACTAGTTTCTTAGGTCCTCCAACCACACTGAAGAACAAAATATATTAAATCTTTGTTCTAATATACTTGATGTTGGATTGGAGCTAATAACTGGTAAATAAAGAAATAAACCTGATAACATTTTAGGAAGACTAAGAGAAAGAACTCATATAAATAAAAGTATGAGAACTATTTCAAAAGGTGATATTGGAGCTGATTCTTGAATGGTAATTCAGACCTGAGGAGATAGTTAGGATTACAGAGGCTTAAATACATGCAACTGGATTCCCAGTAAGAAACAAAATAGAGAATGTGGTGGAAGTAATTTAGTAAGAGATAACAGCTTAAAGTTTTAAAAATTGTAGAAAGATATCAACAAAATTAGGCACCCAATGACCCCCATAGAAGAATAAGTAACTTTTAAAGAGATTTTTAGTCCGAACACATAGAAATAACACCATTGAGAAATTGTCACTGGAATATTGATATATGTAAAATATATGTAATTTATATATTTGTATAGAAATTGTGTAAATATATATGTAAATCACTATGATAGTGTAAATAATTAGAAGATGACTACAATTTAAGTAGGACTTAAATTACATGATTAATTAAAGTACAGAGCAGTAATAGAATATTCACAATATTGAAGACAGTAAAATAAGGTATCCAAAGTTTAAAGCAGTACTTGACTACAGTAAAAGTATTGATTAGCATGCAGATCCATTAAATTTAAGATATTTAGGGATGATGTAATTTCTAACAAAACCATACTGATAATAGTACAACAAAATACAGTGTTCTAATTTTGAACATGTACATTCATATCGCTTTAAAAGTTTGAAGCAAAAACTACATGGAGATTCATGGAGATATAGACTCAATGTCATCAGACTTATATTCTTTTAAAAAATATACAGAACATTTGCAAAAAAAGTGACCATATACTCTCCAAAAAACAAATTACAACACTTACAGTATATCTTTTGGTACACAAAATAATTAGTTTGAAATTAGCATCCAATATATAACTAGAAAATCCAATATACAAAGTAGAAATAATTTGGTGAATTAACAAAATATCCTATTAAATAAATCAAAATTTAATTAACCAAATGTCAAATTAATTAATCAAAGAAAGTTAATTGAAAATATAAAATATTTAACTGAATGATAAGAAAAATAATCCATATGAATATTTGTGGAATGTTACTAAAAGAAATCATATAACCTTAGAGGCAAATATTAGTGAGAAAAATAGTTTTAAGTTCATGAGCTAATATCCATATTAAAATGTTAAGAAAACTTGTAGAAGGAGGAAAATAAAAAGATAAAAATAAAAAATAAAAATTACTACACTACAGCAAATAAAATCGAATCCTTGTTTTTTAAAAAGCTTAAAATGAGGGGCACCTGGGTGGTTCAGTGGGTTGAAGCCTCTGCCTTCAGCTCAGGTCATGATCTCAGGGTCCTGGGATGGAGCCCCGCATTGGGCTCTCTGCTCAGTGGGGAGCCTGCTTCCCCAGCCCCCCTACCTGCCTCTCTGCCTACTTGTGATCTTCTCTCTCTCTGTCAAATAAATAAATAAAATCTTAAAAAAAAAAAGCCTAAAACGATACATGTCAAGATAAAAAAATAAAACAAGATTCCAATTGCAATCACTTTGATTCAATATTGACTATTCTATGCAGTGTAGTAATGCAAGAAAAAGAAATTATGTTATAATAATAGGAAAGGAAGAAGTAAAGCTCCCATTTTTCATGAGGATATAGAAAATGAAGATGTGAAACACTTAAAAAATGAAAGATAAATTTAAAGATATAAGAATAAGCTTAGAAATCTTTTTTTTAATTTTACTTGTTTAATTGACAGAGAGAGAGAGATCACAAGTAGGCAGAGAGGCAGGCAAAGAGGGGGAAGCAGGCTCCCTGCTGAGCTGAGAACCTGATGCTGGGCTCCATCCCAGGACCCCAAGATCATGACTTGAGCCGAAGGCAGAGGCTTTAACCCACTTAGCCAGCCAGGTGCCCTGTAAATTTTTATAATTAAGTTGACTCTTAGCTTAATTTGGTAAAAACATCACATCTTGTACATTTTGTTGAAAATTTTTGTGGGTGTTGTATATATTTTCTTGAAATTAGAATTTGTATGAATTTATAGTTCCATGTTTGTATAGTTTTATAGAAACTTAAAAGAGTTTCTATTTTGATCTTGTATCCTATAAGAGTCAACTTAATTATAACAAAATTTCTAACAAGTAGATTCTAAAACATAAATTGGGGGAAAAGGAATAGGGACCACTAAAATATTCTTAAAGAATGGAAAATAGAAAAGAATTGCTCTTCACGTATCAGGAATTATTATTATTTTTTTTAAGATTTTATTTATTTATTTATTAGGAAAGAGAGAGAGTGAGAGAGAGCATGAGAAGGGAGAAGGTCAGAGTGAGACACGGACTCCCCATGGAGCTGGGAGCCCGATGTGGGACTCGATCCCGGGACTCCGGGATCATGACCCGAGCCGAAGGCAGTTGCTTAACCAACTGCGCCACCCAGGCGCCCCTTCAGGAATTATTATTAATCTAAAATAGTTAAGATAGGGTAGACTGGGACATGGATAAATGAAAAAAAATAGTTGAATAGAGTGGTAGACAGGATATTTTTCAATCTATGGTAATTGGGTCACTGAATATTCATATATAAAAACTGTTGGCTCTTATCTTCTACCTGTACAAAATTCTAAGTGAACTCTTCACTTAAATTCAAATGTAAATTGCACATTTAAATTGTATGTCAATATATGAAAATATCTTCATGACCTATAGATGTTTTTAACTAATACACCAAAATAATCACTTATCAGAAATGAAATGACTGAGCTAAATATTGAAAACCTCATAAAAGACCAATAAGTGGATATAAATTTATAACTATTTAACTAAAATGTTATCAAGAAAAGACACAGTTACATAACAATATGAGGAAAATATACAACTATAAAATGGTAAGAGACCTTATCAGCCACTGTTAAAAAGAGAATATTGTAAAGTATATTATGAAAAGGTTCTCAACATCATTACTTATCAAGAAATTTAAAGATTTTAAAAATGCTGTGAACCTACCCTGATTATTGAAATTCCATAGTCTGAAAAAATAAAGAATTCATGAGGATATGGATCAATGGATCTTTTGGTGAAACAGTAAATTGATACAACTACTTTATAATAATATCTGCTCAAGTTTAGGAATATTCTACATTCATTAAACATCTTTATGCCCATTTGTACCAAGAAATATGTATAAGAAAGTTCTGCAAAACTAAAAAGAAACAGCTGAAACTTGGAATCAATACAAATGTCAATCAATAGTATAATGAAAAATTAATT
>CM052799.1:177144733-177161138 GCA_028533885.1 Nasua narica
CAGGCCAGACTGTTTGTTGCTTGGGCATCAGAGAAGTGTTACAACTGATATTGACAAGATCTAGGATTGCACCATAGAATGTTGGGTAAAAGGAAAGATATAGACAAGAAGAAAAACTATTTGGGGATGAATTCAAGGATTTGAGGATGCATAATCTGTAGCTATATCAAATATAGGTTTATTTACTTTTATTTTTCTCAGAGTAAATTTCCTCCCAGAATATTCCTGAATCTCTCATCATAATAGAACATAATTATCATCTTGGACCCCGGAAGTATAACCATCCCCTGAGATATTACAATATCTTGCTTAATGACCCTAAAGAAAATATGCCTGCTGTTCTGTCTTATAATAAAGATAGAAAATCCAAATTTAGCTAAATTAAAACTAAAATTCAGCTTAATAAGCTTAACATCCTAATTCTTTCTATCAATTTATCCTTGGTAATTATATCAGAATTAAACATAAAAATTAATTCATTAGTCTTATTCTCAATACATGAATATCAATCAATCAGAAAGGCAAAAAGTGAAGCAGTAAGAATTTTCTAAGATGAAAATTTTAAATTGAATAGAATTAAAGAATAATGGCATATAAGTATGCTATTCTAAAACAGTTTAATTTAAAGCAAATTTTTCTTTTTTAAGAAATATTAATTTGACCCGAAACCTCACATTTCATTGTTATTAAATTCCATTTTTGCTTAAGTTTGACAAATATATAGATGTGCAAATATATAGATGTTTTAGTTTATAAAATACACATATGTTTTAGTTTAGTTTATATTAAAAGACTCAGTATCACTTTTAAAACACACTTGATCAAGAAAAAAATGTAACTGTTAATATTAATTTATAAATTAATGTGTATATTAAAATACTGCTCAAGAAATATTAAGATATGAGCAAATAGACTGAGTCCAAAATTATATATAATAGGGTCTTTTTTACACTGTACTTTCAAATATATCAGGAAGGAGAGAACACAGAGAGGGTAGAGGGAGGGTAGAAATTAAAAGAAAAATATCTAAAAATAATTTTCTTAATTGCAGGAGAAATGATGTTACATTGCAACATACATTTAAAATCCAAGGAAAAAAAGTTCAATTCACTACTTTCCTGCTACTCTTCTTTTCAGTGTCCTGCCAAATGCCATTATTAAGGGTGGCTATTTACATACAGTGCCATAACATGATAAGCTTAAAGGTCAAAGACTGTAGTAGAAAGAACTTCATTAAAAAGGCCACATTTTAGAAATAAGAAGGCCTTTTTACAAGTAATGTTAAATGGGGAATTAAGGCAATGACCCAAATAATTAAAGTAAAACAAACTCTATGAATGTGAGAGAAAAATAGAAGTTTGAGGCTTAAATCATCACAAATTACTGTCTACATTCATCAAATTAATGGGGTAATTGCTCAGCATGCACTTTAAATAGGCTACGTATCTTCCAACTGAAGTCATATCTATATGCAGGCACTGATTTATTGACTTTTGTTTTATTCTTTCCAAATGTCTTAGTGATTGAGTTCTTTTAATAAAATGAACTAATTCTGATATTAAGACACTAAAAACTTTGTAATTTGTCTATCTTAAGTGACTGTGTTTATTTTCATTTTTGGAAATCCATATATTTTAAGGGTCATACAAATATTAAAATTGTATAGTAATAAAGGTTGAAATCGAATACAATTTTATTCATTTACTATCTAAACATGTGGAAATTAGAAGCACATGACTCCTACAGGTCTGCATATGTATTATTTCCTAAAATCCTTTTAAAACAAATCCTGCCAGAGTCCATGATTTCACATATGTCACAGTCATCAAGGAGTCGTGTCAACTGATGTCAAATGATGGACATTTTTCTGTTCCAGCTATTTCTTTTGCTTCTTTTCATCTCTTCTTCATCCTTTTCCCCCACCCTCTACCTCTTGCCTCTAGTTCTTTCTTTGCCACAGAACGATGGAAAATAGGACATAGTAAAGAGTATAGGAAACATTTACTAAAAATAGGATACCATCTTGGAGTTTTGAGTGTTTAAGCCCAAACTAAGTTATATACAAGTACTAAAAAAAAAAATAAAGTTCAAATTTTAAATTAGATGGTAACTTTAAAAGAAAAGAAAATTAAAATAAGAGAAATTCTACAAAAAATAAACTGCTGTAAAAGAGATGAAAAACGTATTTCATTGTGAGAATGAGTCTGGCTGTTGCCTGGGTATGAGGGGGGAGTTGGACACAGATAAGAACCAGAATGGCACACCTAGAAAATGCTATCACGACCTTCTAAAGTAGAGGTTGTTACACTTGTGAGACTAATTGAGCATGTCTGAACATACCTGGGAGATAAAATTTTTCCTGTCCCCCAAACTCTCCAAGGAAGCTTGAGCAGCTGATAGTTGAATTCCTCTTAAGGCATACAGGTGGTACTGAGGAAAAGACATAAATTTTAAGACAGAGATAGCTAAATGTATCTCCTCTACCAAACAGGTTGAATCAGAGAGAATTAGAGTCATAGAAATACAAGCTACCTTAAATAAGGATTTAGCAACGTGCTAAATATTAGCATTACGTAAGGGGTATTTGTGACCAGTACTGAAAGGAGATGATTAAGTATGGAAATCTACGAGAGGAGGGGTGCCTGGGTGGCTCAGTGGCTTAAGCCTCTGCCTTAGGCTCAGATCATGATCTCAGGGTCCTGAGATAGACCCCTGCTCAGCAGGGAGCCTGCTTCCCCCTCTCTCTCTTCCTGCCTCTCTGCCCTCTTGTGATCTCTCTCTCTTGGTCAAATAAATAAATAAAATCTTAAAAAAAAAAAAAAAAAGAGAAGAGAAGTCAATTCCGAGTACAATTTGTAATTTGCCCATCTTTGAATACTTGCCAAATGACAGCGGAAGGGTTTTATTTAAATTCCATTGCAGATCATAGGAGCTTATAAAATACCTATTGTTCTGTCTAAAAGATGTCATCTGGACACTTCAGGTAAGGATACATCAGAAGAAGATAACAAAGATGAAAACTTAAAGTTTCAGGGTCAGTATGCTTTAAGTATAAAATTTAAATATGGGGAAAATGTTGAAGTACAAATTAAAATAGCACTCATGTGAAAACAGATCAGAGGCAAATCTACCAATGAGAGAGAAGTGCATAAGCACAAGTTCTTGAGTTAGAAATGAATTACTGGAAATCATATGAGATTTGCCAAATTTGCTAAATAATGTTGCATCCAGTCCTGAAATGTTATTGGAGAAAATTAAATCTTATGATTTGGAAAAGAACAATAACATCTGTACAACTCAAAGGGAAGATTACTGATTGACTTTTATTTTCTACTTATAAGGTGCAATTTAACCCTACCCCCTAAAAGATTTCTATGTTCCTATTACATAGTCTTTCTGTAGCCTATTGCTGAGAGAAGTAACTATGGAATGGTCATACTGGTAGGCATTTCAGAGTCCATGCTGAAGACATTTGTATAGTTCAAGGGGAGCTTAAGGAATATAAAAAAAACAGCCCGGGACTTATCTGCAGTCATTGTTATAGATCTATGGAGTATGGTCTAGAGCTCTTGCTTTATGGGGGACTGTCAGGTTGAGGAAGTTTGGGGAATTCCTTCCTTCTTCACCTTTTATACCCCAGACCTTAAATATTGTGAACCTTAAATTTGATGCAAATTCTACACTTCATAAGAACAAAGTTGACAATAGATGTTCAAAATCCATGCAAACACATTCAGTTTTACTATACAGACAATTTATACCAAATTGTGAAAAGATACTAATTTTGATACTGAAGGATAGTTTATCAAATGGGTAGATAATATGAATTAACCAGAATTAAGGTAACTTCTTGGATTTTTGTACGTTCTCAAATTCACAGACTTAATAAATGGATACCTTTGAACTCTTGAAATAATGTTTTTTAAATATCTCCAAAGTTATTCATATTTGTACTACACAAAATGAAATGGTAGTTTAACAGACAGTTATTCTTCCAAAAGACTGAGTCATGAAAATAATCATTTTGTAATACCTGTTAAATCTTACTGCTAAATAACTGGAATACATCAAGGAACAAAGCAGACAAACCTTTTACTTACCCTGGGATTCTGGGTTTTGTGGTTTGTTTGCATGTGATGAAAGGAGAAATAAACTAGTATAATTACATTTAATTCAAATAATGATCATAGTCTGACTAATCCAAGGGAACTATAAGATTTTCAAAGTTTTTTTTGTTTGTTTTGTTTCTGAAGTCATATGTGGCACTTACACAGAGAGTATTCAAATCTTAAGTGTATGGTTTGGTGTTGGATATATGTACCCATGTAACACTACCACACACACTTCGATCAAATAATAGAATATCTTGAGTAGTTCAGAATCCTATCTGATGCCCTCTCATTGGTACTATCAATTCCCCTAGTGAGGATAATGATTATTTTTATTTCTATCAGCAGAGATTAGTTTTGCCTGATCTGGAATTTCTTATATTTTCCATTCCACGTTCTATCTGTGTTTTGCGTGTAGCTATTTCTCTATTTATTGTTACGTCGTATTCAATTGTATAGATATATAAACATTTATTTCTCTATTCAACTGATAAAAGCATTTGGGATCAGGTTTAGTCTCGTTGTGCTGTATATAAAGCTTCAAAGAAGTAGGTGTATGGGGCACCTAGATGTTTCAGTCAGTTAAGGGTCTGCATTTGGCTCAGATCACGATCCCAGGGTCCTGGGATCCAGCCACACATCAGGCTGCCTGCTCAGTGGGGACCCTGCTTCTCCCTCTCCCTCTTCTGCTCCCCCGCTTGTGCTCCATCTCTTAAATAGAGATAAAAACCTTAAGAAAAAAAAAGAAAAAAGAAGTACGTGTTTATGTCTTTCAGTGGGCATATGTGCTGTACTCATATCTGTTAGATGTTCCATTATGAAAAATTCAGGGTCATAGGTCGTCAATATACTTAATGCTAAAGTGTTTTCTGACATGATTGCACTAATTTACAATCTTACCAGTATTGTCCAAAAGCTCGGTTATCAAGTTTTTCCATACTCTCATCAAAAGTTAGAATTTCCTGTCTTTTGAATTCTAATTAATCTGGTATTTGTGTAGCACTATCTTATGTTGATTTTAATTTGCATTTGTTAAAGAAAAGTTATACTGAAACAAAGTTCTACTGAAAGAAAAAGTCATACTGAAAACAAGTTTATATGTTTATTGACCACTGAAATAGTATTTTTCTGAATGCCTTTTTCTCTCTCATTTTATTATCTTTGCTTTTTTCTAATGTACATTATTAGGGTTTTTAAAATATGTTTTTGCACAGTAACAGATATATGTATTAGAAAAAAAAGCATGTAGTTTTCAGAAAAGGATAATAATACTCATTACTTGCTTTTATTCTCCTAATTGGATATTTTCATGAAGAGAAGTTCTTGACTGTAATCCATTTAGTTAATTTTGATTTTTTTCACAGGTAATGCTCTTGACATTCTATTTAAGAAAACCTTACTTGAAGTTACAAGTTATACAAGTTTATAAAGATATTCTTTATGTTTGTTTCTGTAAGCTTTATTGTTATACATTTCTGTTTTAAGTTTACCAAACATCTGAAATTAATTTTTGTGTACAGTATGAGTTAAAAATAAAGGTTCATAGTTTTCAAACAAGGATAGCCAATATATCTAGTGAAAACTACTGAAACTGAAATGAAATGGTAACTGTTGTAAATTAAGTGACCATATTTTCAGGCTTCTGTTTCTGTATTCTCTAATCTGTTACATTGTTTTGGCTATCCTTACATCCATAATGACATTGTTTTAGTTATTATAGCTTCATTATATGTCAGCAAAACTGGTCCTATAAATTCTCTAAATTTTTTCATATTTAAGATTACCCTTTACATTTCAGAATCAGTTTCTCAAATCTCAGATTTAAAAAAATCTTTATTGGGATTATTTTCTCCCAATAGACTGACAGTACTGATTGAACTCTGCTCAGAGTGGGTTTTAAACATTGTTAAAACTTTCATGTTTGTATTTCTCCTTAGAGCTAAGAAACAGTCCATACAAAATGTACCCATTTTGTGTCTCTATTGAATATCCAAGATATTTCCGGGGTTCCCTACGGCTTCATGGGCTCTGGATGTCATCCTCTGTCTTACAAGTAGCTCATGGCTGCTGAATGTTCTTTTACCCTTAGCCTCCCCACTACCACTTTCTGTTGGAATTCTTGGCTCTCTAATAGCAGAACCTCATTTATTACTCTACCCTGCCTTGCCTTGGCTATCACCATCGCCTCATGTTGGAGCTGATAAACAATGGTTGGAAAGAACACCCGTTAGCCAAATGATGAAAACCTACTATACATTTTAATGAGTGGCTGGTCTCTGAACTTTGCTTCTCCATATCATCTGCTGAAAACCAAACTTTGTCCCTATTTCTATGTTTGTGTCTATCAGTTTCTGGGCAACAGGAATAGCAGGAAATGATACAATCATGGCTCTCATGTCCCCTAAAACTAGAAGTGCAAGAAAGAGAAGCTATAAAAAAATGAAAGTATTGAATTTTCTGTTTTTAATAAAAGAAAAAGAGAATAAGAAGCATACAGCATCCAGAACAAGCTTGGGATAGGGTGGAGCAAGCAATCAGCAATGAAGATGAGGAAAGATTTACCTGGCTGGAAGAGATAAATGTGCAAGGAAAAATAAAAAACACAGTCATACTCTCTACCAAGTTCTATAAAGAGAACATGGAACTGCAAATGAATCACAGACCTGGGTCTGTTGTGTTGATGAAAGGAATCAACACCTTTATATTGTTAATTTTTTTTTTGTTGTTGTTATACAGGAAGTTTCCTTGCTACCTCTGGTTCACAGCTGGGCTTCTACCAACTTTATTTTATTTTATTTTATTTTATTTTATTTTATTTTATTTTATTTTATTTTATTTTTTGTGGGCCTCAATTTTTATTTTTTCCCCAAATACTTTTATTTTATTGTTTCAGTGTTACAAGAGTGATTGTTCATGTACCACACCCAGTGCTCATGCAATATGTGCCCTCCTCAATACCCACCACCAGGCTCACTCAACCCCCCACTTCCTCTCTCCAAAACCCTCAGTTTGTTGCTCAGAGTCCACAGTCTCTCATGGTTCATCTCCCCCTCCAATTTCCCCCATTCACACTTCCTTTCCTTCTCAAATGCCCTCCATGTTTTTCCTTATGCTCCACACTACCAACCATCTTATGCCCTGGAGCTTCCTGAGGTATCACAGTGCAAATGTTTAAACATGACATATGCATGTGAGGATCTAAGCCTTTTCTGAATACAAATCAATTGAGTTTATAGGTTACAAACCCTATCATGCCTCATTCTCTGCGTTCTGTGACCCTGCTACTCAAATCTTCAGAAAGTACATCATTTTCTGCAGGGCTGTAGACACATGAGCCAACTGCTATATTTAATATCTGCCCACCAATGAATAAAGTACTTGACAAGGAGACTGCTCATGAGAGGCTTACTAACTCCACATTGCACCTAAAGACTGCGAACCAACTTAGTCAAAGCCTATTGTTTGAGAAATCATCTTGACAGCATGTGGAAATGAGTGATTATGTTTAAAATTAGAGATCCTGGGGTCCCTGGGTGACTCATTCGGTTAAGCATCTGACTCTTGGTTTTGGCTCAGGTCATGATCTCGTAGGGGTGAGATGAGCCCGTGGGGGGCTCCACACCCAGAGTGGCATTGTCTTCAGATTCTTTCTCCCTCTGCTTCTCTCCCTACTCTCTCTCTAAAATAAATAAGCAAATAAAATATAAATTCGGAAATCCTAAACACCAAAGAAAGACTAAAAGGAAAAGGAATCTTTGAGGAAAAAAGCCTTCTAGCAAGGAAATTCAAGATTCTTATACCCTTGGCTTTAAGTTCATTTTGGAAGTTAAAAGAAATATAATTTTAAAATATTCAAATGTTATTGATAAATATTAACTTTTTTTTCTTTTTTAAGATTTTATTTATTCATTTGACACGGAGAGAGAGAGATCACAAGTAGGCAGAGGCAGGCAGAGAGAAAGAGGGTGAAACAGGCTCCCTGTCAAGCAGAGAGCCCGATACGGGGCTCGATTCCAGGATCCCAAGACCACGACCTGAGCCGAAGGCAGAGGCTTAACCGACTGATCCACCCAGGCGCCCCGATAAATATTAACTTTTTATATTAACTTTTATTGCATGCACTAAGCAGGTTTCAAATCAACATTTTCTGCTTTTATTATTTTCAGATTAGATATTCAGATATGAAGATAACTCAAACCTCTTTTTAAAGCAGCTCTAATAAGTTGAATGAGCATTTTAGATCCCTACAACCTAATTAAAAACTGAGAATAAAACTGAATTAAGTCAGTCTTGCCTTCCAAATGGGAAATTAAGGCTAACTTAGTAGCAATTATCTCCTGGTATTGTGACCAATGGCATCAGTCAAAACTATATTATTTTAACAATTTAAGATTATTAGCAGGCTATAGTTTTATAAAGGTAGAAAACAAATGTAGACAATATCTCCTGAGCTGATTGGTGTTGCTTCTACGCTAGCTTCTTTCTTGCTGATTTATAATTCTTCTTTTCTCCAATATATTAAATTTGTTTTTTAATGCATGTTAATTAAGATAAGGGTAATTTGTATTCTATACTGAATAATGTTAAGGGCTGTAAAGTATGCTCAGCTAGCATAGCAAAGTAATATTAATGTGCTTATAGGTATTTGTGTGTGTGTCTATACATATATATTTCACATTCTATTTCACATTCTTTTTTTTTTTTTTTTTAGAAAGAAAGTGCACAAGTAGGCAGAGTGGCAGGCAGAGAGAGAGGGGGACTCGATCCCATGACCCTGGAATCACTACCTGAGCTGAAAGCAGCCGCTTAATGACTGAGCCACCCAGGCCCAACTATTTTACATTTTCTTAAAAGAAAATAAACATTGCGAAGGCACAATTTTTGTACCTCAGAAGCAGATAAAATATTTCAATAACATATGAACTATACTCTGCATCTTTAAGGGTGAGAGGTTGACTAATACTGTATCAGAAAGAAGGCCAGTGGTATTGGTCAACATGGGAGTTTCCGGCGATCAAAAAACAACAATCTTGGTGACAAGGGGAAGATGAAACTCAAAGTGCAGTGGTTTGAGAAGAGAATGAGAGGTGAAAAAAAGGAGAGCAATTAACTCTTTAGAGAAAAGAAAATCGTGTTCTCTTTATTCTCTGACACTTTAAAAACCCAAGACATGATGAGAAACAGTATGGAATAGTATAACTTCAGAAATGAAGAAGTGGATTTATGAATGAACGGGAATTTTAAGACAAACTGAGGAACTGGAAACCTTCAATGTGTATCTACCGGTAAGAGGGAAGGAGAAACATTTTGTAAGACTTGTTTCTTTGTGGGGACAAGAAATTAACTTAGTAAAGGCCTTCTTTGGTTGTTTTTACCTGACCTATACTATGTAACTTTTAAAGTAGCTGCTTGTCTTTGCTAAAACAGGCTTTAGGACTAACTTTCTTCTAACTCATCACCCAGGCTTTTCCAAGGTTGTCGGGAGAGGAAGGCTAAAGCAAAATTGATTCTGAATCAAAAAGAAACAGTGAGAAAAATTAAAATAAACAAATTTGGGGAGAAAAAAATAAATAAATAAATATCCTTAAAAAAAAAAAGAAACAGTGATTCTGGCAAAAAAAAAAAAATGTATCAAAAAAGTGTATGATTTCTCTGACACTCCATGTTTCTTACCACCCCTAAGGCAGATAGATAGAAATTAACCACACTCCTAGAAGACAATGAGCTCAGCTCTTAGCCCTACTGGGGTTACTTAGGAAGAAAAAAAAAAAAATCTTTATCAGCCAATCTGTCAGTCACTCAGCATAGGGTTTGGCTTACACTTAAAGGTTCCTATTGTATTTCTCACTTATTGTATCACTCAACATTAATAATGGGTCAAGATCTTTGCATTTTTCTCTGCCTGGATTTAGGTATTTTCTCTTTCTATAGTGAATTTTTTTTTTAATGAGGTTGACTTGAAGGCACATGGTAGCCACTCACCTTATCCTAAGGCCTTTTGGATGTTATGTGTATTTAGGATTTGTTTCCTTTTCAGTGATGGAATTTGATCCACATTTTAAGTTTGTGGGTTTGGGATAGATGAAGGCGAAGCTGCCTACTGAGGTTAATACTGCCTGCAAAACACGAGGCCACTGCATGCGCCATCACAGTCCAGTCACACTCTGTATTGAATTTAGGAGTAAAATACTGAGACAGAATTAATGTCTCATCCTGTCATGCTTCACCATCTATTCATAAATGTCCCACTTAGATTTTGCAGGGAGGGGTGGCTGTTTAAGAGTAGAATCAAGTTTGGAGTATTTGATGTCACAGATGTCTGTCTTCATCTGCATCCATTACTGATATGACTAAGGATTTCTGCCTACTTCATGGTAAACAATGACAAAATCTCATTTCATTTCTATTTTTTCATACTTCAAAGTGATGTCTCAGGAGTCTTATTTTATTCTTTTAAATATGAAAAACCTTCCTATTTAAGGGAAAATCAATGTTCCTAGTGCTCAGGAATAAGCTGATTATTTGTCATAATTCTAAACAAAAAGATAGGATCATTTAAATGGGATTTCAAATGTCTGAGAGGAATATTAGCATTAAAACTATAAGCACAAAAAAAAAAAACTATAAGCACAGCCTTTTACTATTATCAGAGCTCATTAGTTAACAGAAGAGAGTCATTAGACCCATTACTAGGTCTTTCATTAAGGCACAAATAAACTAAAATAATATTAATATTTCAACATTTGCCTCATATGCACATAGAAAATAGTATTCAAACATTGACTTCTTTTTTCTATATTACTAAATTTTCCTAATTACATGTAGTGTTTTCATTTATTAATATAAACACACTGGGGAAAGAAAACATAGGCAAAAACTGAATTCACATTTGGTCACTGAGTGGAATCAGGACCACTAGGTCTTATGTAGTCAGATGGATATTTTCCAGATCTTCTCTAATTTCACTTTGCCGCACGCTCCTTACCCCTTCTTAGCAGGTGACACAGTCCCTATATTCTCCTAATTATCCTCCTATCTCTTTGGCTGTTCCTTTTTCCCACCCTCTTTTCCTTCCTCCTTACTCAACTAGAAACTGAGAACCAACCTTACTGACACACCCAACTTACAATAAACACAGATCCATTTTCTCATAATCTAGAGTTTCACTTATTCTTTATTTCACTATTTCAGCCCAAATCTCCAACATCTGTTGTGTGACCACTATACTTGCTGTTTTTTATTTACCTCTCCCAAAGAACTCACACTTTTCATAGCCACACTGTCAATGTTGTTCATTGTTTTCTTGTTTTATGGTCAATATTTTTTTAGTATTTTTATCATTCCTATGCTTATTATAGTGAAAGAGCTTCATATTTGAAAAAAACTTTAAATTATCATATCTGTTATTAATATGATAATCTATTTTATGGCTATCGTTCCATACCATAATTTCCATCGCATACTTTCCCAGCATGTTTTCACCCTTGTCATGCATTTGTATTCATGAGCTAGTCTTATAGGCATTCCCTGGGGGAAAATATAGTATGTTCTTCCTGGACTCAAGGATTGCTTTACTTATTTATTTTTTTAATATTGCATTTATTTATTTGACAGAGAGAGTTCACAAGTAGGCAGAGACGCAGGCAGAGACAGAAGAGGAAGCAGGCTCCCTGTCGAGCAGAGAGCCCGATGCGGGGCTTGATCCCAGGACCCCGAGATCATGACACGAGCCTAAGGCAGAGGCTTTAACCCACTGAGCCACTCAGGCACCCCAGGATTGCTTTACTTATTATCCCAAATAGCGTTTCCGTACTTTTATATTGACTAACTCTGGTTTGACATTTAAGTATCTACTTAAGTGTGACTTTGTAGTTAAGCATTTATTGATCTCTAAAATCGACTGAGTGGCCAGAGTATATGGACTCATGGCATGCTGCATTTTACATGTTCTAAAATTTATTACACACTTCAGAATTTATAGCACACTATAGTGTAAACCTTACAGAGGAAGGGGTGATATGTCTGGGGCACAGGTGTGTTTCCAGCACTGCTTTAGGGCATGCTGCACGGAAGAGGATCAACTAATGAAATAATACACCTTGTCTTAGAATTCACTTAACTTTTGGAAGACATGAAAATGCAATTGAAGTTAATTTTCCCAATGAATTAATAACTGTTTTTTATGGTAAGAAGTATATTTACCTCAAACAAACCTCCATTTGCTGTATGCTGATATTATCTCAGAATAAGGTAGTTTATTAGTTTTAAAAATCAGGAAAATATAGAGGAGATGTGTAAGGGCCTAAAACATTCTGGAATGAACACCACCAGTCTACAGCTGCATTTTAAAATGAGCTTATTTGAAAATAGTGGGTTTAAACAATAAGAATAAACTCAATTGACCAAGATAGTGAGAAATGAAAACAGAAATTGGAAACAGGAAAGCTAAGGGATGAAAGAAAGAAAATAAATAAATAAATTGACATGATGGGAAACTCTGAATAAGGCTGAGATTCTCAGAATGTCTCAGGAATTAGATGAGCCAATTTCCTCTGAAATTGTGGGGTGCCTATGAAGCTAACAATAGGAGAAATCATATGTCTGTGAAAACAGAAAGTAGATCCATGAGAGTTTTCATTATACCTTCACACCGGTAAATTGCCCCCTCTCCCTTTGACAGCAGACTGAGAATTTTCTCTGTGGAGAATTGAACTCAACCAGAGAGACTCAAAAGAGGTCTGAGATTAAAGCTGAGATTAAACTAAGATTAAAGCTACTATACTTTAAACATGGAACTCATTATAAAGTCTATCTTCAGAATAAAAGTGAGAACTCCTCTGAACATACCACCTGCCACTAGCTATAAGAATCTATAAGAACACGGTAGCCAGGCTTATAAAATGTCACACAGGAGACTAAAGACTCCTGCTCAGGAACACTTAACAGCCTAAGGAAACAAAACAAAACAAAACAAATCCTTAAAGACACTCCACCCCCTTTTTAAAAATTATTTGAGAGAGAGAGAGTGCACGAGTGGGAATGAGGGCAGAAGGAGAGGCAGAATCCCAAGTACACTCCCACTGAGCACTTTGCCAGCTGCCCTGGGGCTTGAACCTAGGACACAGAGATCATGACCTGAGTCTGCTGCTTAACCAACTGAGCTGGGCAGGTGAACTGCCCTTCCCTTTTTTAGATATCCTTTCTGTAATGGACTAGAAAGATCACTGCACAAGACCAAAACCAAACCAAACCAAAACAAAAAAATCAGCAAATTCCATCAACCTACAAGAACTTTCAATGAACTTAGATACAGTCTTACTCTTAAATACAAGGAGAGAGCCAAAACTTACCTGACATTTGCAAGAAACCTCTCACAGGAAACACAGATATCAAAGCAAGCTGACCCATAAGAGGAATCCAGAGAAAGAGAGAATTCATGAAACAGAAAAAAGCAAAAGATTTGGTAATTAAATACTATTAACATCCTGAAGAAAAGAATATTTATTAGATAGGTAATCCATGCAAAACACTAGTAGACTCTACAAAGGGTCAGTAAGGATACCTTGCATAAGACATTCTTCAAGTAATAAAATTGCTAAGCTAGCTGAAAGTGCTGAGAGCAGAGTTGAACTTGTGGAAAGTTAAGGTTTTTTTTATTGCAGCCTATTGAAAAATTAGGCAAACTGGAAACAAGTGTCATTAATTCTAGGGAAAACACAAACTATACATGTAAGGGAATAAAATCCGAACATGGTAGATTTGCATCTATAAGTAGTAATTAATTACCATATCTTTGAATGTTAAAATGTAATACTGAAGTAGCATAAAATTATAATACAATTATAATATAAAATATGTGGGGGGTACATGTGAGGACAGATACAAGGGAGTTAGCTATATTTTTTTAGTAGGAATACTTAGTTACCCTTAGTAAAACTATTTCAAAAGAGGTAAGCCAACAAATGTAAAGAAATATTTTTGAGAAATGGAGACAAATTCAAAAGGAGTAACTAGAGATGACCAAACCTTTGCCTCTGGATAATGGGAATCAGAATGGTGAGAGATATGACAACACTGAGTTTTTCATTATCTGTTGGGTAGAACTCTATTTTAACTATGAAAATTTGTACTTCTGATACAAATGTTTATAAACAAAGGAAACCACTTCATGCCCAGGTATTCTAAAAAACTTTGCATACAGAAGCATATCGTGACAGCTTTACTCTAATCCTAAGTAAACACATGATTACTCAGGACTAAGGTAAGGAAATTAATGAGATTATGCTTTAAATATATGGGTTGGAAATTCTGTATATTTATTTCCCTGAAATTATTTTCAATAATTAATAAGTGACAATTGCAATTTTAAAACAGCTGTTTTTATTAAAATATATTTTATATGTATATACATATAAAAAGGTAATGAAGTGAATCAAAATGAGGTATGATTTTCCTAATACAATAAATGTAATTCTTTTTCATTGTGATGTTAGTGCCCTGGAATTATGCATAACCTGGTGTTTTAAGTATAAATGAAGGCTTTTTAAACAAGATGACTTATTTCCTTTGTTCTAGAAGAACTGGCAGATATACCAGCATGAAAAAAAAAAAGTTTGGTGTTTTTTTTTTCTTTTTTGATTTATTTATTTATTTTGAGGGAGAGAAAGAGAGAGAGAGAGAGCTCAATCAGGAGTAGGGGCAGAAGGAGAGAATTTCAAGTAGACTCTAATTCTTTGAAGAAATATGAAGTATTTGAAATATTCTGATTTGCTAACCAGTTCCACTGGGTGAAAAACAATCTTTTAAAGAGTTATTCTTAGTTATTCTTTTATCTCTCAGATGACTTGTTCAAGACTCAAACTCAGTAAAGTATATGGCTATCATTTTGTGATTTTTAATGCCTGTTACCCTTATTCACTTTATTATACAACTTTATTATACAATTTTCTTTTGCCCATCAGAATTGTATTTTCTATTTTTTCACAATAGTGTTTAGTTCCATAAAGTTATTGACTGACCACATGACCATATCATTTCTCAAGACACTACCAAAGTGATATTAAAGAAATTTTAACGGTAAAAAGGAATAAAATGTCAATGGCCATAAATCATTTAAACACTCAGATTATCAAGTGAGAGATATGCCTCTATGTGAAATAAAACACCAAATAAAAGAAAGATAAGAAAAGAATTAGGGAACTGAGAAATCCAGTACCTATTATAATATCCAGAGAGAGAACAAAGAAAATAAAGGGCATTATCTTAAAATGGTAGGCATTAAGTGAGGAGAATTAAAATTTAAAAACATATATATACTTTAAAAACTTATATACTTGTACTTTATTTTAAATACACACACACACACACACCCCAATGTTCAGATACAAATGCTTTTTTAAAAATTTTTTTAAAGATTTTTATTTATTTATTTAACAGAGAGAGAGAGCACAAGCAGGGGGAGCTCCCAGCAGAGGGAGAGAGAGAAGCAGGTTCCCCGCTGAGCAGAGATCCCCATGGGGGGCTCCATCCCAGGACCCAGGGATCATAACCTGAGCTGAAGGCAGATACTTAATCGACTGAGTCACCCAGGCACCCCTACCCTACAAATACTTTTTTAAAAACAAGTAAGACACAATCTGAAGGAAAAAATCTGGCATCAAGCAACGTATAAAGAGTGGGGAGAAAGATTAATTGATTTAATGCAATGTTACAAAGTGAAAGTCTAGTTCTTGATCACAAAAGCCAAAATGGAATTCACCATTAAGTTATCCCTAATGTAAGGACTGAACAGATGCCGAAGACATTTATCAAGAAGACCAAACTATTTCCCTTCTCCTTATTATAAGGATCAATTAGTAAAAGAACTTGGATATACAAAGCTAATATGGTCCAGATACAAGCAGCATGCATCCCATAGAGCAATAGTGAAAGGAGAAATCCTAGCTAGAGTCAGAGAAAGGACAAAAAGTCTTTATAAGATTTGTATAAATATATAAATACAAGCCAGAGTTTTTTAAGATCTGCCATAACATTTCAGACTTGAAGCTTATGTCATTGAATTTAGGCAAGTTATTTTTTATAATAAGTCATATAATTATATGATTTTATTGTTTTAATCCTCTTAATAATCCATCTACAATAATATATAGCAATATGTGGTGGAAATCATCAACTAGGAAAAAGCAGACCTGGAAGAACTACACATGATCAGGATGAGTACTGTTTGTCTTAGGTGTCTGGTCCCAGACCAAATGGAAAATGCTCAGCTCTCCCTGTATCCAATCATTAACACAACT
>CM052799.1:177161638-177204595 GCA_028533885.1 Nasua narica
TAGAATTTGTTCATTGTTCATTACGATACTGCAAATACTTCTGCTTTGCAAAAGGCAAATATTTTGACAGTATTTGCCATCAAGGGTGGGCAGTTTTGGATAATCTCAGATAAGTAGTTATAAGAATCATTACATAAAATACAGAATCCAAATGAAACCTAACTAATTATAGGCATAGGGATAGTTGTCAAATGAGCTAACATAGTATTTGCATTCTAATAATAATAAAACTCTGATAATTTACATATATGTATCTTCTATTTAACTTAGAATCATCTTAGTCAAAAATGATTTATACAAATAAATTGGTTTTGAAGAGTTTTAACAAATATCAAGAAAAGTTGAAAGCAATATGTTTTTAAAATGGCAAGTATTTTATTTCCATATCAAAATCTATTTATCTGGGACACCTGGGTGGCTTAGTTGGTTAAGCATCTGACTTCTGCTCAGGTCATGATCCTAGGACCCTGGGATCCAGTCCTGTATCAGGCTCCTTGCTCAGTGGGGAGCTTGCTTCTTCCTCTTCCTCTACAGATCCCTTTGCTTGTGCTCTCTCTCTCTTTTTTATAAAAAAATAAAATCTTAAAAAAAAAATCTAGTTATGTGCTCAGGATAAACTGAATTTAGGACCAAAATTAATTTAAAACATTCTACATGACAACTGTTAGATAGAATATAATTTGGTAATTCACATCTGACCGTATACCTCACTTTCTGAATAATTCATTTATTTTTACTTTTTTAATTTAAAATATTCATAATTTAATATAAAATCATATAAATTGACATGAAATTAAAATACAAGAGTAGTTATGTCTCAATGAATTTGAAAAATTACCAAATTCCAACATTCAAAATTAAACGACAGAAGTAGGGGTGCCTGGGTGGTTCAGTGGGTGAAAGCCACTGCCATCGGCTCAGGTCATGATCTCAGGGTCCTGGGATCCAGCCTGTATCCCACTCTCTGCTCAGTGGAGAGCCTGCTTCCCTCTCTCTCTGCCTGCTTCTCTGACTACTTGTGATCTCTCTCCTCTCTGTCAAATAAATAAATAAAATCTTAAAAAAAAATTAAAAGACAGAAGTGTTTTAAAATAAATATTTGTAAAAAAACATTTTTTGTACAAAGTTTCTGTAAAAAGTGATCTAAGTCATTGAAAAGAGATTTCATAACTTTTTATTATATAACAAAGGTTAAAAAGTTGATTCTTGTAGTTGATTTCAGCTCACTTCTTGTAAAATAAGGAGGTAGACTAAACGTATAATTATTTTCAAAAAGAACATGTGTTTTTTTTCCTAGTAAATGTGCCTCTTTTGACATTACCTTTCTCTGTTAATAGTGTTACCAGGCCCACAATCATTTATAGATCCAAGATTGGTGTGATTACTTCTGGAGCAACCCTCTGAATATCCATCCCTATAGAGTCAGTTGTAAAACATCTGGATTTATAACCGAAAACTTATCATTTTACTTTTTTGTCTCTCAGTAAATGTTAGTAAAGTGAATTAAAGATCCCAAAACAGTATGTTTCAGTGATTATCTAGGTATGATGTGCTTTATAAAGAGAAAGATGTTGCATTATTTCCCCCATGATTAACATATAATTTTCATAGTTAAAATGTTAAAATACAAAAATGCATGAGCACTTGTTTAATGAATGAACATTAATGAAATAAACCATAAACTTATCTCTATTGGTTAAAATAAGTTGCTCTGGAGCATAATGCAAATTAGACAGTGTAAAAGATAATTGACTATTTTACAAAGAATGAAAAAATTATAAAGAGTTGTTTTTTCTAGGGCTCTACTCATTTTGCTATATTTGAACCACAGAAAGTAATACAGTTTGTTCTGGGAAATGCATAAAGTAAAGTGAAGTATGCAGTGTTTGCATGTACGTATAACTTATTTCTCCATAAAAAAAGAAGTTGCTTTAGTATAGTTCAGCAAATTATTTACAGACTAATCTCACTTTACATTGATCACTCTGCTCCTTCCAAATATGATGTAAGCTTATATAACACAATTATTATATAAGATGATGATACGTGCACACTAATTTGGCAAACATTTATATTAAACCCACAATCTCACTTTGAATGGAGAAGTAATTAGAAGAGTGATTCTTAAGAAAAAAATTGGTAGCTTTTTATTCTGGATTCCTTAAAGTGATTTCTATATTGTTGTAGAACATTGGTTCTCAAGGTTGGTGCCATATGAAAATCGGTTGTGAAGTTTTGTAACATACTAATACTCAGCCATACTTTAGTCATAAGTATTTCATGAAGTTTCCTCTGTCATGTCCTAGATACTATAGCATTATAGTATATAGTTCTTACCAGATGTTAATGGGTTCAAGAATTTTAAATGGTGGGGCGTCTGGGTGGCTCAGTGGGTTAAAGCCTCTGCCTTTGGCTCAGGTCATGGTCTCAGGGTCCTGGGATCAAGCCCCACATTGGGCTCTCTGCTCATCAGGGAGCCTGCTTCTCCCTCTCTCAGCCTGCTTCTCTGCCTATTTGTGATCTCTCTCCTCTCTATCAAATAAAAAAATTAAAGAAAAGAATTTTAAATCGTGAAAAAAATACATGTCCTTAGAATTTTAAATATTTAAAATTAAATTAATTTTATTCATTATATATGTTATAACATATGCATGTACTGGTGTCAAACACACATATATATATAATATGTCATATCATCTCTTAATATTCTAATGAAGGTTGTATTTGGGAGATGGACATATTTTATAAACATCTTTGAAGTTATTATTTCTTACTTTCTATTAAATATACACAGTGTTCTGTATAAGGACAAATTTATCTCAATATTTATAAAGCTAATTGAGTCTTCATCCATCAAATATGAGATACATTCTTTGCTGTGACACAAATCTAAGATGGGTACAATGGAATTATGTCTATTAGGAATTCTAGTTACAAATTTCACTTATTATCCTAGCTCATTTTTGCAAATTCTATGAACATTGAACTTAGATGGGAGCTGTTAGAATCAAGCCTATATGAAATGTCACTGCTAATCTCTCTCTGTGCCAGTCCTCATCAAGACTGACCTTCCTGATTGCCTGTTACAGCTTGACATAAATGTAGTGCAACCACCCCAGTGCTGTAATTGACCTTTAACTGCAGTATAGCCATGATCCCTTTTAGCCATCTAATAATTCCATGGCACAAATATCATTCGTTTGTTTCAATAATATTGCTGATACTTTGTATTCCCTGTATCTTTAAAACAGGTTGAATAAGAACAGTGAGTCTTGTATTTCATCCATATAGTGTTACTGAACTGTAATATTTTTGAACTATATTTTAATGCATTATTTTTTTATTTTTTTAAAGATTTTATTTACTTATTTAACAGAGAGAGAACACAAGCAAGCAGAGAGGCAGGCAGAGGCAGAGAAAGGAGGAGGCTCCCTGCCGAGCAAGGAGCCCGATGCTGGACTCGATCCCAGGACACCGGGATCATGACCTGAGCCAAAGGCAGCTGCTCAACCAACTGAGCCACCCAGGCATCCCTAATGCATTCTTTTTTTAAAAAATAACATTTGTTTTTCATTTGTGCAAGTAGGGGGAAAAGGGAAGACATCTGAGTGTCTGACTATACAATTTTATGTGTATAGTAAGAACACTTAATGTAAGATTTTCCCTCTTAATTATTTAAGCACACAGTATCATATTGTTGACTATAGGCACAGTGTGTTGTCAGACCTCTAGAACTGAATCATGTTGCATAACTGAAACTTTATACTCTTGAATAGATATTCCTCAGCAACCACCATCCTACTGTATTTCCAGTTCAGCTTTTTTAGACTACACATAAAGGTGAGATCATACAGTATTACTTTCCCTCTCTGACTTCTTTCACTTAACATTTACACTCAAAGTTCATACAAGTTGTCAAAAATGGCAGGATGTATTTCCTTTTTCTGGCTGAATAATATTCCTTCGTGTATATATGCTCCATTCTCTTTCTTTATTCACCCACTGATAGATACCTGGGTTGTTTTTATGTCTTGGCTATCATGGATAATATTGCAGTGAACATGGGACTGCATATATGTCTTCAATAATTTTTTTCATCAGTATGATTTTCAGCATGTCTTTCATGTCCTTGGTTAACTGTATTCTTAAGCATTCTGTTCTCTTGATGATATCATAAATGGTATTGCTTTCTTAATTTCCTTTTCAGATAGTTCATTGTTAGTGTATAGAATTGCTCCATATTTTTGTATACTAATTTTATACCCTGCAACTTTACTGAATTTGTTGATTAGTTCTAAAGGTTTCTTTTTGGTTCTGGTTTTTGGTAGCTTCTTTGGGTTTTCTATATATAAGATCATGTTACCTACAAAAAGAAATAATTTCACTTCTTTCTTATAATTGAATGCATTTCATTTCTTTTTCTTTACCTGATAGTTATGGCTAGTACTCCTAGTACTATGTGAATAGAGGTGATAACAGTGGGTATCCTTGACTTGTTCCTGATCCTAGAGGAAACTTTCAGATTTTTGCCATTAAGTATGATGTTAGTTTGTGGTCTTTTGACCTTTGTTTTGTTGAGGTACATGCCTTTTACAGCTAGTTTGAGAGTTTTTATAATGAAATTTTTTGATTTTTAACTGATTTTTTTGTATACGTTAAGATTTTCCTATGATTCTTATCCTCTATTAATATGATGTATCACATTGGTTAATTTGCATAGGATGAATCATCTTAGCATTTCAGGAATAAATTCCACTTGGTCATGGTGTATGATAATTTCTTTTCTTTTTTTTTAAGATTGTATCTATTTATTTGACAGAAAGAGATAGAGTGAGAAAGAGAACACAAGCAGGGGGAGTGGGAAAGGGAGAAGCAGGCTCCCCATGGAGCAGGGAGCCCAATGCGGGGCTTGATCCCAGGATCCTGGGATCATGACAGGAGCTGAAGGCAGATGCTTAATGACTGAGTCACCCAGGCGTCCCGGTTATGATCATTTTTATGTGATTTGGAATTAAGTTTTCTAGCAAAGAACTGAGGATTTTTGCATTTCTGTTTATCATAATATTGGTCTGTAATTTTCTTTATTTGTAGTATCTTTGTCTTGCTTTAGTAGCTGGTTAATGCTGGCTTCATAAAATGACTTTGGAAATGTCTTCATTTTTTCAGAGTATAAGAGGTATTGGCCTTAATTCTTTAAATATTTGGTAATATTCACCAGTGAAGGCATCTCATCCTGGGCTTGTTGGGGGGGGGAGGGTTTACATACTGGGGGGGCAGGTTTTGATTACTGACTTAATCTCCCTACTAGTTATTTTATGATTTAGTCTTGGTAGTATGTGTGTCTCTAGAGTTTGTCATTTTTGTTTATCTTTTCAAAAAAAACCTCTTAGTTTCATTGATTTTATTCTACTGTTCTAGTCTCCATTTTGTTTATTTCCACTTTAATCTTTATTGTGTCCTTCCTGCTAACTTTGGCCTTAATTTTTTTTTCTTTTTTTCCCTCTTGGAAGTGTAATGTTATGTTATTTATTACTCATTATTAGTGAAAATATCAATTACAATAAACATCCCTTTTAGTATAATCTAACCAAACAGATTAAAAGATCTGTAATCTGAAAACTATAAAACACTGATGAAAAAAATTCAAGATGACACAAAGAAATGTAAAGCCATTCGATGCTCATATGCTGGAAGAACAAATATTGGTAAAATGTCTATACTACCCAAAACAAGCTACACATTTAATACAATCCCTATCAAAATAGGGGGCACCTGGGTGGCTCAGTCTGTTAAGTGGCTGCCTTTGGCTCAGGTCATGATCTCAGAGTTCTGGGATCAAGCCCTGCATTGGGCTCTCTGCTCAGCGGGGAGCCTGCTTCTCCCTCTCTTTCTCTGCCTGCCTCTCTGCCTACTTGTGATCTCTCTCTGTCAAATAAATAAATAAAATCTTTTAAAAAACACAGTATTCTATCACTTTCAGATGTACAACATAGTGATTCATTCATTCCATATGTTGCCTGGTCCTCATTAGGACAAGTGCACTCCTTAATCCCCATAACCTATTTCACCTATTCCCCCACCCACCTCCCCTCTGACAACCATACATTTGTTCTCCACAGTTAAGATTCTGTTTCTTGACTTCTCTCTCTCTCTCTGTCTTTTTTTCCTTTGCTTACTTCTCTTGTTTCTTAAATTCTGTATATAAATGGAATCATATGGTATTTTTCTTTCTCTGATTTATTTTGCCCAGCATAATACTCTTATTCCATCTATGATTTTACAAATGACAAGACTTCATTCTTTTTTATGGCTGAATAGTATTCCTGTGTGTGTGTGTGTGTGTGTGTGTGTGTGTGTGTGTGTGTGTACAGGTGATGGTGAGGATGTTGAGAAAGGGGAACCTACTTGTCTTTTTGGTGGAAATGCATACTGCTGCAGCTACTCTGGAAAACAGTATAGAGATTCCCCAAAAAGTTAAAAATATAACTACTGTATGATCCAGTAATTGCACTACTAGGTATTTGACCCCCAAATACAAAAATACTAATCTGTTTAGAAATTCTATTATTGAGAATGGGATATCCAAGTCTCCTACTATCGTATGTATCTTTCTCCCTTCAGTTCTGTCAGTGTTTGTGTTCTATATTTAAGTGCTGTGACATTAGGTGTATATCTATTTATGATTATTATTGTCTCCTGATGAATTGACCCTTTTATTATGTGATGACCTTCTTTGTCCCTTATAACAGTTTTTGACTTAAAGAATATTTTGTGTGTTATAAGTATAGCCACCCTCAATCTCTTTTAGTTACCATTTGCGTGGAGTATTTTCTTCTGTTCCTTCACTTTCCACCTAAATATGGTCTTAAATCTCAAATGAATCTCTGGTAAACAATGTAAAGTTAGATGTGTTTTTTCTTCTTTTTAATCCATTTTAATCCAAGCCACTTTATCCTTTGAGGAGTTAAATCTGTTTGGGTTTAAAGTAATTAGTGATAGGAGGACTTACTATTGTCTTTTTGTTTATTGTTTTCTCTGTCTTGTAGCTCTTTTGTCCTGTCTTCCTTTTGTTGTCTTCCTTTGTATTTCATTGTTTGCAGTGACATGCTTTGATTCTTTTCTCATTTTCTTTCATGTAACTTTTTTAGGCATTTTCTTTGTGGTCACCATAGGGCTTACATAAAATATCTTAAAGCAGTCCATTTTAAGCTGGTAACAATTGCAATCACATACAGAAAATTGCTCCCAGAAAAATCAGAGTATTGGGCATATGGTCAATTTTGTTTTTGTTTTTGTTTTTGTTTTTTTCCTTTTCTCTCCGGGTAGAAATTGGGAGCTAGGAGTTTCTTCCTGATCATATGGCCTTTGCCAAGGGTAGGGATTATAATAAGAGGATGCCTCAAGTTTTCCTACTGGCTTCCATGTGATTAGTAGGCTTGCCAAGAAAGTAGGGACATCTCAGTTTGTTCTTGGATTTTTCACAAAGGGAAATGGTCTATGTACTTTTGTTTAATGTGCATGCCCATGGAAGGAAGAAGGGCTTGGGGCTTCCTGGTCTACTCTATTGCTGATGTCACACTTTGATTCTATCATAAGAGAAATTAATAGTTGGTTATTAGAATAAATTTTAAAAATTATACATTAAATTGTGTAAAATGTTAGATAAAGCATTAATATCCTAAAGCTAACTATACAATATTATTATTTAGATAAAAATTAATAAAAATTGTTTATAAATCCAGACAATCAACTTAACTGTTCAGATTCATTCACACTGTTGACATTGATTCTAAAGCCCATCTTAGGAACTCTTACTCTTACCACGTAACCATTCTCAATTATAAGCTTGAATAGGAGGATTTGTTTTTATGGGCTTTCCTGTACTCACTTTATTACATCTGAAGAAAATTGTTAAACAACACATATAATACAGATTACATCCAAAATGTATAACCACAGCAAACAAATTTGAGCATTGATCAAAGGATTCCCCATATGGCCTCCATAAAATGTTGATAACACACCTCAATCATAGGACTATTTTTAATATTAAACTGAATGATATTTGTTACTTAAAAAAAACCAGAATATGAACATCATTTTTATATTCCTTTACTGGAGAATGTGTTGACTTTATCTTACAAGAATATTGGCAAAGGTGGGGTGGGAAGAATGGGAGGCCAGGAGGCTAGAGTCAGAGAGAGAAATAAGATCTAGCTATATGCAGAGATAGGAGTTAAAATGTTTGGTATGTAGGATGTTCAATACCTTCAGGTAGTTATTTTCCTGCTGAATCATCTACAAAATCTCTTTACCACTAACCCATCTTCTGGACCTTATAATTGAAAGAAATTATCTGAAGGGTGTTCCAGACACTCTTGGGAGCTGATACTAGTGGATATAGCATAAAGAAATGAAATGACATGAGAGAGGTAATCTCCAGAAAGCCTGGGAAGATGTGGCAGTGGAATAAAGCAATAACTCTTTTTCAGTGACAATTCTAGGATCTTTTATGAACATTCCAGGTGAAGAAAACAGATACAAAATATGTTCACTTTTATTTAAAAACTCATAACCAAAATAATGACTTTGTCATTCTATTTGGCAAAATAGTGGTACTTAAATGAGCAAAGAATATTGAAGTACCTATTCTGGAAATATGACTTTCCTTTAGCCTATTCATAATGTTCATTTATCTGATGATATGCTGCTCGCATAATTCAATATGACTGTAATTTTAGTCGTTTCAGATACGGATACATGACATCTGGTTTCCAGGTAAATGCCCATGAAATCAATCTTCCTTGCCTTCTTTAAACCATTTATCCAAGTTACCACTTTGTACAACTATAATTTTTATGTTCACCTGTGTTCTAAATAAAATATAATCACTCCATGAAGAATTGTTAGTTAATAGTCTGTGCCTGATGTTCAAACTGTTTGCCAAACATACTGATAAAGAAAATCTGTTTCTCTCTCTTTTTTAATTTATGCTTTACTATATTAACTATACTTAAATCATTGAAAAACATCAATAAAAAGCTCTGGATGGTATGAATAATAGAATTTCCTGAAAATCTGGAAATGTACTACTTAAAGCACAAAGTTTGAAATGTGGCTCTCCAAAATTTCTTCCTCATAAGAGGTGAGAGTTGTTAAATATGAAGACTTCTTAAATGTGTCCAGAATTTAGTAAGTGCTTTCTAATATTTAGTAATTACTATATCCATTTACCAATGATTGTTGTCCAAAGTTGTTTTATATTAGTATATTCAGTTTCAGAGAACTGCATAGAGTAAGTAATACTGTTCTTAGATGATGACCTATTATTGAGTCATGAGGCAATTTAGTGAATTGCAATCTCTATTTTAAGTAAAAAATATGAAATATAATAGACTGTAATTGAATAAAATGGAAAATAGTGTATTGCATAAAAGAAGGATATTGTTTCCTAAGTGTTTTCTTTCAGGTTATATCCCCATATTATAGGCAAACATAACATCTGGTTGTGATGTGAAATATTTTTCATTTCATAATGGTCAAATATAGATAAAATTCATAGCTCTAAGTTAAGTTATCTAATGCAAAAACCTTAGAAATATTTGATATTCTTCCTGAAACTTTATTCTCCTTAATGTGAAGTCATCTAATTTTATTTTGCAGAGCACTTTTTTTTTCCCCTAAAAAGTTGATAAAATGCAAAGGTCAAGAGAAAGGTAAGGACATTGAAGACTTAACATATTTATTTCTTAGTGATTTATTATTTTAAATAATCAACACATGATCATTTTTTCTTTTAAGTCAGCTCCACATACAGCCTGGAGCCCAGTGCAGGGCTACAACCCTGAGATCAAGACCTGATCTGAACTCAGCGTTCAGATACTTAACGGAGCTGTCCAGGTGCCCCAATACATAATCATTTTCCAAGGAACTAAATAAGCATTGGGAGAGAGTAGCAGTGGGGATATTGTTAAAATTTTCTGGTAATACAAAAACAAGCTTTGCAAGTATATTTTTTTCTCTAGATTTTGCTAATTGAGAAATAGATTTCTATTTGGTTCAATATAAATCACTGTAAACAACTTTTGGATGTTCCATGGCATTTGTTTTAATCCCATTTTACCTTTAAAAGAAATTTTATTGGTTATATAGGAGTATGGAAAAGATAAGGCTCAGATTTTTAGTGTCAACTTGACTTTTTGTAGGCATCAATTATCCTTTGATTGTCCCCAATAAATCAGATTATTGCTCTCTTAAAAAAATACCTGCAGATGCCTGGGTGGCTTAGTTGGTTAAGCAGCTGCCTTCAGCTCAGGTCATAATCCCAGTGTTCTGGGATCGAGTCCTGCATCGGCTCCTTGCTCGGCAGGGAGCCTGCTTTTCCCTCTGCTTCTGCCTGCCACTCTGCCTGCTTGTGTTTTCTCCTCTCTCTCTGACAAATAAATAAAATCTTAAAAAAAAAAAAGAAAATACCTGCAGAAAAGAATGAGGAAGAAAGGTTACAAATCAATTGATCTACATTGTGATGTATCTAATAAAAATTTGTAAACCTAAAACTGATCTAAAATATAAAGTTTGTTATTTTAAAAAAGAAACCTGAAATGACCCAATTGATGCCACATAACTTAGTTGCATATCATAAAAAGGTATATAAGAAAACAAACCCAACACCCAACAACATTAAGAACACAGCACTTGGGGCACCTGGGTGGCTCAGTTGGTTGGGCGACTGCCTTCAGCTCAGGTCATGGTCCTGGAGATCAAGGATAGAGTCCCATATCGGGGTCCCAGCTCCATGGGGAGTCCGCTTCTCCCTCTGACCTTCTTCTCCCCTCTCATGCTTTCTCTCTCTCTCTCTCTCTCTCTCTCTCCCGCCCTCTCTCAAATAAATAAATAAAATCTTTAAAAAAAACATTAAAAAAAAAAGAACACAGCACTCAGTTCAAACTTATTAGGCATGCAAAGAGTAAGAAATTATGACCCACATACATATAAAAAAAGAAATCATTAGACTAGGCTAAGAAATGACAAAGAGCACAGAAGTAGAGTAAAAGGACTTTGAAGTAATTACTCTGAACATGATATTTCTTATGTCCAAGAAGATAGAGTAAACATGAACATAGGGAGAAATAGAAAAATAAAAACTCAAAATGAATATTGAGTGATTAAAACTAATATCTGAAGTGAATATGTTACTGGATACAAGTCCTAGATTAGACACTGCTGATAAAAAGATAAGTGACTTGAAGATACAGTAATAAAAGCAATCCAAAATTAAAAACAGAAAAACAATAGAGAAACCTGTGACCATTGAGACATTATGAAGGAGTCTAAAATATAAGTGATTGGAGTCCCAGGAGAAGTTAGACAAGAGGGGCTAGCAGAACCTGAAAATTTATATATATTGATAATTTGACAAAAATTGCTAACTCTCAGGTCTAAAACCTCTATGACCCCAAATCATGGGTCATACCTAAAGAAAGCTGCTAAAGGACATCACAATCAAATTAAAGAAAATAAATGTTAAGCTCTTAGATGCAGAGAATAATGACACAGTTATAGAAGAGCAAAGAATAATAATCCTTTTTTAAAAAAGCATAAGCTAGGAGAAGATTGGTATTTTTAAAACATTGAAAAAAGATACTGTCAACCTAGAATTTGTTAGCACGAAAATATCTATCAAAATCAAGGCAAAGGGACACCCAGGTGGTTCAGTCAGTTAAGCATTTGCCTTTGGCTCAGTTCATAATTCCTGGAGTTCCTGAGATCGAGCCCCATGTGTTGGGTTCCCTGCTAAGTGGAGAAGTCTGCTTCTCTCTCTCTCCCTCTGCCCTTCCCCCCACTCTGGAGCATTCATGTTCTCTCACTCTCTCAAATAGATAAATAAAATCTTTAAAGAAAAAAATCAAGGCAAAAGGAGTACCTTTTTTTAATACAGGAAACTGAAATACTGCATATCTTAATCTACTCAGTCTATTACAAAATATATAGCCTGAGTGGATTAAACCATAACCACTTATTTCTTATAGAGCTTCAAGTGTGAGGTCAGGGTGCAAGCAGGCTCAGGTTCTGATGTGGACTCGTTCTGGCTTATAGGCAGCCATCTTCTTGCTGTTTTCTCACATTATGTGAGGATGAAAAAAGGCTCTCCGTTATTTTCTTTCTTTTTTTTTTTTTTTTTCCGTTATTTTCTTATAAGGGCACTGATTACATCATGAGGAACCTTCCCTCCTGGCCTCATCTATACCTACTTACCTCCTCAAGTCCCCATCTCCAAATATCTTCATGCTGGGTGTTAAGGCTTCAACATAGGAATTTTGAGGTGACATAATTCAGTTCCTAGCTATTCAATATGTACAGACCTTCTCTATAAGAAATAAGTCTTTCTTTCTCCATAGCAATGAGTTGTTTATTCTGATTGATGCAGTCTTCTTTTTATATACTGATTTCTTTTTGTTCATTTCCAGTTTTACCACCTTACTTGTAGTCACAATTATTCTGCCTAACTTCCTAAACTCACTTACATTCTTCTATTGCATTATGCACAAATCATACGGACTTTTGTTGTTACTTAAACACCCTCAGGTGTTCTCCCTTATGGCGAAGTGTTCTCCCTTCCCACTGCTGGTGCAACTCCTCGGTCATATCCTGCCATGGCTGATCAACTCACCGGCCCCTTCTACTGAGGAGTGTTCTTTGTTCCTCTTCATGTTGCTCACTCCCAGTCACTATATATCCCACGTGTAATACTTGCTACTGTATGTACTTGTTCATTTCTTGCTCATGTTTTCGTCTCACTATTTTCCCATGGGTATCAAGGTAGCAATTGATATTCCTTATCTATATTATCTATATTCCTGGCACCTAGAAAAATATCTTGGAAGCAACTCTAGTTAAATAATTGTTGAGTGGGGCGCCTGGGTGTCTCAGTCAGTTAAGCATCTGCCTTCACTTCAGCTCAGGTCGTGAGCTTGGGGTCCTGTGATCAAGCCCCTCATTGGGCTCCTTGCTCAGTGGGGAGCTTGCTTCTCCCTCTCTCTGTCCCCATGCCCACTTGTGTATGCTCTCTCTCTCTCTCTCTCTCTCCCTCTCTCAGATAAACAGACAAAATCTTTAAAAAAATAATTGTTGAACAAATTGTCTTGAACTACTTCAACACCCTTCTGTTTCATTTAGTTCATTTATTTTTATTTTTCTTTCTAGACTCACCTTTATTTCATTCTTTCATATATCGGTCAGATTGTCAGGCTTTGAAATATAAATATGGTTGGGTCATCATAACACAACTTTGAGTACTGGATTGGGTTAAATTTACCTTCTAGAAAGTCCAACCTGATCCCGTATTCACAGATGTGTATTCATATGCACATACACAGGTACACACACATACACACTTATATCCATGTGTTATTCTGGGTTATTACTTAAGCTTAAATTTATATGAAGCTTTTACTAACTCTTTCACCAAACCTTCCCCACCCTCTACTGTAGAAGGTGATTTTCTGTGATCCTGCATAGGATGCTCTGCTTTACCTTCCTGGTCACACAAATCACTCTGTAGTTTGTCTCCACATAAAATTGTAAGTTCTTGGAGTATGGATCTTTTTTACTTTCAGTTCGATCTTTGTGTTGTTCTTTGCACTTTGCATTTCTTAATGTATACCCAAAGTATGAAAGTACCTTATTTTCTGATCTCTTATTCTTGATTATAAGAAAATTTCTTCAGAAATAGAGAGAGAGGGAGGAAGGAAGAAAAGAAGAGAGAAAATTCTTCAGTGAGATCTATCTTCTTCTAAAGATACATTGCATTCTCCGCTACTTGCCATGATCAGTACAAAGTCTACATACAAAGCATCCCTGTTCTTCCTCTCAGATGTTCGGTTATTCTGATTTAAAAAACAAAACCAAAATATTTTAAGTTCAAATGAAGGCTTTATTTCTTTGCTGTGTGACCATTTAATCATCCATCCATAGTGCAATGTTTCCTCTTCATAATTCTTTACATATTAGTATGCCATATTTATCAGTTACAATTGAATGTTTCACAATATAGTTAAATTTTATTTGTAATTATATGTGTGTGTGTGTGTGTATGTGTCATATTTTCCACATTTAACATAAAAGACTATATTATTCATTTTTTACCCTGGTATTATCCTGTTCACTACTTACATAAAAGAGAGCAACAGTCTTATTAATTATTCAAATCCGGTTTTCTAATTGTAGATAATCCTACCATTGCTTGTGGTCCTTGTTATAAGCAGATTGCTGAGCAGACCTATGTATGGAATTAAAATCACCACAGGAATCTCTATTTTGAACGAATACTTTTATTGAATTTGAGGAAAATAAAGGTTAGAAAACACTGGATTATTATTCTGCTACCTAGTCAACTCATATTCTGCTCTACTTACTGTTTCATATTTTTCTCCTCTCTCAACTTCCTGATACCTACTCTCCATTCCCTATTCTCAGCTAATAAGCTTGCTTTGTATTTCACTAAAAAATAGAAGCAATTACAAAGAGCTTCTGCATGCTCCCTCTATCAATTGTGCGGCCTATTTTCTTCTTGCCCAGATATTCTCTTTCTTCCTCTTACAGCAGCAGACCTGTCTGTGCTTCTGACCAACGCTGGTATCCCCATTTGACCCTCCTTCCAGCATCAACTTTCCCTTCTCTAAACAAACAAAAAAAACAATGACTTATTTCCTTCTACTGACAGAATGAAATATATTCATTTAAATACAATATCCATATACATTTTAGTTTATGTGTTTGAAATCATAAATTTGAACTCTATACAGAGCCATTATGATGTTTTTACATGTATTTCCTCTCTACACATTGTATGTAATTTCTTTATTTCTATTGATTCAGATATCTGAAAATACATTGTGATATTTCCACTAACACACATATTCATATTACTTCTTTTCAATCTACAAAAAATGCAAGTTAGCCTCATTTGAACTGTAAATTGACATTTTTATCTATTCAAAGTAGGATGAAAAAATTCTAAGATAATTTTCTAATTTTGTTTGTTCTTAATGAAGAAAACTCTAAAAACATTTAGTGCCCTAGTTTCCTAAACAGAATTACATAATACCTTAATATTACAGTGATTACAGTAATGGTATAATAGAACAAAAAAAGTAAGCTTTCAAATGAAATTCTACTTTTTAACTGTACTTGCTTCAAGAGCTTTTACTCAGAAAATATGACAATATAAATGAAACAGAGGGCTTTGTTAAGGAGAAAAGACACTGAATTTAATAACTTTGAATTCAAATTAATGACAATTACATCAAAGACAGTATTTCATAGTACTGAAGGTGTCTAGTCCTTTCAAACTCTCCATTAAAAAGATTATGTTTAATTAAGAAGAATTTTACTTTTGTCAATTTGTAGAGTTTGTTCAAAGCCTTGAAATAAAAATTTAAAAAATATGTCCCTGTATAGAATGATCTAGACTACTGGGTAGTATACTTTGCTTCTGAAATGCTTCAGCTGAGCCTATATTAGCAAGTACTTCTCAGGCTTGAAAGAGCATCATCAGTTAAAGTATTGTGACCTCATCTGTCAAAGTGATATCTCAGTTACAGAAAAACTTCCATCTACATCAGAAATCCATTAACCACTGATCCTAAATAACAGAGCTAACATAATGGATGGCTGAGTCTCTGCTTGTAATTGGGGTTGGCTTATAAGGCTGACTAAGCAAGCATAGTGAACTGAATGGAGCCAAGAGTATGATAAAGTTTTATAACTTAGACAAAATAACCCAAACAGCATTGGGTAAAATATTACCTAAAATACAAATTGGTTGCAATTTTAACCTCATAATATAGAATTCTATTCAGTTATATATGTGTTAAACTAATATTTAAAGTAAGTGAAATACTACCAATCTTTGTACCGTGTTTATGACTGTTCTAACAGCTTTACAATTATGGACTAACATAAACCCCTCAAAAACCCTTTGAGGGTGGACACTTACTATACCTACTTTTACACATGGAAGAACTGAGACCTAGCAATTTGTCTGATTTGGCCTAGTACACACAGCTAGATGGCGGACGGGCTAAGAGTTGTTTCCAGACATTCTGGCTCTAGAGACTCTGCCCTTAACCTTTACACAGTACAATCTTTCAAATTAATCATTAGTAAAATGTGTTTGGTGAAACATTGTCAGACTATATTTCATCCAAAAGACCAAACAAGATAGTGTGTATATGCTTTTTATAAGAATGAGCTCTAATGTTAAAGCCTTGAAAATGTAGGCCTCTGATACATTCTATAACACAACAAAGTCTGAGGAACCAAAGTAGTAGTAAATTCACCAATGAATATTATAGCACAATTGAAAGTAAACATGGTAGTCAGATATTTCCAAATGTATTGAAGTGAACTGAAGACTTACATAAATTAGTGATGCTCAATGATTGTTAGTCATTAACTGTGAACAGTGTAGGATTGGCTATTAGCCAAGGACTTGTGGCATCTGGCTCTAAGTCTCTGGAATGAGACAAACCTGGATTTGCTTCCCAGTCCCGGCACTTATTAAAAGTCTAGAGAAATAATTTTCCCTCTTTTGGCCTGCCTCCTCAAATGTATATTGCCAGTAGTATTCACCTTGTAGATTGGTTTTTATTACTAAATAAGTAAATGTAAAATGCATAGCTTAAGACCTGATACAAAACAATACAATAAATGCTAGATATTATTGTGCTTATTAGTCACAAGTTTTTATTCATATAAGAGACAACTCATATGTGCAATGAAACCATAATGTTCAATGATTGCTAATCTTTATTGGTTTAATTTTCTGTGTAATATTATAATTGTTTGAATTTAAAGTGCTTCTATACATTTACAATAGATTCTAGTTAGCATATTTAGTCAAATTGTCACCAAAAATCAAATTTATTTTATTTCTTTTTTCAAAAATCAAATTTGATATTGACAGACTAATAATGATACCAGTTAAGAGGTTAGCAGGTGTTGAGGTGATTTTTGAATATTGAGATCTCACTTGGAACTCAAGCAACTCAGTGTCCACATATACCCTGTTTATTCTTAAGTTGCTGTATTAGCATTCTCCAGAGAAAATAGGACCAACAGAATGTGTAGGTAGATGGAGGAAGATTTATTTTATGGCACATGTGATTGGGGGGACTAGGTAAATCCAAAATCTGCAGGGTAGACCAGTAGGCTGAAGACCCAGGGAAAAGTTGCAGGTCTAGTTTGAAGGCACTCTGCTGGAAGAATTCCTTTGGGATCTGCAAGGGTAATTCTATAAACATATTGGATGAGACCCATCAATGTTATAGAAGATAATCTGCCTTATTTAAAGTCTAGTGAATTAAAGCTAATCTCATCCAAAAAATATCTTCACAGAAATATCCAGATTATTTGACCCAATATTGGAACATGATGGCCCAGCCAAGTCGACACATAAAATTAACAATCACAGACCCTTATGGTATATAATCTTCTAACTGTCATCTTAAGTGTCATAATATTCGGTTGAATAGCATGTCTTGATATTCAGGGCGACTTCATTTTTCTTTGCAGTGAATAATTTTGAACAGCTCATCCAAAAGATATCCTACTCACCCTAATATTTTCCCAATTAACCATTCTTTAATGATATAATGGGGTAAGATTAATTAATATTTACAATTTTATATACACAGTAATATTCAAATTAATAGATAAATATGGAATCACAATCGGTCCTATTAAGACACACTTTTCACTAAATGAGTTATGATAACAAATCCCAAGCTTCAGTAATGAATACATGTTATATTTGTTAATAAGGAGGATTCAGTAATGTTCTGTTGTAACTTTTGCTTGAGGTTGTATTTTTAGTGAAAGCAATGTGTTTGAGTTGTATTGAAAAAGTAGTATATAGAGGCGATTGTGTAATTCTTTGGATATCAGTGTGTGTATGTGTTTGTTGTGGTTTTTTTTTCAAATTTTTATTTAAATTCTAGCTATCTAATATATAGTTAATATTGGTTTTAGGAGTAAAATTTAGTCATTCATCACTAACATATAACACCCAGTGCTCGTCACAACTGCCCTACTTAGTACCCATCCCCAATTAGCCCATCCCCCACCCCCTTCCCGCCAACAACCCTCAATTTATTCTCTATTGGAAAGAGTCTCTTACAGTTTGTTTATTTTCTCTCTTTTTTTTCTCTTCCCATATGTTCATCTATTTTGTTTCTTAAATTCCACAGATGACTGAAATCATATGGTATTTGTCTTTCTCTGACTGACTTATTCCACTTAGCATAATACAATCTAGCCCCATCCATGTCATTGCAAATGGCATGATTTCATTCCTTTTTGATGGTTGTGTAATATTCCATTATGTAAAATATATATCATGCCATATACATATATCATATCATATTATATATATACAGTATATATACTGTACATATAATATAATATATATTATATATTTTAATATCTAATATATAATTATATACCATAATATACAATTTATATATAAATATTACATATAATATTTCTATAATATATTAATTAATTAATATTAATATATGATCGTATATTATAATATAAATATTATAATATATAATATATAAATTAATATATTAAATATATTAATATATAAAATATATTTTAATATAATAAAAAATAAAATCTCCCACATTTTCTTTATTCATTCTTAAGTCAATGGGCATTTGAAATCATTCCATAGTTTGACTATTGTTGATAATGCTGCTATAATCTCTGCACTGGGGATGCCTGGGGGGCTTAGTCAATTAAGCATCAACCATTGGCTCTAGTCATGATCTCAGGTTACTGGGATGGAATCCCATATTGGGCTCTCTGCTCAGCAGAGTCTCCTTCTCTCTCTGCCTGCTGCTCCCCCTACTTTAAGTTGTCTCTCTCTCTCCCTGATAAATAGATAAATGAAATCTTTTTTAAAAAGTAAAAAAAAAAAAACAAAACTGTGCACTGGATTTAGATATTCAAAGTATATTTTAAGTATTCTGCAAAATAAGTATCCTGGTCTAAGAATTTGGTGGGCTCTTAATTGTAATTATTATAATTGCAATTAGGTACAATTTATTCACTGTTACCATTTCTCATTCTTTCTCTCTCTCTCTCTCTTTCCTTCTCTCACACACACACTATATCAGAACAAGCATTTTAGAACAAAATATCCAATGTCATCTTCTGTTTTTCTAAGCCTAAATTGTCATTGAAAGCCCAGAGAGGAGTTAATAGGGGATGTTTTATACAACAAATAATGACATCTATTTTGCCATCTGGTTTAGAACAGAGGGTTATTTATTTATTTATATTTTAAGATTTATGTGTTTATTTGACAGAGAGAGAGAGGTACGTGAGCAGGGGGAGGGGCAAATGAAGAGGGAGAGGGGAAGCAGACTCCCTTCTGAGTATGGGGCCCAAAGCAGAGCTCTATCTCAGGACCCTGAGAGCATGACCTGAGCCAAAACCAAGTGTTGAACACTTAACCAACTGAGCCACCAAGGGACGCCAAGAGGGTTGAATTAATTTTTATTTCCATTGATATGATCCAGCAAGATTTCCTTTCTGTGTGTATCAGTTTATGTCTGTGTATTCAGCGAACAAAGTCACATTGCAATAAAGTTTGTTGCATATAATATTTATTCACAATAGTTTCTATAGCTTCTTGATTTTTTAATTTAATTTTTAATTTTTTTTTAAGATTTTATTTATTTGAAAGAGAGAGAAAGAGAACACGACCGGGGCGGGGCGGGGCGGGGGGAGGCAGAGGAAGAGGGAGAAGCAGACTCCTTGCTGAATGTGTAGTCTGACATGGGGCTCAATCTCAGGATCTGAGATCATGACCTGAGCTGAGGGCAAATGCTTAACCAACTGAGCCACTCAGGCACACCAATTTAATTTATTTTTTTAAAGAATTTCCAGCATCCCAATTTGGTTGAGATTTGTGTAACACAGTAAATACTGTTGAATAAAATTAATGTTCATTTACAAAATAAAGTGGTTTTATGAATCTTATAATATGTTCCTACCTGTGTTTATTTTCTTATCTTTGTTAGAACTCTGATGCAATAAAAACGGTTTTTAAATAGTTAATTATATAATTTGTGTCTATATTTGCTAAGATATTGGAACCTTCACTCTTGAGAATCCCGACAGGATTCTTCACTAATGAATAATGATTGCACATTACTATTTAATAAAATGATAATCTAAAATTTGCCACCATGGCACATGCCATTCAAAACATAATGAAGTCCAGTGATGGATATAAAAAGGCACACTGCTTTTCATGTAAGAATCTTCTAACCTCACTTGTATGTAAAACAGCTCATCATCACACAATCCATGTATCCTGTATAAATACTTTCTATTTCTACCACTAATGAAACCTTCCTTTTGAGACCAACTTAATAGGGTTGCAGAATGATAAGTGAATTTGAAATTATTGTCCATCTGTTTTACATGTATACAGAAGATTACAAATTGTCCTTTAACATTCCACATGATTTCTGAAAATTTACATTATAACTGTACATGCCTTCTTTTATTTTTAAAAATCTTTTGAGAATATTATAACATGAGAATTTTACATTATACATATAAACATTTATGAAGCTTTTCTTTTATATTTTCATTATGAAGGGATTGGGAATACAATAACAATTAAAATCAGAGATCAGAAGTTTGAGGTATTTTGGAGATATAAAATATAAACAAACACACATACAAATATACATATCTATATAAACAAAATTGTCACTTGACAAGTATGTAGATGGCACTCTGGGAACAGAACAATATGACTAAATTTGCTTGATGAGAGTGAAGGACAAGATCTAGGAAAGGAAATATTTGCACTTAACTTTAGTGTAAGTTTTTCTGAAATGGTATATAATTGTAGGGAATATTTAGGAAAAGGAAGGAAATTATGTACAAGATTATGAACGTAAGGAAAGTGCTTATTATGTGTATATAATGATCTTAGTATGATAATAGGTTTTACTGGACAGTCTCCAATGACAAGCTGGTGTTGGATTATGAAGGGTTTTATATGACATGTGAAGAAATGTTGGCTTTACACCTATAGGCTGTGTGGAAACAGGAGAAACTCAGATGAATATACTCCATATCCTTACGTATCTATGAATGCATTACATAGTCATACACACACATTGTTAATATTAGGATAAATATGGTAGCAGCTTGGACACTAAAGAAAGTTGGCTGTGGTGAGTTTTTGGGCTGTAGCTGAGAAAATATGGTAAAGTCCTGATTTCAGGCAGTGATAAATGGGGATGCAGTTGCACAAAATTTGAGAAGTGTTAGGACATCAATCAATACTTGATCATTGAGAGGAGAAAAGGAGAGAACTATGAAGAAAAATTCCAGATCTGTTGATGGGGTGCATGGAAATCTCTTTCTATCCTCCAACTTGCTTATTTACTTTCATGTGTTTTTTTTTTTTTTTTAGATTTTATTTATTTATTTGACAGAGAGAGAGAGAGAGAGATCACAAGTAGGCACAGAGGCAGGCAGAGAGGGGGGAAGCAGTGTCCCCACTGAACAGAGAGCCCAATGCAGGGCTCGATCCCAGGACCCTGAGATCATGACCTGAGCTGAAGGCAAAGGCTTTAATCCACTGAACCACCCAGGCGCCCCATATGGTTTTCAACTGCATAAGAGACAAGGGACTTATTTTTGATGATTTAAATACAATTTGTGGAAAATCAAATGTTCTATTAGCATATATATTTTTTATCCTAAAAGGAAAAATTATTTTGAGGAAACTGCACTAGAGTCATTATGTATGCATTTTGTTATCACTATTCTTGACACTCGATATGTAATTATTTTGTATAAAAATGATTTAAAATTATAGTTGGGCTGTTTTTCTATTCTTCTCATTGATAAGTATTTAAAACTGTTTAAGGGAAGCAGCATTTCCTAGTCAAAACAGTGTCACTGTTGTAATAGTTATGTGTTCTTAAATAACACAGCTTAAGACTTCTTTTCCTTACAATATTAAATAATACAAGTAAGTAATCCATGACTGTATCACCTTGAAGTAACTAATATCATGCTCATTTAATGCCCATATTACAGATTTAGGGGATAAAATTTTCCATGTAAGTTAGGAGTAGAGCTTAAATACAGCAGAAATAAATATTTGAATAAACCAAATAAGATTTGGAGATGAATATAAAGGGCAGGTGATAGCAAAGTTATTTCCAATTACTTAAAAAAGAACTTAAAGGGGGAAATTTCCCCTGTGCCCTTTAAATGTAAGAAACAAATCATTTGCTTTGTGAAATTTGCTAATTCAGTCATTTGAAAAAAATGAATAATATATCTCTGGAGGACAGTGTGCTAAGACAATTAAAAATTTATTGATGTTACTGCCTTTTAACTTTTAACATAGATATAAAGAACTAAAATATGAAACGATTAGTTTTATCCTAAAATGTCATATAAAAGAACAACAGGCTTTTAATCAGAGCACATAACACTTTAAATATTTGAGATGGAAGGTAGGGAGTAAACTAAATCAAAATTTTAATGGTCTACTTCATGCAGAGGTCAACTGAATCCAAACAATAAATTAAAAGGACAAGGCAGCATTATTATTAATGCTTAAAAATCTCATTTGTTTGAGAAACAAACTCTCTGAACCAAAGGTAAATTTTCTTGGCTTTTTGGGAATCTTCTAGAATAGCAAAAAATTTTCTGCTTATCTGGGTCACAGGAGTGGAGCTGAAGTTTTCTTTTGGCTAGGGCCTGGTCTTTCTTGTTGACTTTTATTTTTAGTTGTCCCTGCCTCATTGTCTCCCCTGGTCTCTTTCCTATAAATAAGCATTCCCTATGTTGTAAAGAAAAAATGACATTCAGTGTTTAGATAACAATCCTAGTGAATAACTGGGTTAGCACTGAGATTTTTAACCACTGCCTGAACTCATCACTTTGGTCAGAAGATTGAATAGCCACATTTATCAGACAGGTCATTTTGAGACTGAGTGTGCTGACAGCGAGTGTAAGAGGACAGTTTGGGGAGAAAGATCCCCAAACATAAGGAAGAAAGTGTTCAAAGAAAGGGTCTAGAGAGTGCAGTAAAAATGCTATCCAGCAACAAATACCAGATAATAACAATAAAAATTACCTTCATGATCCAATGGTCAGGGTGAAGTTTCAAGGTGTAAGATGTGTCCTTGCTCAGGGCAGCGGGAGTGAACGTGTATTGGGCATTAAATCACTCACAGAAGCAGTAAAAGGGATGAGCAGATAGACTTGCTTCCAGCAATCACTCCCTAAACCCTATTTGCTGCTCCTTTTGCCATGAGGAGGGAGCTGCCTTCTGAAATGAGAACCTGCCAATATAGCCCCAGTTCCCAGAACCACCTTTCTTGATACAATCCACACGCACAAGATGGCCTTCTGCCTTGCTTTTCTCTTCAGTTACTACCAAATGAATTCAAGTTTCGCAATAGGAGAACAAAAAATCACACCCAACGCCATGACTATAAGGGATCTTTGAAATACAGTTTATGTTTCCAAACTTAGCAGCATTACTCTCTGAATACTTCACTGTAGCAGGCATCTTTGGGCAGATATATAAAAGACAGGATACTCAACAAGCCCATGTACATGTTCTGCCATATTGGGCAACTTGATTCTCCTTTTAAAAAAAATGACTTAATAATATAAATTATAGACTAATTTACAGCATAAATTGCCTTTTCTTTAGGGAAAATTAGTTGCCATGACCCATTTTGTTTGGCTTGTTTTGTATTTTAGAGATGGTAAGATGGCTTTCAGATTTCTTTTGCATCATCTGTGTTTATGGCTAGTGGGTAATATCTTCTACTCTAGCTTTTATAGAATACTACTAGACTCCGTATTCTGTGTATAATACCCTATCTTCATCAAGTATTTTTCTACACAGTAAAGAACATATAGAATAAAGTGATAAGGAGCATTTTTCTTTAATATTGATGATCCATTGTAAGAATGAAAGAATTACTTCAGAATATTTTCATAGGATACAGCATAATTCCTGGAGGGATTTTAAAAGAACTAAGTGTTAACTTATTTATGTGTATATTCTTTATCCAAGAATAAAGTTCAGAATGTTCATGAGATTATTTTAGAGAATCTTCGAACACCACAAACACCTAAACACTGGAAATTCTTCATATAAATCGCAAGGATTTGTTAGTGTGAAATGTGAAAGGAATTGTCTTGTGATTTTACCAAATTAAAAAAATAAAGAGGCCACAAATATTGTGGTTTGTAAAACAAACTCGAAAGCACATTTAGAATGATTTAATTTTAGTAAGAATTATACCAAAAGTTCGACGTTAAAAATTGTTAGGGGGAAAAAAAAAAGACCTTACTATAATACTGATAACTTCATCTAACTTAAAAAAAAAAGAAGAAAAAAAAAGAATTATTTATTTATTTTTCAGATTTTTTTTTTTTTTTTTTAAGATTTTATTTTTTTTATTTGACACAGAGAGAGAGAGAGAGAGAGATCTCAAGTAGGCAGAGGGGCAGGCAGAGAGAGAGGGGGAAGCAGGCTCCCTGCTGAGCAGAGAGCCCGATGCAGGGCTCTATCCCAGGACCCTGAGATCATGACCTGAGCCAAAGGCAGAGGCTTTAACCCCCTGAGCCACCCAGGTGCCCCATCAAACATTTAAATTTTAAATTTCTAAGTTTGTAAATCTCAGGAAACAAGGTTATTATATCATTGAATCTGGGTAATTGTCATCTTCTATATTAATACACTAGTCCTCAGTCTTCTAAATAAATTTTTTCAAAGAAATTAAGCAGATATTTAGCTGAATTTCTACTTCTTGCCACAAAGCATTGATAAGTACACAATACAAAACAAATAGTGTATTTATGTACTGATTGTGGTTATCTCCTCTATTAATATTCATCATAATAATGACATCAGAAAAGTATGTACATAAATTTAATGCACATGTATAAAGAAATGTAGAAATTTATGTAAAAAGCTAAACTCTTTTTAAAATCACCCAATCTCCAACTGGAGAAAAGTAGCTAAATTTTTTTTTCTACAACAAACATATATCTTTTAACAATAATGTAATATTACTTTAAAAGGTACAAATAGCTTTCTCTTTTTTAAATATTATCTTTAATATATTTCAAAATTTTGGGGCACTTCAGTGACTCAGTGGATTAAAGCCTCTGCCTTCCGGCTCAGGTCATGATCTCAGGGTCCTGGGATGGAGCCCCACATAGGGCTTTCTGCTCAGCGGGGAGCCTACTTCCCCCTCTCCTCTCCCTGCCTCTCTGCCTACCTGTGATCTCTCTCTCTCTGCCAAATAAATAAATAAAATCTTAAAAAAAATATTTCAAAATGTTGACATATCTAAGCGATATTTCACTCTGCATCAAGTGGTAGTTCTATTTTGTTAATCTAATTGACATCTCTGTTTTTGATAGGCTATCTTTTATTCTAGGCCTGTCCATCAAAAATACTTTCATATTCTATGGTGTATATGATAAAAATTCAAAAATCTGGTATTTAATGGGGATTGTAAGTTCAGAACTAACTCTGTAGTGATCAGGTGAAATGAAAAAAGCAACAATTTTTGAAACTGAAGTTGGAAAGTTAATAGGAATTTTGAACTTTAAATGTTTTTGTATTTCTAGTTGGTACATGCTGTAACCTTTGGTTCATCTGTTTATGTTGCATTTGAGAGTAAAATGATAAAAGGTAATAAGACATGGTAAAATTTTCTAGTGAAATGATTTTATGGTTATGACTTTTAGATATAAAACAGCAATTTTACATGATTCCAATGAACTCAAATACTTTGTCTTTTTTATAATTTAATTTTATTTAACTCCTACCAAGAAGCTTATCAATAATTTAAAAAATCTGAATGTTAGGTAACTGTATGTCTTAATACTATTTAGATAATGCATGTTGTGTTTGTTAAATTTAAAGCTTTTGACATTGTACATAAGCTTTATAAAATTTAAAGGAAAAATGTGTTTCTTTGGTTGCACTATGTGCTGTCCCTCCATTATGGCATTGTATATTGTAAATATTCAAAATATTAACACATGCCAATTATATAGATGCCAGTTTATCAGAAGTTCATGTTATGTAAATTACATGGAACCATATGTGACCGTTAGTTGTATTAATAGGATCCTGCTTCTGCCTCTTCCTCTGCCTGCCCGCCCCCACCAATTGTGTGCGTGCACTCTCTCTGTCAAATAAAAAAATAAAATCTTTAATAATAATAAATAATAAATTGGTTACATATCAAAATTCTAGAAATGAAACATGACCCTTTAGACCTTACAACCTTCTCATATTTCATAGAAAATTTTAAGAAAGACCACCAAAATTTGCCTTTTTATGTACCAACTGCATGATTACCTATCAAGCCCAAAATATATACTCACAATTCATTTCTTATCTCTCTGGGTTTTTTTGAGGTGTATTTTTTGTTTCTTTGTTTTCTTCGAATGTATTTGGCACTAAGCTATATAAAGAAATTTTTTGGCCTCTGATCTAGAGTACATGTAGTTCTTTGGGAAGTAAAACAAAAATGGAAATGTATTGGCTAAAAAGGATCTAGGGTGATTCTGGAGGTTAAATCAGACAACATAGCAAAGATTTTATGTCTATCATATTACAGATATCTTCATGTAGTTTATTTAATTCAGTTTTTAGTACATTTGTTTGAAAGCTACTGAGCACTATATAAATCTCAGAAACAGCAAAATGAGAATAATGAGTTATATATACTTATTTAAATCTACATAAAGATAATCTTAGGAAACTGACCCAACCCATGAAGCTAATTGATGAGACAAATTAGAGATGAAAAAATCTCTTGAAGTAAGCTTTTAGAATGGGAGCAATCCCAATCTGGTATCATATCATAGGACAATAAGAACACTATGGAATAATATTAAGATTGCAGTGAGGTTTTAGAATGCACTTAAATCTAAAATTAAGACTCAAATCTTCTTTTGTACATAATCTATTTAATAGGCTTTTTCACTAGAATAGTTTCCCCATGGTAAGGTAGCTCGTACACCTTTCAGGAGCCAGCAAAATCATTACATATTGTATATATTACAGTAATCATTATAATATATTGCCAATTTTCTGGGTATCAGGTACTATGTTAGATATTTTATCTTTCATTGTGTTCATTTACAGCCTCTCTAAAAGGAGAGTTATTACCAATATTTCGCACATGTGGATGCTGATAGTCACAAAGGTTAAAATATACCAGTCTTTTTCCATATATGGAGGAACTGGAACTTAGTCCTAGTATATGTAGTCATACACCTATGCATCTTTTCCTGTCCTTTCTAACGTGAGTCTCTGAAAATCAAAGGAAGCGAAGAGATGGAGTGACAAAAATGTACTTAATTGTTCAGCTGTAATTGACTCAGGACAAAAAATAAACTGCTAAAAATTAAATCAAAATCATTTCACTCATGTGGAATCTAAAACATAAAATAAGACAAATGAATAAATAAGCCAATGAAAAGTAGAATCAGACTTAAAATACAGAGAACAAACTGATGGTTGCCCGAAGGGAGGTTGATGGGGCAGGGGTTAGCAAAATGGGACATGCAGGCTTCCAGTTATGGAGTGAGTAAATCATGGGGATAAAGGCATAGCATAGGGAATATAGTCAATTATGTTGTAATAGTGTTTCAGGGGACAGAGAGTAGTTGCACTTGGTAGTGAGCCCAGCATAACATAGAGTGAAGTTGAATCACTATGTTATATACCTGAAACTAATGTAGCATTGTGTGTCAACTATAGTCAAAAAAATATTATGAGGAAAAAAAAGAAACATGAATAAAAAAAACCTGAAAAATAATTTCCAAAGATCTGCTATAAAACATTGTTCTTATACTTAGAAATACTGTATGGTATTGTAAAAATTTCTTAAAAGGGTAATCTCATGCTAAATATTCTTACCACAATTAAAAGAAAGGTAAAAAAAATAATAGTTGAAAATGAAGTGCAGTGAAATATTAATGAAAATGTTGGCTCTTGAATTTAAATAATGTATGTGATTACCTTATTAAAATTCCACTTTTCCCTAGAAAGAAAAATAATAATGTCTCATTATTAGCTAACTATTCAAAGTCCTTTTAAATATTTTTAAAGAGTTTGAATTTAAAGATGGGCAGTATATTTAGCTTGTGTTACATTACATTTCCAAGAATAAGCAGTCACACTTCGATGTATCTAATGGATATTGATTTTCAAATAAAGTACTACAGGTGAGAATAATGTCACGTTGTTATAGAAATAAAACAAGGAAATTTGAACAGTATAAGCTAATGTATTAGAATTTACATGTGGGTCAAAAACTACTTAAGTCACCAGCAAGTAGCAAAACTTAAATCATGTTCATAAATGGAAATCAATTAGTATAGATGTCCAAAATTATAAATAATGTTAGATCATTCATAATATTGATTGCAGATATAAGAACAAACTTAAAAGCAACTACTTTGTGTAGCCTGGTTTAGTAATTTTGGACCCATTTATCCATTCAAGTTTTATTATTTTTTACAGACTTACTGAAATATAATTAATGTACGATACTACATACACTTTTAAAGCCTCCAGTGGTTTTTGATACATTAACACAGTTGTGCAACCATTATCATAATGAATTTTAGAATATTTTCATCATCCAAAGAAAAAACCCTATACTCATTAGCAGTTACTTCCCTTCACCATGTTTCCTAATGCCTAAACAACCACTAATCTATTTTCTGTCTTTATGCACTTGCCTATTCTGGTCATTTCCTAAAATAGGGACAGTTCTTTGTGACTGGCTTATTTTACCCAGCTTCATGTTTTCCAAGTTCATTCATGTTGCAGCATCATATTAGTATTTCACTTATTTTTGATTGTTGAAAAATATTCCACTGTGTGTCTATAGCATATTTTGTCTATCCATCCATAATTTAATGGACATTTTGGATTGTTTTTGCTTTTTGTCTAATATAAATAATAGTATTAACATTCATATACAAGTTTTTGTGTGCTTATATGGTTTTATTACTTAATGGTGTATACCTAAGAGTGAAATTTTTGGTCGTATGGTAATTATATGTTTAGCATTTTGAAGAACTGCCAAAATTTTTTCCGAAGTAGTGTATAAGTCTATATTTCAAGAATAAAGTTTCCAGGTGCCTGGGTGGGTCAGTTGGTTAAGCAACTGCCTTTGGCTCAGGTCATGATCCTGGAATCCCGGGATCAAGTCCCACATCTCCCACTGCTGAGCAGGGAGCCCGCTTCTCCCTCTGACCTCTCCCATCTCATGTTCTCTCTCTCAAATAAATAAACTAATTAATTAATTAATTAAAAAAAAGAATAAAGTTTCCAATTTCTCCAAATCCTTGCTAACAGTTGTTATCTGTCTTTTGTTTGTAGTCATTCTGTAATATTAACTGATATGTCATTGTGGGTTTGATTTGTATTTCCCAAATACCTAATGACATTGAACATCTTTTCATGTATTTATTGGGATTTGTACATCTCTTTTAGAGATGTGTCTATTTAATTGCTTTATTTGTCAATGGAATTATTTGTCTTTTTGTTGAATGGGAAGTATTTTTATATATTCTAGATACAAGTCCTTTATTAAATATATGATTTGCAAATATTTTCTCCCATTCTTTGATCTTATTTTATTAATGTATACATGACATATAATGTTATATTAGTTTCAGGTGTACAGCATAGGGATTTGACAATTCTCTATATTATGCATGCTCACCATGATAAGAGATGGATAAGACCATCTAGCACCATATAAAGTTATTATATTATTATTGACTGTATTCTTTATGCTATACTTTTCATCTCCATGACTTATTTATTTTAAAACTGGGATTTTGTACCTCTTAATCCCCTGCACCTGTGCCACCTATCCCCCATCCACCATTTGTCAACCACTCATTTGTTTTCTGTATTTATGAGTCTGTTTTTGATCTGCTTTTAGATTCCATACATAAGTGAAATCATATGGTACTAGTCATTCTCTCCTTGAATTATTTCACTTAACATAATACATTCTAGGTTCATTGATATTGCTGCAAATGGCAAAATTTCCTTCTTTTTTATGATTGACTAATCAGATTTTCTTTATCCATTCATCTATTGATGGATACATCTTGGCTATTGTAAATAATGCTGTGAAAAATGTAGAGGTGCATATATTTTCTTGATTTAGTGTTTTCATTTGTTTTGGGTAAATAGCAGTAGAATTACTCAATCCTAATTTAGTAATTTATTGTTTAAATTTTTAATTTTTTGAGTTACCTCCAAAATGCACCATAGTGGTTCACATAAACTTACATTTCCATCAATGGTGCAAACATACATTTCCATCAATGGTGCAAAAGGTTCTTTTTTCCCCACATCCTGACAAACACTGGTTATTTCTAGTTTTTTTGATATTAGGCATCCTGACTTGTGTAAGGTGATACATTATTGTGGTTTGATTTGCATTTCCCCGATGATTAGTGATATTGAGCATTTTTTCATGTGTCTATTGGCCATCTATCTTTTCTTTGGAAAAAATGTTTATTCAGATCTTCTGACCATTTTTTAATTTATTATTAGTTTTTCTGGTGTTGAGTTGTAGGATATATATTTTGAATGTTAACCCCTTATTGGATATCTCATTTTCAAATCTCTTCTTTCATTCAATAATTGTCATCTTGTTCTGTTAATGGTTTCCTTCAGTGTGCAAAAGCTTTTTAGTTTGATGTTGTCTCAGTGGTTCATTTTTGCTCTTGTTTTCCTGACTTCAAGAGACCTAGCCAGAAAAATGTTGTTAAAAGAAATCTCTAAGAGATTACTGCCTTTTTTTTTTAAGGACTTTTATGGTTTTAGGTCTTACATATGGGTCTTTAATCCACTATGACTTTTGTATATGATGTAAGATAGTGGTCCAGATTCATTCACTCTCTTACACATAGCTTTCCAACTTTTCAACATTTATCAGAGAGATGGTCTTTTTCCTATTATATAGTCTCGCCTCTTTTGTTGAAGATTAATTGATGGTGTAAGTGTGGGTTTATTCCTGGGCTTTCTACTCTGTGCTATTGTTCTCTATGTCTGTTTTTGTGCCAGTATCATACTGTGTCATACTGTTATGATTACCGTAGCTTTGTAGTATAGCTTAAAATCTGGGATTATGATATCTTCATCTTCATTCTCTTGTCAAGGCTGTTTTGGCTTTGGGGGTCTTTTATGATTTCATGCAAATTTTAAGATTATTCTAGCTCTGTGAAAAATGCTATTGATATTAAATGGAGAATTAATTAAATTTTTAGATTGCTTTGGGTAGTATGGACATTTTGGCAATATTAATTCTTCCAATCCATGAGCACAATGTATTTTTCTATTTGTGTTCAATTGTTTTTTATTCCATCAATGTCTTAGAATTTTCAGAGTATAAGTCTCTCTCCTCTTTGGTTAAATTTATACCTAGGTGTTTTATTCTTTTTGATTCATTTATAAATGGGATTTTTTTTTTAATTTCTCTTTGGGGGCACCTGGGTGGCTCAGTTGGTTGAGCAACTGCTTTCGGTTCAGGTCATGATCCTTGAGTTCCAGGATTGAGTCCCACATCGGGCTCCCAGCTCCATGGGGAGTCTGCTTCTTCCTCTAACCTTCTCTCCTCTCATGCTCTCTCTCATTTTCTCTGTCTCTCAAGTAAATAAACAAAATCTTTAAAAAAATAAAAAAAAATTTCTCTTATTATTGGTATATAGAAATGTAGCGAATTTCTGCTTATTAATGTTGTATCCTGCAACTTTAGCGAATTCATTTATTCTAATAGTTTTTTGGTAGAGTCATATTAGGCCATTTTTGATTAGTGACAGTTTTATTTTTCCTTACAAATTTGGATGCCTTTTAGTGCTTTTTCTTGTCTGATTGCAGTTGCTAAGACTTCCAGTACTACGTCAAATAAAAGTGGCAAGGGTGGAAATCTTTGGCTTGTTTTGATATTAGAGGAAAAGCTCTCAGTTTTTCACCCTTGAATATGATATTGTCATTTATGGCCTCTATTATGTTAGGTTATGCTACTTCTAAACCCACTTTGTTGAGAGTTTTTAGCTTTAACAGATGTTGAATTTTGTCAAATGCTCTCTCTGCATCTATTTATATAATCATATGACTTAAACCCTTTATTTTGTTAATCTGGTATATCATGATTATATTGTACATATTAAACCATCCTTATTTTCCTGGATTAAATCACAGTTGATTGTGATGAATGATCCTTTTAATGTAATCATACATTCATTTCACTAATATTTTGTTGAAAATTTTTGTATCTATGTCGATCAGGGATATTGGCCTATTATTTTCTGTTTTTATAGTACCTGTATCTGGTTTTGATATCGGGGGTAATGCTAGCTGCAGAATGAATTGAGGAGCTTTCTTCACGCTTCTATTTTTTATTTGTTTGTTTGTTTTTACATAGTTTGAGAAAGCTAGGTATTAACTTGTCTTTATGTGCTTGTACAAGTCTGTGAAACCATCTGGTGTTGGGCTTCTGTTTGTTGGGAGTTTTATTTAATTACTAATTCAGTTTTGTTTCTAGTAATTGATCTGTTCAGATTTCCTATTTCTTCCTGGTCCAGTCTTTGAAGATTGTATGTTTCTGGGAATTTATTCATTTCTTCTAGGTAATACAGTTTGTTAGCATATAATTTTTTGCAGAGGCCTCTTATAATCCATTGTATTTCTATGCTTTGGATGTCACATCTCTGTTATTTCTGATTTATTTGAGTCTTTATTTTTCTTAATGAGTCTGGCTAAAAGCTATCAATTTTGTTTATTCTTTCAAAAAAGAAGTTCTTACTTTCATTGATCTTTTCTATTTTGTTTGTTTGTTTGTTTCCATTTATTTCCACTCTGATCTGAATTACTGCCTTTCTTCTACTAACTTTGGACTTTTTTTCTTTTTTTTTTTCCCTAGGTCCTTTGGTGTAGGGTTAGATTGTTTGGGATTTTTGTTTCTTAAGATAAGCCTGTATCACTCTGAGATTTCCTTTTAGAACTGCTTTTGCTGTGTCCCAAAATTTTTGAATTGTTGTGTTTCCATTTTCCATTGTCTCTAGGTACTTATTAACTTCATTTTTTATTTCTTCATTGACCCATTATTTGTTCATTAGCATATTGTTTAGCCTCTATGGGTTTGTTCTATTTTTTTTCTTATAATTGATTTCTAGTTTCATATCACTGTGGCCAGAAAAAACGCCAGATATATCATTCTTAAATTTATTGAGACTTATTTTGTGACCTAATGTGTGACTCTCTGGGAAAAGGTCCCATGTGCACTTAAAAAGAATGCATATTCTTCTGTTTTTGGATAGAATGTTTTATCTACTAAATCCATCTGGTCTAATGTAGTGTTCAAAGTCATTGTTTTCTTATTGATTTTCAGCCTGGATGATCCATCCATTAATGTATGTGGGGTGTTAAAATCCTTACTATTATTGTAGTACTGTCATATTTTCCCTTTATGTTTGTTAATATTTGCTTTATATATTTTGGTGCTCCTATGTTGGGTACATAGATACTTAAAATCGTTATATCCTCTTGTTAGATTGATTCATCATTATGTAATATCCTTTGTCTTTAGCTAGTCCTTGTTTTTAAAGTCATTTTGTCAGATTTAAGTTTTGCTCCCCCATCTTTGTTTTTATATTTTTGCTTCTATTTACAAAGAATAATTTTTTCCATCTCTTCACTTTCAGTCCTTACATATCTTTATATCTGAAATGAATGTCTTGTAGGCAGCATATAGATGGGTCTTGTTTTTTGTTTGTTTGTTTTGGTTTTGTTTTAGTTTTTTTATCCATTCACTCATTCCTTTTCTTTTTATTGGAACATTTAGACCATTTATATTTAAAGTCATTATTGATAGATATCTATTTACTGTCACTGTGTTCATTGTTTTCTGTTAGTTTTTATAGTCTTCTTTTCCTTTGTTCTCCTCTTGCTCTCTTTCTTTGTAATCCATGACATTCTTTAGTATTATGCTTTGATTTCTTCATCTTTACTTTTTGTGTATCTATGATAGATTTTCAGTTTGTGGTTATTATGAAGTTCCTATATAACATTTTAAGTCTATAGTGGTCTATTAAATGGATTGCCGTGTAAGCACTACATTTAATCCCACCTATGCATTTTATGTACATGATATCATTGTTTACATCTTTTTATTGTGAATTTATTAATTAATTTTTTAGATATAATCAATTATACTAATTTTATTTTTTAATTACCATCCCCGCTTTATAAATGATTGATTTACTACTTTTATTATGCATTTTCTTTTCATAATATTCTTCTAATTATGGCCTTTCTTTTCTGTTTAAATAAATTTGTTTAACATTTATTTTAAGTTCAGTTTGGTGGTGGTTAACTTCTTTAACTTTTGTTTGGTAAACTTTATCTTTCCTTCAATTCTGAATGATAGCCTTGCCACATAAAGTATTATTTATTTGTTGCAAGTTTTTTTTTTTTTCTTTCAGCACTTTGAATATATCATGACATTCTTACCTGGCCTGCAAAATTTCTGCTGAAAAATCAGCTAATAGCCTTATGGGGATTCCTTTCAATGTAATTAGTAACTTTTTTCTTGCTGTTTTTATGACTTTCTTTATCTTTAATCTTTCACATTCTCATTTTTGCATTTTTTTGGTGTGCCTCTAATATCTTTGGTTCTCCTTGGGGTTATCTTGTTTGGGAATCTCTGTGCTTTCCAGACCTGAATTTCTAGGGTTGTTTTTTTTTTTTTTTTTTTTTTACCCCAGGTTATGGAATTTTTTTTCTATTATTTCTTCAGGTAAGTTTTATTCCCCTTTCACTCTTTTCTTTCTGGGATCTCTATAATCTCTATAATCTCTATAATGTGCATGTTAGAATGTTTGATGTTATCCTAAAGGTCGCTTAACCTACATTTATTTTTATTTTTTAAGTTTTTTCTTTTTACTGTTAGCTCAAGTGCTTTCCATTATCATTTCTTCCAGATCACTGATCCATTCTTCTGCTAAACTGTTGATTTCCTCTAGTTCAATATTCTTCAACTTGGTTCTTTTTTATATTTGCTGTATCTTTGTTGGAGTTCTCACTGAGTTCATCCAGTTTTCTCTCAGGTCTGATAAGCATCTTCATGACCATTATTTTGAACTCTTTCTCAGGTAGACTGTTCATCCATATGGCTTAGTTCTTTTTCTGAATGTTTGTATTACTCTTCCATTTCAAAGCATATTCATCTGTTCTGTCATTTTGTTTGATTTTCTGCATTTATTTCTATGAATGAGGTGAAATAGCTAGGTCTCCTGACCTTGAAGGAGTGTCCTTGTATAGGAGTATCCTCTGTGGAGATGTGTGTGCCTGAAAATTTAGCTGGATCTGAATCCTGCTTGGGCTGGAGAGTCCCATGTTACTTTGCATAGGGGTTTCCAGATGAGATCACTGTAGCTGAAGTTAGTGTCAACTAAGGATGTTCCTGGGGTGCTTTGTATCCATGTTGGCTTGATGTGACAGCTGAAGGTGTAAAGAACACAGGCCAGTGTTGTCTTGTGTGCTGTGTGGCCCTGCCTTGGTGGGACCACTGGGTTCAGGTGGGCACTGGTTACCAGGACTATCTCAGGGGAGTAGCTGGAGCAGGTGTGAACTCATGGCCTAGGGCTCACTGAAGCAAAAGGTTGTCTAGTGTGCCCAGACTCTGCTTCCATCTGTATCATTGATCTGGAGGTGAATGTAAATGATGGTCCTCGCTAGCAACCCAGAGGGAAGGTTCCAGCAATTTCCCAACATTTGGCAGATCCTCTAGCGTTAGTGATTAGATTTCCTTCATTTCTAGTTTAGTTTCCCTTTCAATCACGACTTTTTCACTGTGCCCCAAAGTGCATAATTCTACAAGCAAGTCCCTCAGTACTGTCCCTTCCAACTCCAATTCACACCATTTGGGATGAGATTCCCATCATTATTACTCTGTCTCCATTTCTCCTGATGTTCTGTATGTAGTTCTTCTATCCCTTATTGTGCTGAAGCTTTTCAATCAGCTCTCAGTTCTTCCTCAAGAATTGCTCTATATGTAGGTACAAATTAAGTGTGTCCATGTGGAAAGGTGAGCTCAGGAAGACCACCATATTGGACCTCTGTTCCTGAAGGAAAAATTCTAATTTCTTCTTGTTGAAGATATTAGAGGTACAATATTTTTAGATTTTAATGAAAAATATTAATTTTTGTTTATATTTTTTTCTAACTTGTGATTTTTGTGGATTGTCTAAGAATGCTTTCCTATGCATGATCCATAATCATGAATACTTACTACTAATATTTTTTCTAGGAGTTTCATACTTTTAGCTTTTACATTTAGACCTATAATCCCTCTGCCCCCCTTACTGCCTCCCATCATTGTTTCTCCCTCTCTTTTTCAAAAAAAAAAGAAATTGTCATTTATAAAATACCGTACCAAACAACTTTAGATTATATGTTTTCCAGGTATATATCTTAATTAAAAAAAACAGCAAACAAATTATAAATAGGGGCATGAAAAATGTTTATAAACCTTAAAGGATCAAGGCCATAGTGTTCTGTTTTCTGACATCAAATTAGCATTCAGCAACAATAAGGTATCTAGAAAATTTCCAAATGTTTACAAATTAAACATGATACTTCTAGATAATCTATGAAATAAACTGGAAATCATGAAAAAAATAGAAAATATTATTGACTGAACAACAGTGAAAACACCATATAATCAAATTCTTGGGATAAAATTAAAACATTGTTTAAAAAGAATCTTTATGTCTGTATTACTACATACATGACAAAAGAAAGGTTTGATATCAGTGGATGTGGATGTAAACTTCCACATTAAGAAATTAGAATGAAAAGTGGATATTAAGCCCACAGCATATGGGACAAAACAAATAATAAAGACTAGAGTGGAAATTAGTGAATTCTAAAGTAGAGAAACAATAAAAAATAGAGTATATGTTTTACTAGTAATAGATTAAATAAATTAAGAAAATCACTAAATAGCAATTATTAATATCAGGCAAGACAGAGGCTAAGTCACAATATTATACAAATATTAAAATGGTAATTAATAAATATCAAGAATAATTTCATACCAAATAAAATTGATATCTTGAATTATATAGAAAATGGTTATAGGAAAACAAAATTTTATTAATCTAACAAAAGAAGGATCTAAAAGAATGAACAACACTCTAATTATCAAAATAATTAAATTCGTATTTTAAAAAATTTTTGCAAATTCATGGCCAAATCCAAGTGATTTTTTTTAAGATTTTATTTATTTATTTGTTTGTTTGTTTGTTTATTTATTTATTTATTTGACACAGAGAGATCACAAGTAGGCAGAGAGGCAGGCAGAGAGAGAGGGGGAATTAGGCTCCCTGCTGAGCAGAGAGCCTATGTGTGGCTTGAACCCAGTACCCTGAGATCATGACCTGAGCTGAAGGCAGAGGGTTCAACCCACTGAGCCACCCAGGTGCCCCAAATCCAAATGACTTAACTTGTGAATTTCATCAAATAAATTTGGAAGTGTTATTGTTTTAAACAATATTTTATGAAATAGAAAACATTTCCAAATCATTTAATAGGTTAGCAAGATTTTTTTTTTTTAAGATTTTATTTATTTATTTGACAGAGAGAGAGAGAAATCACAAGTAGGCAGAGAGAGAGGGGAAAGCAGGCTTTCCACTGAGCAGAGAGCCTGATGTGGGGCTCAATCCCAGGACCCTGAGATCGTGACCTGAGCTGAAGGCACAGGCTTTAACCCACTAAGCCACCGAGGCGCCCCAAGATTTTATACTAATACTTGACAAAAATATTACAAGAAATGAAAATTACAGATTTATAACACATAAATTTAACTATAAAAACCCAACATAATATTAAAATTTTAATACAATAATATAAAGCACTGCAAGGAGATTATCTCATCCATGGAATTGGTTTGGGTTTAGAAAATAAATTGCTAAAATGCATCATCTCAGTAGAATAAAGGAGCAAAATAACATATCACATAAATATCCAGAAAAGTGTGTTGAAATATATTTAACTGCCATATATCATGATTAAAATATTATTCAGGATATTATATATTTAATCGCTTTTAGTAACTTTCTTTATAAATATGATCATTTTGTCTATATTTTCCAATATAGCATAACATATTGATTTTTTAATTATATCTGCAGTGTTTATTTTTTTAAGTTCTAATAATGTATATTTAATCCAATTCCTTTTTTCCTTGATCATATTTGTCCAAGTTTTTTTTTTTTTGCTAACATTATCATTCAAAAAGTTTACTTCCTCAGTGTCCTTGTTGACATTTTGTTAACTTGCTTTTCAAACCAAATACACTCTTTTCAAAGATTATTTTCTTTGTGAGAGCAAATCTTCATCATTTGTTGAGACTTACTTTATAGCCCAGGTTTGTAGTATTTGATATTTTGTGGAAGTCATTAATGTTTTATGACTTTCACAATTTTAATTTGACACCTAAACTTTTTCATTTTAATTTAAATATTGCTGAATAATATTATATCATAAAAATTGACATTTTTACATTGAATCTCATATGATCTTTTAAATATATTTATTTAAATTTAAATTTCATAGTGATTTCATGCTTACAATTATTTTAAAAATAAACAGGTTTTTCTTTAACAATTAGTAGTAATGACTTTTTAGTTTATTCTTGAACTAATATTCTTTTCTATTTTCTCATATAGATATTTATCTATGATAATGTCATTTACTGCTTGGATCTGTTTATCAGTTTTCTTGCCTCGCTGCACAAATATTAGTTTAAATTATATTTTAATTTCAGTGATGATTAAGATCAAAGAAAGTTTTGGAGGGATTGACTTACATTCATTTGTGATATGAATTGCTAAAAATACTGATAGTTACATTCAGTTCTTCTATATCTTTATTAGTTTCTGGTTTACTTGTTCTATCAACTATTGAGAAAGGGGTGTTGTAGTCTCCAATCATAATAGTGATTCTCTTTCTCTTCACATTTCTCTCAGCTTTTCTTTCATGTACATTGACACTTAGGTGTAAACATTTGAGATTGTTAAGTCTCAAAAAGTCAGGATTTCTCTAACCTTCCTCTTAGTTCTGTCAACATTTTGTTTTATTTATATATTAAAGTTTTTAATTGGAAGCATATTCTGCTACCATTGTTTCATCTTTTTGAGCACTGAACCCCTTTATCATCCTATCTGGAAGGAATCTATTCAAGGTCGACACCCCTGCACCCCTCCTACCCCCACTGCCCATCTCCCATCCCCAACGTACAGACAAAATTCACCAGTGTTTGCGCTTGGCCCTGTTTTTCTAAGTCATGGTGCCCTCCATTCTCAGAAAGTAGACCCAAACTATGAAACTTATTCTTCTCTAGCCTGACCACAACCCCCATTCCACAGTAGACCAGGACAGAGTCCCTCGGAAAATCTGCCACCCCCTGTTCTACCATCCCCTCCCCACACCGCTCCCACCAGGGGCACAGCTGCAACCTTCCCACATCCTTCAAAAACCCTGAAAAGGCCCAGCCTGTCAGAAACTCCAGGTGACATGACATCTCTCTTGATGTCTGCCGCCTCTCCTTCCCTGGAGAGTGAATGAACTTTCTCCTGCTTTGTTGCTGCTCTACTTTGGTGCAATTCTTTGCCACCTGCATCACCAGCCATCCTAAACACTATCTCATCTGTCTTTAGTCCTTGTCCTATTCAGTGCGTTGACATTTAGGTTGTCTTATATTAATTTTTTTTAAGATTTTATTTATTTATTTGACAGAGAGAGATCACAAGTAGGCAGAGAGGCAGACAGACAGAGAGGGGGAAGCAGGTAGGCTAGATCCCTGGGATCATGACCTGAGCCAAAGCCAGAGGCTTTAACCCATTGAGCCACCTAGGCGCCCCTTGGTTGTCTCATATTAATATAATTTCTCCAGCTCTCTTGTAAAGAGTGCCTGCATAGAATAACATATTCTATTTTTTTACTTTCACCCTAATTGTACCTTTATGTTTAAAAATATTTCTTTAATTCAGGATACATTTGGGTCTCATGTTTTATCTAGTCTAAAATCTCTGACTTCTAATTGTGTGTAGATAATTTAAACTTACTGTAATCATGAATACGGTTTACTTTAGGTCTACTATATTGATGTGTGATGGCTTTTCATATTGCCTGCTTTTTTATTTTACCCTCTTTGCCTCTGTAGACAAACTGCATAGTTTTAATAATCCATTTAATCTCCACAATAGGCTTATGATTGTACCTCTTTTTATTTTAATTTGCATTTAAAATATCTTGCTTAAGGTTTATACCATATCTTTAGCTTATACATTTTAACTTGCTACAATATTATACTATTTCATGTGTAATATAAATGCCTTATAATTTTATATTTCTACCTCTCTTGTGACTCTTTGTACAATAGCATTCATATATTTTATTTCTACCTAAATTATAAATTCCACAATGCAATTATTATAATTATTTTTCTCTAAGCAATCAATTCATTTTAATTGTCCATTAAGGAAATTTACCAATGGAAAAATTTGTTTTAATTAAGTTTCATATTTACCAAATTGGTGCTCTTTGCTTTTTGCAGATTTGATGCCTCCAGAGCACTACTTTCCTTTGGTCTGATGGACTGTGTTTAATATGACATAGCATGGGTCTGCTTATAATAAATTCTCCAAGTTCTGTTTTTCTGAAAAAATCCTATATTTTGAGAATTATTGATGATTTGTCATAGTGCTCAGTGTGTCTGGTGCTGACCTACCTATATTCTTCAGTTTTATACCTTCTTCATCCTAACATATCTACATAGTTATTAAAAATTATGTAGTCCATCTTTATATTGTTTTAATTATTTTCATATTTTGATATAGATTCTTAGGAGGTAGTAGAGAAATGTACAGGGAGGTTCTGTGTACCTTCCACTATTCCTTCCCCTCTGTTGACGATTTGCATGACTATAGCACATTGACAAAACCAGGAAATTTAAGTTAGTAAAAACCAATAAACTTACTTAGATTTCACCATTTGAGTCCACACTCATTTATGTTCGTGTGTGTGTGTAATTCTGTGCTTTCTTATCACATGTGGAGCTTCATGGAACCATCTAGATATCAAGATACAGAATTTTTCCCGCACTTTGAGGTTCCCTCATGCTATCCTTTTATAGTCAGGAAGGAGTCAGTGGTAACTGTGACTATAAAAGGATAGCATGAGGGAACCTCAAAGTGCGGGAAAAATTCTGTATCTTGATATCTAGTTACCACTGACTCCTTCCTGCCCCCACACCCTCCATTCAGAACCCCTGTAAACCACTAATCAGTCCTTTATCTCCATAGTTTTGTCACTTCAAGAATATTATATAAATGGAATCCTACCGTATGTAATATTTTAATGTTGGATTTTTCCCCCATTCAGCATAATGTTGTTGATACCCATCAGCTTTCATGAATGGATTACTTATGCATTTTTGGTGCTGCCTAGTACTGCATGGCATGGATGCACCACAGGTTGACTCACCAATTGAAAGATATTTGGATTGCTTCCAATGTTTGCCTATTACAAACGAAGCTCTATGAACACTCACATACAGTTTTTGTGTGGACAGACGTTTTTATTTTTCCGGGATAAGTGCCCAAGTTTGCAATTGTTGGGTAATATGGTAGATGAATTTTTATTTTAGAAAAAACTGCCAAATAGTTTTCTAGAGTGGCTGTATCATTTTCCAATCCCACCAGAAAGGTATAGGTGGTCCAGTTTCACCATATCCTCATTAGATACTATCACAGTGATAAACCATTTTGGTAGGTGTGTGTTGATATCTGATTTTAATTAGCATTTATTTAATGATTGATGCTACTGAATGTTTTTCCTGAGCTTATTTGCCATCTATAGGTTCTCTTCAGTGAAACATCTCATGTCTTTACCCCATTTTCTAACTGGGTTTAAAAGAAATGTTGAGTATCAAGAGTTCTTTACTCTCAACTTTGAATTTTGTCATCTGTTTCTGTTTCTCAGTATTCTCTCTCTCCCTCTCTCTCATTTTTGCCTTCAAGTTTCTTAGACATTTTTAAAATTCTGTCTTGATTTCTTTATCATGTGTTCAAGTATTTTTATTTATTGCTCTAGGTATTACAATATATGTATGCAATATCATACCCTATAGTATACTGTACAGCATACTGTTTTACTTCTCCAAATGAAATATTAAATTCCTTCTTTCATTTAGGTCCCTTTACACTCCTCATTGAAAAAAATATAATTGTTCTAAATGTTTCCTTTATTTTCACTGGGTACTACATTGAATTTTAGAATTTTTGCTTCAAAAATCTAATGAAATTCAAGAAAATTTCAGGGAAGAAAAATTTATTCCCTTTACCTCTACTTATTCTATTTTTTTTTAATATTCTGAGCCTCTCCTGTTATTTCCTTTCTATTTTAAGAGATTCCTTTTTGTCATTAATGATGATAAATAAATTTTTTTGCAAAAATTCTCTCCTTCCCTCCACAATCCTGAGGATGCTTAATTTCTGTTTTGTTCCTGAACAGTATTTTTTCTGGGTATAGAATTTTGGGTTGATGATTTCTTTAATTCTATCCCTGAAAAACATTGTACTACTTTTTATTTCTTTCTCTTATAGGTAGGGTCATTATTCTCTTGCCATTTCCAAGATTTTATCTTTGTCTTTATTTTTTAGAAGTTTAATGATAGCATGGCATGTCATGGATTTATTTGGGCTTATTTTGTGTGGATTTTTTCATGTTCATGAATCTTTAGATTTATGTCATTTGCC
>CM052799.1:177205095-177254472 GCA_028533885.1 Nasua narica
TAATTGGAGAAAGACTCTGCATCGAGGAAAGAACTTAATTTTAAGATTCCAATTATTCTTAATTTTATCTATAGATTCAATGTAATTTCAAAAACCCAGGAAGTTTCTGTCTATATTGGCAAACTGTCTGTAAAATTTATATGGAAAGGCAAAGTTGCTGGAATGGCTAAAGCAAAAGAAAATATTTAAAGCATCATGTGAAAGAGAAAATCAAAGGAAAGGGGCTCACAATAACCTGATTTCAATAAAGCTAAGGTAATCAATAGTGTGGTGTTAGCAAAAGAATAGATGCATTAATAGAACAAGACAGCACAAAAATAGGCCAATACAAATAAAATGAATGGATTTTTGACCAAGGCACAAAGACAATTCATTGTAGGAAGATAGCCTTTTTAATAAATGATGCTGGAAAAATTTGATGTCCATATGTACCAACAAACAACAATAATGAAAATTTAACGCATGCATCTTACACAAAAGTTAACTCAAACTGGATCACAAACGTAAATATAAATTCAAAACTACAAGATTTCTAGAAAACAATTATAATTGTGTAATATGGTGTTCTGGTGATGAGTTTTTAGAGATAACATCAGATTCATAATGTGAAAGAAAAACTGATAAACTTTATGAAATTATGATTTTGCTTTGGGAGAGACACTATTAGTGTTTCTATGGGGAAAAAAAAAAGGCTGTTCTATTCCTTACAGATTAAATATGTGTATCGGAAAAGCTTCATTCAGACATGAGTTATAATGCTGTTGGCTTTGAGTTCAATGTTAATAAATCACACACCCACCCACCCACCCACACACACACACACACACTGTCCATAAACAGAAACACACATTTGGAATACAGCTATATTCTAATTGGTAAAATCTTTTTTCACAGGAGTAAGTTGGAGTAATTCTAAAGTGTCCATACAAATACAGGTAGAACTCAAAAATAGGTAGACGAATGGTAGATGGTGGGAGCTAGATTTTCCTATGTTGAAGGTTGATTATAGGCAAGCAACGGGGAAAGGCTAGGATGATCCTGCTGATACTGGATTAGAGTCAAAGAGCAAACATCCTCTGACAGAGTTACAATATTTTAGCTTTATAACAAGATGAAGCATTAAAAACAGAAAGTAGCTTAGAACACAAGCTATGCCTTATTACGAATAACAGAATTTTAAATACCCATTGTCTGGTTAAGATGGCCTCTACATAAAGCATTAAGATTTCACTGAGCTCTGCTCTGGACTACTCAAGTTCTGGCCTCTTGTGTTTTATAAATAAGTGATTTGGAGCAGATCAAATGCATTCAACGTTGCTTGAAATTACATATGTATAAAATAAATTATGTAATGCTAGATGACTTTATATTTAGTGGAAAATTTTAGGTAGAGTTAGTTTCTAGTTCTTTTCCATGCATGTTTAAACTCACGTTTTTAGTTTTAGTACTCATGTTTCCTGATCCAGCATACTATGCTTATTGTGGGAAGGTAAAAGTTCTGTAGTCTCAACAGGAACTGACAAAGAACTTAATTATCTTTGCGATCTGGATTAATTTAGTTCCATTCAAATAAGCATTGATTGGCATCAGCATTATAATTAGGACATTTCTCAAAATGCACTCAGCTTCAAATGTTTCCTTTGTTTATCTGCCCTACACTGCCTTTTATTTAACCTTCTTATAAAATTGAACAAATTAAGATATAAAATCCTAAGTAGTTATTTCCATAAACGTAGACATTTTCAGAATCTTTTTCCTATGGTAAATAGCAGATTATAAATAAGAAAATTCAAAAGTTATGTAATTTTTTAACAGAGTCGATCAATAACTGATTTGCCTTAGAGGTGCTCAACAACTGATTGCCACCTTTGTGTAAACCAGTGGATCATTTTATTAGCAATAATGGTTTTTGGAACATGATAAAATAATGATAGCAGCTATACATTTGGAAGTTCAGTTTGACACCTTACCATCAAATTAAATTTCTGTCAATCATGTTCTGAGTGTTGCATATTATAACAGAAGGACAAGAATAAGCTATGCAATAAAAGGTCAAAAATACATTTAACCCAGCAGGATTAAAAGAGAGGTAACTCACTGTCTACCTTCCCAGATTTGTTTTGTTCCTTAAATTAGCAGGTCATTAGGCAACAATCTGCTTGGTAGTGGAAAACATAAAAATATAAAAAATGTTTTTAAAAACACTGTATCTTGGCTCCACCTCACCCACTTTTCTATCTCTGACATTTTATCTAGGGAGATTTGTTGATAAATTTGGCAACACTTCCCCAATACCACTATATATCCGATGTCTATTATGGCTCAGTAAATTTAACTTTCTCTAAATTGCTATGAACTGTAATACTTGTTATGCTGTGTTGCTGAATACATTCATCTTTCTGCTCTCCTATACAATAGTATTTTACCACGTATTACTTTCTGTTTGCTTGGGCCATCTGCCTAGTTTAGGCTAGCTAATTATAAGAGGCAGTGATGTGAGTCACTGCCCCACAGAAGAATTTGATTGCTAATAGACAAACCTAGTGAGATCTCTTTCCCTCTACTACAGTGATAGAAAAATGTCAATTGAATGACTCTTCTAATAGACTCAATCCCTGGAGTGAGAATATATGGGGTATATAGTTTGTCCAAAATAGACATAGTAATAAATACAAAGTTATTTATTAAGTTAAATTACTTATTCTTTGTTGTTTAAGTTTATTTTAGTTCTGGGGTTGTATTTCTAACCTGCTGTGGTTGAATCTAATACATTAAATAATTTAACAACTCTTCTTAGAGTATCAGCCATCTGTATACCTAGCTTTATTCTAAGCACAGTGAATAACTGATGACATAGGCTGGTAAACTTCATGCCACAGTGGTTAAGTCCGTAAACACAAAAATAAAGAATTTTATGTCATTTCAATGATGTGAAATACTATGAAGTAATTACAATAGGGTAATTGAAAGGAACAAATAAAAGAAGTGTCTGAAAAAAGTGACATTTGAATGTAAAATAAATAAAAAGTAACAATATGAAAAACTGGAGAAAGTCTATTATTGATATAAGAAAACAATTTCCTACAGTAGAAATTATTGTGGTAAATCTGAGGATACAGAGCAAAACCTCATATGCCTGAGGATGCCAGAGAGAGCAGTATGAAATTAGACTGGAGAGAGAGATGGGACCAGTTGGTGTAGGAGCATGTAGAGCACAGAAGATGCTTTCAGTAACTGTTTATTGGAATGTTACAGTGGGTCAGGGAGTGATCTGATCTAATCTACATTTTGAGAGTATCTCCTGCCTTGGAGAAAATTAACCCTTGTAGGTCAAAAATGGAAGAAAGAAAGTCAATTAGGTCCCTACAGCATGGTGCAATGTGTAAGAAGAGGCTGTTGACAGTGAATAGCTTTTTATGATGGGAAATAGTGAAAAAGGAAAGAATGTGAGCTACTTTTGGAAATAATATAGAAAGTATAGAGATAGAAGGATTAATCTTAGGATTTGGGCCTAAGCAAATATATGTATGGTGGTATAATTATAGAGAATGGGGAATAAGGTGGAGATGTGCTTTCACTATATATTCAGTCTAGCATGAACTTCTTTAAAACTATGATTATAATAGAGATATACATCTTCAGAACAGGAAAAATGGTATAACTTCTCTAGAGGCATTACTTAGCATAAACCATAAAAGGTATCCCTAAAACACCTCATCCTGCTAGAATATGCCTTCAGTTCATTAAGGACTGACATGAAACTAGCATTTAGATGCATCAACAGGATAAAAATGCATTCAAATATATATTATTAAGATTAATATTAAAATTTGATAAACAATATTTTCAATAGTACTAAGAATTATTAATATTATTTCTGGCTGACTTATATATTCTACTAGCCTTTACAATTATTCCATCAAGCAGAGATAATCACCTTCACCTGACAATTGACAAAACATCATCAGAGAATTTTAAGTGACTTGCTAATGTACAGTAAGTTGGTAACAGATATGCTATAAAAATTCAGAAACAATGACTACTAACCTACCAAGTTCTGTAGAGTAGCATGTTGTATTTCACTAAAATTTCTTCTATGGAATACCATCGTATGATGGAGAATAGAAAAGGTCAAAATATAAGACAAATGAGTCTCATCGATTACAAAAGTGTCCCATTTAATTTCTTATTTACAGATAAAACTGTACAGGTACCGTAGTTCCATTTAATTTCTTATTTACAAAAAAAATTCTTATTTACAGATAAAACTGTACAGGTACCATAGTTCCTGAGGATAAATAGATATCAAAATCTCAGAGAAGAAAAAAAATGACCAGAAACATCGCGACAGATGAAGTTTTTTAGAGGATATTCAACAATGTGACACTCACTAAGATTTCTATTCCAGTGAAATCAGCCACAGTGTGTCCAAAAATAACATAAATTTTGATTGTTTTAAGAGGCAGTTTTACCCAGGGTAGTGTAGACATAATAAGTTATCTCAACTTACTCACATTTGGGTGGAGGAAGAGAAAGGTTTTATGTCAGGGAGAACAAAAGGATGAAATTGTTTCCCATCTATTCCTAATTCCACAAGACAAAGAATTTGGAGACTTTTCTCAATTCCAAATTCTGTAAAACTATTTATTTCCAGGAAGTAGTTTACCGAATCATAGTTTAATGTTACTAAAGCTTTAAAATATTATTCCCCAGGTTAGTAAGTATATTGCAAATGGTGTCAATACTCGTGGCTGTCGTTGAGAAATCATAGTTATCAGAAAAAAGAAATATTACATCACCTAAAGTCTATTCCATATTTATGCTTTGTATTTTTGTAGGCAAGACAATATTTTTATCAGTATTTTTATCAAGCCTATTTAAAATTGTTTTTGTTAGTTACTACTACCAAAAAGTAACTGATTTGACTAAAATGAATGAATGAATTTAAATGAATTAAAATAGACAAGCATTTTTATTTCCAACAAGGAAAAGCTAAGTATGTTAACATTAACCTCTAGAACTTAATATTAAATATCTGACTATAAATGAAAGTACTTAAAAAAAAGTTTGATTATGTGACCTAGAAGCAAGAAAGGTGCATGGTCATATATTTTACTCCATGATGCACTCTGAATAATTTTTATTAATACGTTGGGAGGTCCAAAGTCTTTTTTTTTAATTTCTTTTTTCATGTGATGATATCCAATTGCTACATGAAATCTTGATTGAGAAGATCAGTCATTTTTCAACCAAATTGCAGTGCCAACACAGCTATAAATAAAGTGACAGAGTATGTGCCTATTCTGTTCCATGGTCAATTTATCTATCTTTGGTAAATTACACTCGATTCTAATGATTCTAGTTTTACTTAAGTTTTAAATCTGGTAATATCTTGATCATGTAAATTTCCATTATAACCTTTAAAATCAGACCTTAAATCCTCCTTAAAAATAAATAAAAAACTTGTGATGATTTGATATTTTATCAAATCTATAATCAATAAAATGTTTAAAAATACGCAAGAGCCTTTTAAATGGCTAATCATATTGAGTCTTTCAATTTTTTTTAAGTTAACTCAGTGCCTAATATGGGGCTTGAACTCATGACCCCAGGATCAAGAATCATATGTTCTACTGTCTGTGCCAGCCAGGTACCCCAACTCTTTCAATTCTTGAACATCATTTTTTTAGACTTAAAATTTTCCATAAAATTTTCTAATATGCATTATATTTTCTTATTTAACATAGGAACTATTTACAGTACCTTGCTTTAAATAATTTGATGATTTGAGTTATCTTTATGTTTTTAATTTAAATCCTCTGTGCCCAAAGAATATGCTACATGATGGAAATTTGTTGAGGCTTATTTTTTTCCTCCACACTCAGTATATGACCAATTTTAATAAGGAAAATTTTCTGTAGGTTTTGGGTGTAGTGTTCTAACTTATATACCATTAATAAATTTTTCTGCCTGATTTATCAGTCATCAAAAAAGGTTCGTTAAAATCTTTAATTATGTATGTTGATTTTTAAATATCTTTTTTAATACTATCAATGCCTTTGTTCCTTTTACAGAATTCCCACCTATGTTTTTTTAAATTTTTATTGTATTATATTAGTCATCATAAAATACATCATTAGTTTTTGATACAGTGTTCCAAGATTCATTGTTTATGTACAACACCCAGTGCTCCATGCAATACATGCATTCCTTAATACCCACCACCAGGCTCACCCTTCCCCCCAACCTGCTCCCCTGTAAAACCCTCAGTATGTTTCTCAGAGTCCATGGTCTCTCATGGTTCCTCTCCCCCTCCAATGTCCCCCGCTTCACTTTTTCTTTCCTTTTCCTAACGTCCTCCATGTTATTCCTTATGTTCTACAAGTAAGTGAAACCATATGATAATTGATTTGCTCTTCTTGATTTATTTCACTCAGCATAATCTCCTCCAGTTCCATCCATGTTGATGCAAAAGTTGGGTATTCATCCTTTCCGATGGCTGAGTAATAGTCCATTGTATATATGGACCATATCTTCTTTGAAAAACAGTGTGGAGATTCCTCAAAAAATTAAAAATAGAGCTACCCTATAACCCAGCAATTGAACTGCTGGGTATTTACCCCAAAGATATAGATGTAGTAAAAAGAAGGGCCATATGCACCCATTGTTCATAGCACCAATGTCCACAATAGCCAAACTGTGAAAAGAGCCGAGATGTCCTTCAACAGATGAACAAATGAAGAATTCAGACGTATGTTAATAGGAACAGAAAATTTTAGAAATGTCATGAACTTTTCTTGATTAAACCTTAAATGAGGGATGCATGGGTTGGTTAAACAGCTGCTTTTAGCTCAGGTCATAATCTCAGGGTGCTGGGATCCAGTCCTATACTCGGCTTCTTGCTCAGCGGGGAGCCTGCTTCTCCCTCTGCCTGCTGCTCCCCTGCTTGTGTACTCTCTCTCTCATAAATAAATACATAAATATATAAAGTCTTTAAAAATAAAAAAATGAACCTTAAATCATTATCATTTTCCTCCAAAATACACTTAGTCGTAAGATTTACATGTTTTGTCATTAACAGAGTCACAGAACCCTTTCATTCATTGTTTAAAATACATAAAACAATGATTTATATTTTCTTTCTTTTTAGTTTTGAACTGTTTATCTCTTACAACTAGTGCATAGCTGGTTGAGTTGTTGTTCTTGTTTTTGTTTATTTGTTTGTAACATTTGGAATCCCTTGACATAAAAGAAAAGGTCTATCTTGAGATAATCTCAGACAGTAGAGTGTTGCTATTCGCCTTTCCCAGTTTCCCGTTACCATTCTACATTTCTCAAAAATGGCTAAAGATCCATGTTGCTGAGGAAAATACACTCCCTGTTATGAACCTTAGTACCTTAACACATCGTTCCTTCTGCAACCCACCAATGTCCTCAAATATGACATTTTAATATTCCCATTTATGTTTAGTTATTTAAAGAAAGAATTGTGGTCTGATGCTACCTACAATATCCTACAAAACTTACTCAAATTTAAACTAATTGATAGGATGTCTGACTGGCTTAGTTTGTGGAGCATGTGACTCTTGATCTTGGGGTTGTGAGTTTAAGCCCCACATTGGGTGTAGAGATTACTTAAAAATAAAAAAAATATATTTAAGAAAAACAGCTGAGGTTCAGAAATCTTTTTATATTATCTATTAATTAACTAACAGTGTAGGAGAAACATCTCAGATTCTTATCATATATTTCCTAGGATAATGGATAAAAAAAGGATAGATTATTTCAAATGATTAAATACAATTAATATTATTCTTCACAAAGATACCCACTGACTTTGTATGAGTTGGTATATATTGAAGTATTATATCCAACTGTAAGAGTAGAATTATGTGTGCTTATTATATTCTTCCTTTATTAGGTTTCCCTAGTAATCAATACTTGGATGTGAAACATAGACTGACAAAGATAGGAGTGGTTTTGTAACCACTGAACTAACCACCCTCATTTAGTTTCCATACCAATCATAAGTAGGCTTCCTTATAAATAGAACAATTATTATTCATTTAATAAGATTTTCAGGGTGTTACGAATTTTCCTATGTGCTCAATCTCACCATTGTCTTCTTTGCTTTCCACAGGGTGCCTGAAATTTCACAGGAAAGTCTTATTCATTTAGATTTAGTATATCATGGTATTAATGTGAGGGTGCCACATATAATTAAAAAAAATATATCACCAAAACCATTTAGTTTGGGGAACAAGATGACAAACAGTTGTGCATCAGAAAGATAGAACAAAAAAAGAAAGAGGAAAAATTTGAAAGCTAGGTGAAAGCAGAATTAAAAAAGCACACTGGAGGTTCTGAAGCAGACCTCAGTAACTGTCAAAAGCAACAGCAACTTGGATCTTCTCTGCAAACCCATGTGTCACAAGCTAAATTTCCAGGAGTTCTAACAAACTTAAGTAGCTTGGGATGATAGATGCAAAATAAGAAATCCACAGCATAGAGGTAGATAAAATATTTTCTGCCAATGAATTTAGAATGAAATGAAAATTATTTTATAACAAGCACAAAAATTGGGTCACAATGCCAAGTTTGTTTAATGTTATTGATGCTACTGATCCCTCTAGAGGTCCTGAATATATGCTATAATAGTGAATTTTCTGAGTCAAGGCAGCATTAATTATGAGAAGGAGAAGGGAAATGAAAAGAAACTGACAATGAAAAAGATTCCTAAACTGAAAGTTTAAACAACTCTTTAAACTTGAAATAATTCTATGTTGCATTCCTACTTCTTATTCTAAATTGATATACTGTTATTATTAGCTATACTTAAGTTTTACAAGACCTTATAATTTATACTGTGGAGGATTTTTGCATTTGGAAAAATTTATGCTCCAAATTATTATTTTTTAAAATTATAAAATGGACCATATGTCTCTACGAGCAGCTTTAGTAGCTAAATCTCTGTTCTAAAAAGATGGCTTTTGATATTCTTTAATGCCAATTACTAAGTCATTTGCTTTCTCAGCTGGCTTCCCCCCCCCCTTTTCTGTTAAATCACAACTAGTTGTACCACACTGTGATCTCTTCATTAACACTTTAGGCACATATAATTAGCACATTTATTGGTTTTTATCTAATTATCTATTCAAAAAGATTAACACTTCACCATGTATTCTGTTGTAGTAACCAATGACTGTTAAGCCTGAGTCTTTTGACTTCTTTGCAATATTAGCTGATCTGGATACAAGGAAGATGCCAAATTTGATTTGTAGTTCTATGGAATTTACCAAGGTTTGATACATACAAGAGTATAATTCATAAAATTTTGATTTGTACAACTAGATCTAGATAAACTGTATAAATAGGCAAATATATATATTCATTCTTCTTCCCTTCTTTTACTGCATTGCTTTATTTGAAAACTTAGTTACATATGGCTTCATATTACAAAAGAAATTGCTAAGAAAAGGAAAAGTTTGGGTAAAATTTTAATATATCTTATGTCGCATATTTATAACCAATATTAGGAAATAACAAGCTCTGAGGAGTTTTACAAGTTAGATTTTGCTTAAAAGATTATTTCATATTCCAGTTTGACAAAGGAAGCTTTGTTTATACGTTAACATATATGGAGAGCCCTCAGAGTTGGTTGTCCTGCCAAATACATGTTCATAAACATTTGAGTGTATTTGTTGGAAATTCACTACACTTTTATGAAAAAGAAAATTGCATGAAGTAATATCTCAGTTTGTTTAAATCTAAGGACACAAAAATAAAATTTTAATTAGTACTATGTGAAATTTTATGTATCCAGCATTGATACTGAAGAAATTATAGACACTATGTTATGCATACCTAGCCCATTAACAATTTCTGTAGTTTTTTTCTAGAAAACTTTTTTACAATCTGCTTTCTACAATTTTTCAAGGAACATGTCTATGTGAATGTAAGATTATGAGGAAAGAGAAATCATCTGCAAAATGACTGAAATGAATTGTTTCTATTTAGAGAAAGCTTTTGAAGAATGAATGCCATAGAGATAATTTTATTTTAAATTAAAAGGATGTTTTTATGATTCTTTCTTGGGTTAAAATAGATTGACCTTCAGCTCTCTTTCTGATTATCCTCAGCTCATAGTGACAAGAGAACAGAAAGAGATGAGAAGAAAAATAAAGTGTAGGTCTATACTTTTAAAATAGCAAGACTCTTCTAAGAAATAATTTGCTTCCATTTCAATGAGATGGTGGTCTTCAAGGTAGTTTTCCCTAGTAAATAACAGCTCCAAGAGATCATAGATATAAAGTATTCATCTTTGTTTCCTTGTAGTTGCTACATCATCTGGCACATTCCAAGTTCAGTAAATTTTCATATGACATCATCTAGAATCAAAAATCCGTGTGTGTGTGTGTGTGTGTGTGTGTGTGTGTGTGTATGTGAAGTGAAGGAAGAGGAAAAAAAAATAAACGGGGGATAAAGTCTTCCAGTTCTCTATTTAGGGCTCAGATAAACAATAAAGTAGAAAATTTTAAGAATTATATACATACAGCCTGCCTGGGTGGCTCAGTGGGTTAAAGCCTCTGCCTTTGGCTCAGGTCATGATTTCAGGGTCCTGGGATCGAGCCCCACTTCGGGCTCTCTGCTCAGCAGGGAGCCCACTTCTCCCTCTCTCTCTGCCTGCCTCTCTGCCTACTTGTGATCTCTCTCTGTCAAATAAATAAATAAAATCTTTTTTAAAAAAGATAATTATATATACACTAGGTAATTTTGTCTCTAAACTGTTCTCTGCGATTTTCTAAATTGGGTAAGAAATGATACAAAAGAACAGAAGGATATTTCAGTATTGAATATTATTATTACTTTTTCCTTCCTAGAATATTTAGGCTATATTCTTTTGAGGATTTAGAGAATTATTCTGGATTGAAATTTTACTAAGGACTTCAGAAAGTTTTGTATTATAAGATGTCAGAATATAAATATTGTTTCCCAAATCTGTACTTTATGAAAAATATAAGAACTCCAGAAGATTAAAAATTACACTTTCACTACCTTGGTGAACATTTTATGGAAAGAGATTAGCCATGTAATAAGAAGAAGCCTAGTGAGAAAGCTCAGCTTTATCTAAATTGTGGGTGCTCATCTGATACATAGTTCAAGCATTGAGACCTAAACACACACTTCTAGTTCCCACATAGGACCAGCAAAACAATCAGATTTGGGATCAAAGAATAAGCAACTCTGGGTTGAAGTGAGATTATGCTCCTTGAGAAAGAACATTCAGTTGGGGAGAATCTTTTATTTTTGAAGCATTAGAGTTTATTTTTTATTTTATATTGCCTAGTACTGATGAATGCTTAATTTGGATGAATTATTTTAGTGGACAAAGGAGAACTTTACAATTGTGGATAAATTTAGCTCACAGAGAGGGAAAAAATGTATTTGTGAGTATGCTATCTAGAAAGACCAATGTCTTTCTGATTTCAAATATACTGAGTAGGAGTATGATGAAGGATTATTTTGCCTCTTTACTTTTTATGAATGAACATCTTTTATTAGGAAATAGAAAAATAGATTTCAGCAGTCATGTAACTTTGACTCTCCTTTTTCTCTATCCTCCTTTCTTTCTCTCTCTGTCTCTGTCTCTCTCTCTCTCTCCACACACACACACACACACACACACACATATATATCATAATATTCTAGTCTTAACAAAAGTTTCAATAAATCTCTTCAACAAATTATTTATAGAAAAGTAAACACTTGTATTGTGCCCTTCCTAAAAGGGAAGGATTCATAAAGGAATTTCTCTATGAGGAATTTAGAGCTTTAACACATAAATCTCTGAAATAGATCTTTGTGCTGTGTGCGCCTGCGTGCGTGCGTGCGTGTGTGTGTGTGTGTGTGTGTGTGCTGAGTGATGTTATTAAATAAGTAACAGCCAGGATGAACCACATACCAGCCAAAGAGACCCTGAACAATATTCTCAGTGGTTTTCTTGTAAGTGATCCTTGTACAGCTTCTGCATTTGAAAGTTCAGGAAAGCTGAAATTAGTGTTAGTCTGAAATTAACATGGTCATTTCTTAGCACACTATATCAAACTATATTCTGCAACTATACTTTTGCCATAACACAGAGACTGATGGAGTGGGTTCAACCCAAATATAGATGTGTGCTTGTGTGTGAGAGATAGGGAAAGACAAAAGTTGGGAGGGAAGGGAGGGAAGGGCAGTTGTGTCTCTAAGAGTAGGAATATGACCCTCATTCACTGTGACATATTCATCTTCTATGTGCTCCCCTCTGGCTGAGGATTTTAGTATCCATAAACTTTTACATCATATCTGGTATATTAAAATGCTATTGACTTAAGTATATTTTAAAACATATTATCTTTCATTAAATCACTTTATATCTACTATTTTTCAATTGACCCTGCTATTTTTCACGACTATAATCTTAAGTTATCATAGTTTTTTGTCTTCTAAAGTATTTGTATCTTATCTCCGTTAACTGGACAATATAGCCTATTAAAAAAGAAGTTGTGCTTTATGTTTTGAAATGGAAACAAAAAGGTCTGCCTACCTACTATTTCTTTTAACCTTAATCTGACTCATCGGAACATCTGTAACTGTTTAGTTGTTTAACTTGTCAACTTACATGGCTTCTGTGAAAAGATTGACAATATCAGTAGTGACAGGTTCTGAAGAACCCATGTAATATTCTAATACCCATGTAAGACAGGAATCGAGTGAGCAGGTGGTAAAGCGCAACTGCTAAATGTGCATCTTAAATTTATTAAGAACATCTGAGGGTGGGAAGGAATCAAGAGAAAAGTTATAGATGGTAAAAAAAATAAAAACAAGGGCATCAGGTATACCTCTTCTCAAAGGTCAAAACTACTTTTTATTGTGTTATACAAAAAATTTACTGTAACCAATCACAGAGATTTTGTTAAATCATTTTAAAAATGTAGCAATTGAAAAAAAAATAAATAAATAAAAAATTAAAAAAAAATGTAGCAATTGAGTATGTTAACTGGAATTTAAGCAAGAACTTGAAAAAATTTAAAAAAATTGAATGTTGTAATTGTAAATAAAATTGTGTCAAATTTCCCCATTAAAATATACAGATACAAGACACTCTTAATCTTACAAAACAAACTGAGGGTTGCTGGGGGGAGGGGGGAGGAATAGGGTGGCTGGGTTATGGACATTGGGGAGGGTATGTGCGATGATGAGTGCTGTGAAATGTATAAGCTTAATGATTCACAGACCTGTACCCTTGGGGCAAATAATACATTATATTAAAAAAAGATAGTTTTATATGTTCATTATTCTTAGAGTTGGATATCTCTAGCTTTTACAATTCATTTATTCAAAAATACTGAAGTTAGTCAATTTTCCATTTTAACTATAGCACCTATATAGCACAGACAAGCCACATATTATAGGTTAAAATCAAGTCACTGGAATTATCCATATGTCAATTTTCCACACAATAATGGTAATTATCACTAAGTAGTATGGCTAAAGTTATTTAGGTTAAATCTCACTAAGTTGGTATGGGATGAGTTAACTCAATGTTCTGTAATATGATTCCCCTCAAAGAGGATACTAATACTTATTTGATAGGGTTCTTGAGAGCATTACAGGGAAAAGCAAGCAAAGGGCTTACTTATTGCCACTCATTCCACTAAGACTAAAAATATTTGTTAAACAAATTAGCTATATCAGTCAGCTAAATTATATATTTAAAATTGTCCTCAGATTCTACATTTGAATAGTTGCAGGTTACCTAACCTGTTCTTTTCTATTTATTTTTGTACATGTAATTTTTGTATTTATTGAATACTTACACATGAATTCTTGCCTAACTTGAATACTGTTCTCTCTGCTTTCTCTTTAGATATTCTAAACTAACTAAAATCTTTTATTTGATTACACATGTTCTTGAAGTATCCAGCTCCAATATTTTGTCTGTTTTTGCTTGGGTTATTTTTAAATCTTATTTTGAAATATTTTCATACTTATTGAAGAGAAATTACGAGAATATAAAAAAGAGCTCTAATATAACCCTCACTCTGAGATCCTGCTTAAGTTTTGTTCATTACCCAAACAGTTTTAAAAAAAGATCCATGGCAAAAAAAAAAAAAAAATTCCAATCCTGGATTATGTGCTGTTCTCAGTTGTATTTCTCCAATCCCTTTTAATCTGAAACAATTCTTCAGTCTTTTCTTGACCTCCATCACTCCAACAATTCTGATGATTACAGACTAGCTATTATAAAATGCCCCTCAATTGGATTGGTTTCATGTCTCTTATTATTAGGCCCTAAGCACATATCTCTGGCAGGTGTATCATAGAAGAAATGTTATTCCTAGTGCATCTCATTGGGTGGCACAAATTTTGGCTAGTTCTAGTTCCTATGGTGTTAACCTTAAGCTTTTGGTGATTGATGACATCTTGGATCATGAGCCATCATGGATGGCTCAGTCAGTTAAATATCTGCCTTCAGCTCAGGTCATGATCCCATGCTGGGCTCTCTGCTCAACTGACTGAGTCACCGTGGCATCCCCAGAAGTTTTTAACTTTAATGAAGTCCAACTTTAAATTCTTTATTTTATGGATCATATTTTGGTGGTGTCTCCAGAAGGTGATGACCAAACAGAAAGTCATGCCAATTTTCTCCTGTTACCTTCTAGGCATGTTATAGTTCTACTTTTTACACTTAGGTCTGTGATTCATTTTGAATTAATTTTTGTGAAAGGTATAGGGTCTAGCCTAATAAAACATGTACTAATATATGCTAGTAATAGCAGTCTATTCCAAAAAAATATGTCAATGTCATCATTTTAAATGGAGGTGATTTAATATAAAATTAAATATTTATCACCATTCTTGTAGAGAGAAAATGCAAAAACTATAATACATCAATTTAAATAACATCTAAGTAATGATTTCTACAAGACAATACAGAGCAATCAATTATACTTTCTTCTAAGACACAAAGATATCCATAAGGCATTGTCAAATGTATCATTAAGTCATGAGGAAGTAAAAAACTTGTTTTTTAAATGTATTTACTTGGGTACACGCAGAAAAATATTGAAGGGTATCAATGGCTTTAAAGTTATTTCTGAATAATTGGTATATCGACCAATTTCCAATTTTTCATAAGAGAAATAATTATACAAATTTATTAAAACAAAACAAATTTCAAACAATGTTTTTTTTTTCAAAATTTAAAACAATTTTTTGGAAAGAATATAATTACTTATTATAGCCTACATAATTTGGGATCCCAGGGGAAACATGATTATCTAAAGAAAACATTTCAACCTCTGACTGTTCCTCTTTCTATAGCAGTTCCGGAATTAAAATTTTATTTTCATGTTATCTGACTTTAAGAAATAGGTTTAGAGTGAACACTGGTCTCTTGCAGCTAAAGAATGAGGAGATATCTATACATATTATAGATAATGTTAGTAGGGATTGAGAGGAGACTTTCTTCTAGTTATTCCTAAATTGTGACACAACACATCTAGAAATGAGGTGAGCCCTGGTGAGGTGTTATAAGATGTTGCCACTTTCTTCTACACTTGCCTGTGACTTTTTCAGTCCCAGGAAACAAGCAAAACTTTGAAGCTCAGGAGAAATGTAGGATATAATGAAAGACAAAAAAAAAAAAAAAATAGGACATGTTTATCTCAAAGTGCCTTGTATATAAATATGGTATAATCTTTTTTTAAAAAATAAGCCACTCTTGAAAATAGTTTAAATTATTGGGGCGCCTAGGTAGCTCAATGGGTTAAAGACTCTGCCTTCGGCTCAGGTCATGATCTCAGGGTCCTGGGATTGAGCCTAACATCTGGCTCGCTGCTCAGCAGGGAGCCTGCTTCCCCCTCTCTCTCTACCTCCCTCTCTGCCTACTTGTGATCTCTCTCTGTCAAATAAATAAATAAAATTTTAAAATAATAAAGTAGTTTAAATTATTTCTGAAAGTTAAGATTGTGAATTACATAACATCCTTTTTAATTGCAATTGTGTACACTAGTATTTTTCAGACTAAGGAACTTCAAATAAAATGTGTTTATTATAAGAAATACAATCAATTTATACCATATGGTGTTTTATATGACTGTATTTTGAACTATCACAAATAACTAACTTTTTTAATGAAGTATTTTAAGTGTGCCGATACACACACACACACACACATACACACTTCTGTGCAACACATGCACATAAAAGATGAGGGGAGTTAACTGTTACTTAACATTATCTGAAATTTCAGCTTTTTGCCCAAATAATGAGGTTATTAAAAACTTAATGCACTTCCATAGAGGAATCAAAGAGATATAGATGCACAATGTAATAAATAAGAAAAGACAATATTTGCCACATAATTGGTCCCCAGTTATTTAATGTACCACCTTTACCATGCTTGTGGGGACTAATATAGGATGAGAAATCAAAAGACTTCGAGCTAAAAAGCTACTGTCTAAATAGTACTCTCATGGAAATCGTTCAAGAGAAAAGAGATCTCAAGCTAAGAAAAGAGCAATGCTCACTAAGATATTTAAGAATGACTACAACCTTCCTTATAGAAAACACATATTGTAAGAATAACCAAATGGAAGAGATTACTCCATAGTTGATGGGGGTCATTCTTCCCATTAACATGTAGAAAAGTTAAAGGTAATAGAATATAAATCTGTTACGATGCCTAAAAATGCTCTGAACATCTCTGAACACCAAATCATAGAATGATAGGCTGGGAATTAAAGCTAAAGGAATATAATTTTACCTAATTCTAACTCTTTCATCCATTGTGAAAGTAAGGGTCAGGGATTTAAAGTAGATTCCTTCTGCTTAAGGAAAGATAATTAAAATCTATGATTTCTAACTCCAATTTAGTGTTCTTTTCAAAACACCTGCGTGGGGGTGCCTGTTGGCTCAGTGGGTTAAAGCCTCTGCCTTTGGCTCAGGTGATGATCTCAGGGTCCTGGGATGGAGCCCCACATCAGGCTCTCTGCTCAGCCTGATGTGGGGCTCCATGCCTACTCTGATTGCTCTCTGTCAAATAAATAAATAAAATCTTGAAAAACAAAACCACCTGTATAAATGGTTTTGGTTTTCCAATTCTGAGTTAAATTGACGGATAAATTGTATGTTCAGCATGTAGGAAATTCATATAAGAAATCTATCTTTCTGGAAAGACAACTTTTTTTGTTACCTATCCTGTGTTTAAAGAAAAAAAAAAAAACCTCCCTAAAGAATGACTTTCTTTTTAGCCTTTAAATCATTTGAGTTTAGTGAAATGGATTCAGTATTTTACTCTCAACATAAACCACATAATCTTTCTCATCTCTGTTTTATTCCTCATTGCCCAAATGTAATTGACTAAAATAAAATTAGTTCAGCAGATTTTTCTTCAGATTGTTGAAGCTGCAAACATTGATTCCTGAACTAACAGCATTTTTTATAATAATGATACAGATAAAGATCAGCATCATTAGATTATGGAGTAAAATTGCCCAAATATTCTGGGGAAAGAAATAAATTGAAAGTGATTGTTAATACTATCCTCACCACAGTTCCTTGAAAACACACAGAATATCTACTGCAAACTTGGATGCAAACCATTACTTCGCTATTAAACAATTTTAGTCTAAATGTCTATAGTTTAGCAAAATTATTATCTCATTACACAGGATGTTTATTTTATGTAATGTATAGTCCAACTCATTTTCTATTTCAAAAATAAAACATAAATTATGACTTCAATAGAAAAAATGTACACTAAATTAAAAGGTATTAAATCTTTGAATAAGTGAAAGCTAATTTAATAAAGTTCTTTTATGATGCAATCTGCTAAAATAACTAAAATAATCAAAATAACTAAAACAACTAGTCTCATCACAGAATTAAGAGTCAGTTCAGAAAGCATTGGCTATAAATGTAGCACTTGAAAATATCAGCATGTTTGTTGTGATCGCCAGTGAATCATTTGAAGTATTTATTGTCTCTAAGAGGAAATCCTTAACTTAGTTGAGACACTAAATTATGAATACACTGAAGAGAAATATGAACATTGTATTATGGTTTCTCTTACATTTGGGGACAATGCCACAATTTGTGATATAATTAAAACGATTTTACAAGCAGTCAGTCATTAAGTTATTTTAATTTTCCATCTCTAATGAAAGAGGAAAAGCTCTTAGCAGATGTATTATGTGACTATCAAAATAATCTAAATCATCGAAACTGCCTGAGGTATTACTTGCATAAATAGTCCTTGAAAATTAACACAAAAATAAGACTTTCTCCCCATACCTGTTTACACATTTTATTGACTAGAAAGCTATCTTATTTCAAATATGACTGGTGCTATGAACTATGTCCTACCCCACCCAGAAAAATATGTGAAAGTCCTAACCTTGAGTATCTTAGAATTTGACCTTGTCAGGGTCATTGCAAGGGTAATCAGTTAAGTTCAGACAAGGTCATAGTGTAGTAGGGTGGGCCCCTAACCCATTAGGACTGATGTCCTTATGACACATGACATGTAAAGACAGACACATACAAGGGCGCTATGTGACAATAAAGGCAGAAACAGGAGTTAGGTATCTGCAAGCCAAAAATGTCAATTTCCAACAAAACACTAGAAGCTAAGATGAGGCAACACCCCTATAGGGTTCAGAGGAACTGCAGCCTGATTACACCTTGATTCTGGGGTTCTAGCCTCCAGAACTAAGAGACAATACAATTTTACTGTTTTAAGCCACCCATCTTGTTACTGCCGTGTTAGAAAACTAATATAACTGATACATTCATATTTTCAGGCCTCAAGGAGACTATGAAATTGAAAACAGAAAAATGATTGTAAATTCTCAGTGATAGATATATAAAACACAAGTATAAAAATCTTTATCTGGATGCTTTTATATGTGTGTTTTTCAGTAATAAATACATTTACTTGTGGTTTTCTTTGGGTAGGCATTCGTGCTAGCTATCCGCCCAATGAGAATATCATATTTCTAGACCATTCAGTCCTATATAACTACCTTCTAAGATTGAAAATGAAGGCATTATATTGCTTTAAAAATGGTTGGTAATCCTTCTATAGAAATGCCCATCCCTGTCCTTTGTAATCAAGCTGACATAACTACTGTAGAGTATAAGGCGGCTCTTCCTGTCTTCTAGACATAGCCTTGTGCGTGTGCTTTTGCAATATCATTTAGCTTCAACAATCCCTAGTTTATTTCCCCACTCTAGACTCTCTTCTAATGACAAGACTTATAAAATCAGTTGCTTCATGTGTAAGAGACTCCTCAAAATCTAACACACCTCTCAAGATCAACATGACCAAACCTGAATTCCAAATCTCTATGCCACTGTCACCCTTCCACATCTCATCCCAGTAGTACACACAGCTTTGCCCTTCCAAATGCTCAGGTCACAAGAAAGTTAAGGAGTTTTCCTTCTTTTATTTTCTAACTTCACAGGTTCACAACTTCAATCTCTCAAGAAACATTATCGGCTCAATCTGAAATTATTATCCCAAATCCAGTTGCTTCTGCAACTAGTACAACCCACAGATACTTTCCTATGGTGTAGCATGATACTCTTCTTTTTTTTTTTTTTTAAAGATTTTATTTATTTATTTGAGAGACAGAGAAAGTGAGAGAGAGCATGAGAGGAGAGAAGGTTAAGCACATTCCCCGCGGAGCCGGAAGCCCGATGTGGGACTCAATCCCGGAACTCAAGGATCATGACCTGAGCCGAAGTCAGTCAGTCACTCAACCAACGGAGCCATCCAGGCGCCCGCATGATACTCTTCTAATCGGTCTTTCTACTTTCTTCTTTTCCCTCTTGTTTATGCTCAACATATCCACCAGAGTAAGCCCTTAAAATGTGAGACAGGGCCCTTCCAGTCTAGGCTAGATGACAAAGGCTAATCTCTCTCTCTCTACTTGTCCCCATTAAGCAAAAATATAATCCCTGGAATGAACGAATGCAAGAGGGAAGCAAAGGGGAACTCTGAAAGTTGAAAAGACAAAGGCAAAAGACTTAAGGACCCCAGGAATGGAGTAAGGGCATTTTACAATCAGAGATGCAGCATTTCCTACTTCCAATCTATAAGTAGAAGTGTCTCATGTAGGCCCATTCCTCTCTCATACTGAAGGAGAGTTAAGCCTACATCGGGCAAGTACAGCAGCACTGGCATAGGAGATCACTTCAAAGCCCACAAAAATACATGGCCAGGGGAAGCTCTCTCCATCTTAGTCAGTCTTAAAACTGCCATTTGCAACTTAGTGCTACCCCATGACTGGGTGTCCCCACCTCACCACAAGTGCCCAGATGGGGAGGCACTTCTCCTGTGTGCAAGCAGGATACTCTCTTCCTCCAACACAGGCATTCAGGCCTGTGGAAGCTACCACTGTCTTCTGGAGCAGCACCAACCAGGATTAGCAGAAGCCCAGCAGCATGAGATAAAATAAGCAAATAAAAATACTATTACAAAGCCTATGAAAATTAGAATGTTATGAGAGCCATAGTTCAAAAAAAAAAAAAAAAGAAGAAGAAGACATAAAAGGAAAATAAGCTAGGACCTGTGAGCTAAACCTAGGCAGATGACTCCCCATCAAATAAAAAAGATAAATGAGAGTCCTAACATGAAAGCCAAAACATAAAGGACACAGTAAAAGATTGCTTATTACACCAGAGACTAGGAAAACCACAATTTGAATGAGAGAAGACAATCAGATGGGACTGACATTAAGATAAAATAAGTACTAAAATTATATGAGAAGGACTTTTAAAGCAACCATGATAAAATTAATTCAACAAAGAATTTAAAATTATATTGAAACTAATGGGATAAATGTCATAAAAATATAATTATAAAGGAGAATCAAATGGAAATTATAGAAATGAAACATGGGGCAATGGGGTAATTTGGTGATGAGCATTAAGGAAGGCACTTGATGTAATGAGCAAGCACTGGGTGTTATATGCAACTAGTGAATCACTAAATTCTACCTCTGAAACTAACACTACATGGAATGTGAACTAACTTGAACTTAAATAAAATCTTGAAAGAAAAAAAATCATCAAAACATATCATATTGGTGGCCTTAAAACAATCCTCCAATTTAAAAGAATTTAAATCATATAGAGCATGTAGGGTATATTCTCTGACCATAAAGGAATCAAACCAAAAATTTATGATTAAGAGACAATAGGAAATCCCTGTATACTTGCAAATTAAACATGTGTATCTCCTATTGTCCACATATCAATGAAGGCTCAAAGAAAATTAAAGCAAACCAAAAAATACACAGAATCAAATAAAAATAAACATAAAACATCTCAGAATGCATATAATATAGCTGAGGTGCTGCTTAGAGCATTGCATACATTAGAAGAAAGTCGAAAATCAATTTCTGCATCCAGAAAATAAAGAGAAAGAAAATATTAAGGGTAAAATCAGCAGAAAAATAAAAGGAAGAATCAATAATATGGAAAAGAGTAAACAATAGATAACAAAGAATCAGAAGACTAGTTCTTAAAAAAATCAGAATAAAACTGATCCAACTTTTAGAAAGAATGACAAGAATGAAAGGAGAAGACACAAATAACCAATATCAGGAAAAAGAGAGAGAATGTCACTACTGATTTTTCAGCCACCAATATTATAATAATAGTGTACCACTATCATTTTTACCCATGAAATCCAGTAACATTGAAAAAATGAACCAATATATCATAAACCACACACATAATAAAGGCCTAGTCATGATAAAAAAGAATGCTATAAGTATTTAAGTTATTGAACTGGTAATTCAAAGGATTCCCAAAAAAGGAAATTCAAGGCCCATATGAATTTAGTGAAGAATTCTGCACAACATCTGAAGAGTTAACACCAATTTTACACAATTCTTCTCCAGAAAAAAACAGGCGATACTTTCCAGGTTATTTTATGAAGTCAATGTTGCCCTGATACCAAATACTCTAAAATTGTACTCAAGGGAAACTGTACTCCAATATCTCTCAAATTAAGGCACAAAAAACCCTAACAAAATAATAAAAAACTGATCCAACAAAATATAAAAATAATTGTATACTATAGGTTATTAGAATTTTTTGAAAGTATGCAATCATGTTTCAAGATCTGAAAATGTATCCCTATAATGCACCATATCAACAGCCTAAAGAGGAAAAATTAAATCAGATGAAATGACACAGAGCAAACATGTGACAAAATCTATTACCCATTTCTAATACAAAGTCTCGGCAATTTAGGAATAGAGAGGAACTACCTCAACTTGATAAAGAACATATTTTTGGGGCGCCTGGGTGGCTCAGTCAGTTAAGCAACTGCCTTCGGCTCAGGTCGTGATCCCAGAGTCCTGGGATCGAATCCCACATCAGGCTCCCAGCTCCACAGGGAGTCTGCTTCTCCCTCTGACCTTCTCCCTTCTCATGCTCTCTCTCTCACTGTCTCCATCTCAAATAAATAAATAAAATTAAAAAAAAAAGAATGTATTTTTTAAAAGTACATCTGGGGGTACCTGGCTCACTGAGTCAGTACAGCATGAAGTCTTGACCTTGGGATCATGAATTGGAGCCCTACATTGGGGGTAGATTTACTTTAATAAATAAATAAAATAAGAATTAAAAAAACCTCACATCTTAGAAGTAAATAATTATATATAACATTGTACTTAGTGGTGAAATATTTAATGTTTTCCCACTAAGATTGGGAAAGGCAAGGATGTCTCATCTCTGCACTCTTATTTAACATAGTGATTGATTTTCAGCTACTAAACTAAATAAGAAGTAAAAAGCACACATATTAGAAAAGAAGAAATATGTCCCTATTTGAAGATGACATAACTGTATAGTCTCAAGGAGTCTAAGCAATAGTCTCAGAACGAACACAGAAATTTAGCAATGTTGCAGTATATCTGATCAACACAAATATGTCATTTTCATTTCTGTATGCTCACAATAAACATGCAGAAACCAAAATTAAAAGCATAATACCATTTATGATTGCTCCAATGAAAACGAAGTCCTGAAATACACACAACAATGACAAGATTTATATCTTGCAAAAACAAAATGATGATGAAAGAAATCAAAGAAGATGTAAATAAATTGGGACATATTACATAATGGATTGGAAGAGTCAACATAATAAAGATGTCAACTCTCCCAAAATTTATTGCTAAGATTAATGAATTCCTAACATTCCAGTTATCACACCACATTCCAACTTACTTTCTAGACAGAAGATGTATTTGTTTTCTTTTAGTCCCTTGAGTACACCAGGAATCTGCAGGGGTTTTCTGAATGTTTACCTATCCCGTTGCCTCTCAGTGGCCACTCTGGGGGTCTAACTGTCCAGGACAGACTCCTTTGCAGTTAATCTGGGCCATGGTACTATCATTTGTTATTACATTTCCAGGCTGTCTGTAAAGTAATTGCATGATGTCCTCCATACTTCTTTGCTCTTTTGTTCTTCAGAAAGATAAATGCAGGATTTCTAGCAAATGACTCTCATACCTATTTAGGTGACCATAACTCAGAAGATCTACAAAACTTCTCTGTCCATCCCAGGGTATCTTCTTTTGCCACATCATTTGTCTGAGAGTCCCTTCCCCTCAGTTGTCACTTGTCTACTACTCTTACTCCATTTTGGGTCTTCTCAAGACTCACTTGCTCAAAAAGGCCTTCCCTTACTAACTCTCCAAGAATAATGACTACTTATTCTTATCACACTTTGAGCTTTCCTTCATAGCACCTATGAAATATGTTTACTGATATAGTGAGTTTTTAAAATATGTGTCTTCTTGGGGTGCCTGGGTGGCTCAGTGGGTTAAAGCCTCTGCTTTCGGCTTGGGACATAATCTCAGGGTCCTGGGATCAAGCCCCGCATTGGGCTCTCTGCTCAGCAGGAAGCCTGCTTCCCTCTCTCTGTGCCTAATTGTGATCTCTCTCTCTCTCTCTCTCTGTTAAGTGAATAAATAAAATCTTAAAAAAAAAAACAAAAAGAAAAAAATACATGTCTTCTCACAAGACTGCACACTTTATAATGTATGATTGGATTCTTATTCACTTCTCTTTCCCACTAAAGCAAATGGATGTGAGGTAGGCAATTAGGGACATCGTCTTACCACCATTTTATGTATTATGGAACAAGCATGGTCATCTGCAACTGAGAAGTTTAAGTGTGATAGAAAAATAAAAATATGATAAGAATCAATATTAAAAAAAAAAACTTGCCGACTAAGGGAAAACAAGACGCATTACTGCTAAAGGAAAATCACTGATTTAGATAAAAATAAATAAGGTAGTGTATTTCTCTCTAGCAGTATTCAGTGATAGAGGAAAAAGGTATTTTTGCAAGTGATTCGGTTGATCAAAGATCAACAATTTTTAGGCAGAAAAAATGAAAAAAAAAAACAAATTCAGAGTTGTGGGAGACTAGTTCAAGCAATAGTCTGGATCTTCTAGGAATATTAGGGAAGTTAAATATTACAGAATGAAATGACTGGAGGTCTCAATAAGTAGGTAGAGAGAAAGGGAATAATAAGGCAAGACTGGAATAATAAGACATGTCTATTACTACAACATTTAAATGTATTTCACAGTTAGGAGTTTACTTCAAATAAACATAAAGATATATGTAGATAGATTTCATTATGGAAAGAAGTGAGAATTGCTGGACAGACATTTAAAAACTTTAGGTGTCTTCACCATAAATATAAGAGCATTTGATATGGAACATCACTGTTAATTTTTTTTTCCAAATGAATATATATTGATAAAATTTCATATTTTTCAATAGTTATATAGTCATACTCAAATTCTTTTTACAAGAATGTAAAAGTGATGATAAAATATAAGAAGCTACTATTTATGGAAATTAAACTGTTAATGAGTTCAAACTTCTAAGGGCTTCTATAGATTCGGGAATCCTCCTTTTCCCAGTACGCAGATTTGGAAATGGAAGAACAGTGAATTTGTGACAATGCCAAATTACAAAATTTTGTACTGAGGCCAATCTTCTTCAACCACAAGTTATTTAGTTTTTATTAGAAGTAAACCATAATCGGGGCACCTGGCTCAGGGGGTTAAACCTGCCTTGGGCTCAGGTTATGATCTCTGGGTCCTGGGATCGAGCCCTGTATCTGGCTCTCTGCTCAGCAGGGAGCCTGCTTCTCCCTCTCTCTCTGCCTGCCTCTCTGCCTACTTGTGATGTCTCTCTCTCTATGTCGAATAAATAAAATCTTTAAAAAAAAGAAGTAAACCATAATAACCCAGTGATTACATCTGGATTACCTTCAAAAGCATGCTACTTAAGAAACATGAGTAAAATTTAAATATATACGTAAATCACTAATAGTCAATATTTATATGTATATAAATAATGAAAACTCAGATGAATACATTTGATATGAAATGCATTTAACATTGTTTCATATAAGAGAAATTAAATTTGTATGAGTAATACAATTATAACCATCAAAGTGCATATAGGTATTGAAAATGTGTGTTGATCTTGACCAGAGTAATCAATACGGCAGTAATGGCAATATGGATGAAATAGAAGAAAAATGGAATACTGGATCCATTGCGTCTTTCTCTCTCCCACAGAAATTCAAAACAAATTCAAAGTCATGATCAGTAAGCTTTTTGTTTCTTTTCTGATATTTTTAATACAATAAATAATTATGCTTCATATTCTTTCTGGCATGCTTTTTCTTTTTCATACTAGCATATACTGTCACTTAAATGATTATCATATGGGAAAGAATTGAGCCATTAGTATTAAACAAAGAAGCTTGAATTTGGGAAATGGAAATTTAGTTTTTACTTTCATTTTTAATCTTTTCCCTAGCAGAATGCATTAAATCACCAGACCTATGCTTATTTACATAAATCTACAAGTCTTTTTGTAGCACTTTATAAGTATCAATGGATTCATGATAAATAGCTTAGAAGATCTCATCTGCTCTAAAATATGTGACCTTATTAATTCAGAAAATATCAATTAAAATATTATAAATAGAAATGTATTAAGAATCAGATATTTGATTTTCTCTGCAAGAAAATCATTAACAGTATGGATTTAATGAAATTTGTAAAGAAACCTTGCAACTTTAGTAATTATTAATTAACACTGATTACATTAAAGCCTATATGGGAAATGTTGGGGAGTTTTACCCATATAATCAATGTACTTCATCAATCAAATTTATAGTCAGTTGAAGACAAAAATGCTCTAAGAATCATTATAAATTAATTAGTATTTAACATTTAGCTGAAATGAACACATTGAAACTCAGATTTCATTTTCAGAAAATAAACTTAAGTTCCATGGATCATTTAGTTTGCTATTCAGTCTCCCAAAACAATTTTTAAAACTTTTTCTATGGCAAAACAAAATCGGCCAGCACTTAATTTTTTCCAACTTAGCACTCACCACCATCAATTGCAGAAGTGTTACGGCTGTAGTGAAAGTCTGTTTCCTGAAAAATATGAACTCAAAAATAAACTGAAGGGACAACAGCTTTAAAGTATAATTCCCCTATTTATATTATTTATATTCTTCTCACTCAAGTTTGCGATCCTCTTTCAGTTTCCTGGAATAGAATTCTACCCTCCCCCCCCCCGGGTTCATTCAGCATGTGTATAAATATTCCTTCTAAATTCTTCTAACCACTGTTTGTGGATATATTTAGGGCAATTCTGCTATAGGAAGCTTATCTGATATAGCTTTGCTAATAGACTTCTGTGTTTCTTTTGTTTATAAGAAAATAGATAAAAATCCACCAATTAGCAACATATGTATCTTCTATTCCACGGTTGCTACACTTATCTGCAACAACAGAATTTAAGAGAGGATTCATTAATTGTAATAATAGGCATAGTAACAGGAACTGGAGGTCTGATATTAGAGACAGAGCTCAGCGTTGTCATTCTCACATTTGAACACACTTCTCTCTAGCAAGCCATACTTCCTCAGCTGTAATCAGACCCATTAAAAAACTAGGGCCTCTGAGATTCTCAGAACTGAAGATGGTGTAGTTCCAGCTTATTAAGTAACAATTATTTATACAAATGGTACCTGAATAAGCCACATCCAGTACAACTACAGCTTCCATGATAGCGATATCATTTGAGAGGCATCACCACATCACATGAGAATACTGGGTAAACACAGGAAAAATCAAAAGATTCAGCTTTTCATCAGGGAACAGAAACAAACTTAAGATGATTCCTGTCGCTAATGCTTGGGTATTCAGGACCTCAGATTTTCCATCTGCGTAATGAAGGTCTGTTCTTGATTATCTCTGAGATCTTTTCAAACAAAAATCACACATCCTACATTTTAGGGTAGTGACTTGTACACATTATTTATTAAGCTACACAGGGATGTTTATCAATGCTAGTGAGAACAGCTATCCAGCTGAAAATTTTCCAAATTGAAAACCCGTAACTCTTGATGGGAAGATAGGGCAGAAAGTAAACTAATTTGTGTTGAAGAATAAAATATTTCTTTTAGGCTTGCTAATTTCTTGGTTTAATACCTATACTATGCATCTACAACATACCGAGTATTGGTTTAAGCAACTACACACAGTTAGCATTTTAATATTCTCACAGTCATCATAATTTCAAGTGGTGTTTCTTTATAGTGATGCATCTTATTTTTATTTTTCATTGAGTTACAAATCAAATCACATTTTGCAAACAGTAAGGTAAACCCTGGAACAATTTTTAGCTTGATAATTACAGCTCATGCCTTTCACTGCCATCCGAAATGAAGACTAACAGGCTTCCTTATGAAGAGGGTTGCTTATTGATTTGCAAAGGTTGGAACAGAAGAGGCTGCACTCTTTTCTGTAGCTGTAACAAGCACTATCTGCCTATATTGATTACTTATTCTTCAGTATTATAGTAAATTGCTATTGTGGAAACATAATGATGCTGAACATTTGTAGCCCAGATGATAGGGTAATGTTTAAACACGGTGTGCCCTGTTCTTTGTAGATTTGCTAATAACCTCTTTAATCATTTCTGTTCAAAATATCATGGATTCTGAAGCAGAAACCAGCCTAATGATACAACAAATATATGAAGCATAACATTTAATAATTTCAAAATAAATCATATCACATATTTTCCCTTCCTTCAGACAGTATGTCAAATTTTCCTAATTGTATTTCTAGTAAAGTAAAATAAATTCATGGAAACTAATTCTATTCCTGTTCTTTTTTTCTTAAGCCAAATTTGGCTGGGGTAATTGCTTTTTATTTTGTAACATGAATTATACATTCAAAGAATATTTCCTATAAGAAGAATATAAATATTTTAAAAATAAGCACATTTTAAAGATCTGTGGACCTCCACACCCCAGAATGGGGGGTCAGCTTAAAGAAGCTCAATGTGGTAGATATAGGAAGATTACCATGATATATTGTATCTTATTGTAATAAAAAATATTTTTTAAAAGACATTCCACTTTCAAAAAGAAACAAATGTCTCTTTTATTTTATGGATTTAGTTCAAGTAAAAGTGATTATTGAGGAAAATTTCATTCTATTCTAATATCGTCCTTAGATATGCAATAAGACTGAGGTAGATTTGAACGAAATAACAAAAAAATATAACAAAGCCAATGTGTTCAATATGAACACACTGAAAGTAAAAGTGAACCATGAGAAAATAGTATAAGCATTTTAAAAGTTAGAATTATTAGCATATATTAATTTCCATCTTTATAAAACAACACATACTCTAGCTCAATTTCCCTAGGAGCATCAACCAGCAAAATTAGGTAATTTTTTTCTTCGTTGTTAATTTTATGCTTTCTTTCTATTGAATGAATCCATTTAGAACCAACATAATGACTACAGTCTTAGTGTTCTCATTCTCTTGGAACCTAAAATAACCAGGTCTAATTGTATCAATCTGGCGCCAACAAAAGAACCATTTTTAAATCAAATTTGTTGTCATTAGCCTTGCATTCAGTCTTTCAAAATATTAATTGTCCTAATATATTTCATGTACTACAGAATGGGGTGGGCATATGATAATGAGAAGAACACAGACTATGCGGATTTTAGAAATACAGATTCCCCAATAGAAATATAAAGGGAACTATAACAGTCTATAAGGTCAAATGAAATGGATCCATAGGGTGTATTTAAGTTTGCCTGGACAATTCAGACCAGGCTTCCAAGATACGGTGTTATGTAAGCTGATCTTCACTATATTTTTTAATTTACCAATGGTTTAATTTTCTAATTTAGACTAAATGATCTGTTAAAAATCATATAGAATAATTCTAAACTGCTGTCTTTTCTGCACTGTCATCAATAGAAAGAGCTGTACATACATAATAATTTTTAATGCATTTCTTTTTTTTAAGGTTTTATTTATTTATTTGAGAGCAAGAGCGTGAGTGAGAACGCACAAGCAGGGGGAGCAGCAGGCAGAGGCAGAGGAAGAAGCAGGCTCCCTGCTGAGCAGGGAGCCCGAGGTGGGGCTCAATCCAGGACCCTGGGATCATGACCCGATTGGAAGCAGATGCCCAACCATCCCGCCACCCAAAGCACCCCAGTTTTAATGTATTTCTTAACATACGCTTGACATATAAAAAATTTTGTCTGAAATTTGAGTATATAAGATTGTGTATAAGTACTTAACACATGATACACATTGTGTATAAGTACTTAACACATGATACACATAGCATTTTTATATATGTGAGTTTGTTTTTCAATTTTACACTTTGTGATATGTGTTTAAAGTTTTGCTTCTGCAGTACTAACTTACATGATACTCAGCACTATGTTGATTAACTTGGAAAAGTATTCAACTTGGTTTTATAAGACCTTTAACAGCATATACCATTTCCATTTTTTAACGAACTGTGAGTGCATGTTGACATTACTGTATTGATTTTTTAATAAATTTTGTTTTTTAGAGCAGTTTTAGGTTCACAGCATAACTGAGAAAGTTGAGTTTTCATAAACCTGTTCCCACACATGCACTGCATCACCTACAATATATTGATTGTATCACTTTTTAAAATAGATTTTATTTATTTATTTGAGAGAGGGAGAGAGAGAGAGAGCACAAGCAGAGGGGGGCAGGGAGAAAAGCAGACTCCAGACTTCCCCCGGAACAGGGAGCTGGACCCTGGATCCCAAGATCATGACCTGAGAGGAAGGCAGATGTTTAAACTACTGAGCCACCCAGGCACCACCTATCCCTTTTTAGTTAAAATATTCAATGCCTTAAAGATTAATTTTTTGAAAGCTAGATTTAATCTAATGATTTGAGAGAAACGTGTGTGTAATAAGAATCCTAACACTGATCACTGCCTATTATACTATATATGAGTAAGATTTGCACAGTTGGGTGATGATTTATAGCCAAGGTGAATGTACTTAAAATTCAAGTCAACAGCTTTACTTAGCTAAAAATATTAAAATATATGTACTACTAATTATTAATTATCATTTTCATTAAAGACTATATTCTTCTCATTCTTTTTACTGTATATGCCTTTTTTCATTCATTATTTGCATATTTAAGAAATTCAAATATCTATAATCTGCAGTGTGCTTAATAGTGTTGAGAACCAAATACAAAATTTATTTTCCCAGGGGCTTCCATTCATGAGTGAGTTAAATAGCAATGAATTTTCTAACCACAAAGCATTCACTTTCTCTCAATTCTGTGCTCTTTGCTCAAAACCTATACAACGTCCTGTAGCTAATTTTGAAAAAGGGGATTTATAATGATCTCCAAATTTTAAAGTATAATCTATTCCATTTTAATAGTGTTAATAATTTTTTAATATTGACTATCTTAACATATTTTTATCATCAGTTTTTTAAGTCTCAGATTTCATACTTGAAAAATATTTTATTTCTATGCCTTACTGTTTATCACTTTCACATTTGTATAGTAATAATGTCTACTACTTCAGTTCCCAGTCATATCTCAACCCATTGCAATCCCACTCCTCTTGCAATATGCCATGAATTGTTCTCACTAAAGTTACTAATAAATGCCAGGTTTCTAATCTTGGTTAGACTTTTAAGCAAATTCTCCATAGTAAGCATACCTTTCCATTTTTAAATTATTTCTTCCTTTGATTTCCTTGTCAATGAAAACTCATGTTGATGGGGATTCTGAGGGCTACATCATAATGTATATGAATCCAGTGTGACTAAATATAAATTTTATTGACCACACAATGTCTTATGTCACCGTAAATGCAATGTGGACCATACCTACAATATGATTCTAAGAAGTTCTACATAAATGTTACATAAGCCTCAGCCTCTGATTACTTTGTATTTGTTAATGACCTTCCAAGTTAGCCTTTTTTGTGCATGAAGATGAACAGTTAAGAATCAGCAATGCATATTCACACACACACACACACACTGGAATGGTGTTGGCAAAGGGTTAACAGATCATTCTTCTATATGAGAATTTTAACTTCAATTACATTTCCTAGCTTTGTTTCTGTAGAAACAGGTAGGGATGCTATTGTCAACTAAGTTACTAAGCAACATAGCCTAAGGTAAAATGACCCCTTCAATGACTAGGCTGGATTAAACCAGAAGACAATAAATACTTGATAGGAAACCCTATTGTGAGATAGTCCTGAGTAAGGAGACTTTCATACGTGGGCATGAACCCTGTGTGATCCCTGAAAGATCTATGTTTGTACAAAAGATTATGCTTCCTGTGGGATGTGAGGCTTTTAATCGAGTGGTCTTCATACTTGTAGATGGGTTATTTTATCTCCTATACCTGAATTGTTACCTGGGAAAAAGATCACTCCGTAATTTCAACTCTAATATTTAAGAAATTGGTTTATTAAACCTTCTTCCACAATTTTTATTTCTCTTATTAGTGGTCAGTTACGTTTATTGCTTACATATGTTTACTTTAAGCTTACGGACTACAACTGTAAGGAATATCCTGGGGCGCCTGAGCATTTCTTGGTTTCACTCAGGTCATGATCTCAGTGTTGTGAGATCAAGCCCTGTGTCAGGTTCTGCACTCAGCACAGAGTCCACTTGAGGTTCTCTCTTTCTTTCTTCCTTTTGCTCTCTCTTTCAAAATAGATAAATAAATTTAAAAAAATACCCATAAATGTGTCTATGCTTAATTTTGAATGTTTTAATTTCACAGTGAATGATGAGAAATATTTGACAAGTGTGGGTTATTTGAACAATCATTTCTATTCTCTTAGTGAATGTTTATGTAATTATCCATTTAATATTTTCATAATTGTCTAATTTTACTTGCCCATAAGTTCTGAGATATTTACTTCATTAATTAGTCTGAGAACATACTGGACTTCTGAAATGCAACCAAAGAATAACAAGTATAGAAGTTTCCAGGAACAGCTTTTTGTTTCTTTGTTTTTAGAATATCAAGTGGCTCCCCAGCACCAGAAATAGGACTCTCTTCCTTCAAAAAAATCAGGATCTAAGGAATGTTACCTTTTTTGTCGTTGTTGTAGAGTGTTATCAAGCACACTTGCTGATAAACTTTCAGTAGTGAAGATTAAGAATTAATCTCTTAAGTTAAATAATTCCTAAGTTAAAATAACATGTATAGAGTTCTTGATTTCTCTTAAAAGCATATCTTTCAATCTAATGTACAAAAGGAAATGAGTGTTGTTACTAACAGGGATTACATTAAACTCCTGGACAGGTGAAAAATATGTGTATGAATATCTTCCAGTTTTCTTGAATATGAATTACAAAAATATATTTAAGAAAAAAATTAAATTCTTAATGACAATTATAGTGAGTTGTAATATACTTAATGTATTATAATCCAGCTTTGTATTTTGGCTTACCAGACTTGTAGAATCAGTTCATACAATCCTCAGAAAAATGTGCATTCTCTTTGAATTACTTATAATAAGAACAGTAATAGTACAGCAGGTCAAGGTATATGAAATATTAGACAGAATATTTACTTCTTTTTTCCATTATGGTTCAGACATTCTCTAAATAATAAAAATCATAGCCAGATTATTCTCATATCTTTGCTCTGAGAAATTAGCCAGACATGCAAAATGAAACTAATGCTGATAATAACTGAAAAGAAATCTGAGACTTAGACAATTATTAAAAGAGGGTGAATGCTCAGTGTCTCATTTTCAGAAATAAAAATCAAAGTATGAATTATAAGGCTAAATATTCATTAAGTTACCAACATTGCCTTATAAAGCATGACTTAGAAATAAATGGAAATCGTCATGAACTATATATAAAAAATGTGTTAAAATCCAATGTGATAGTTAATTTTGTGTGGCAACTTGACTTGATATATCCGTGAGAGTGTTTCAGAAAGAGATTAGCATTTAAATCAGTAGATGAGTGAAAATCAACCATCCCCAACATGAGTGGGCAATCACCCAACTGGTTGACTGACCAAATATAACAAAAATATGGAGGAATGGCAGGTATTCTCTCTCTTGTTAAGCTGGGACACCCATATTTTCTCTCCCCTTAGGTTTTCAGTTTTCAGGCCATCAGCCTTGGACTGAGAGTTATAGCACCAATTCCTCCTGTTTCTCTGACCTTTGAACTGAAATACACCACAGCTTTTCTGAGTCCCCAGCTTGCAGAGGGCAAGTTGTGGGAATTCTCAGCCTCCATAAGCGAAGTCCTATAATAAATCTCTTGTGTATCTACATATACTTCCTACTGGCTGGTCTGGTTTCTCTGAAGTACCCTAATATATCCAACTACATCAAATGGGTAAGAAGTGTTCCTCTAATTTAGCTTTTAAATTGAAAAATAAAGAGATCAGAGAGTATTTATGTATTTGTCTTTCAGTACATCTGAAACTTTCTCTTTCTATCCTGGAGAACAAGATCAAAACCTAAACTGGTTGATAGTACTATAGACTAGTATGATGACTGGTTAAATAAATCATGCCAATTAACAGTAAACTGAAAGGAGACTTCCATAATGTGGTAGGAGTTTCTATACTTGGTAATATAAGTTTTTAAAATACTTCTAATTATCATCATTTTTGTGATTGTTCATTTTTTTTGTGTGCTTATTAGTTTTCAGAATAGATGAAAAAATAGAGGACTGGTAAATCTACAGTTCTCAAAGTGTAGTTTTGTCTTTCATGCCACTAAGACCCTTTAGCAGGGCCAAAAGGTCACAAATATATTCATCCTAATACTAAGATATTATTTACATTTTTGCTCTCACTCATTAATGTCAGTGAACTTTTCCAGGGGCTATAATAATACGTGATTTAAAGCAAAAAGACTTTTGAGAATCCAGCTTCCTCAAATGAAGCAATATAAAAGAGAGTTAAAAAAATATAAAAAGATGTCATTATCCTCAATTATTTTACTTTGAATAATACAGCAAACTTCAGGGGAAAAATTATGTTTATAGGACACAGACATTATCATTAAATCAATAAATGTATTAATACTTTAAATTCTTACTTTTACTTCCTAATTTAGTAACTATTAAATATTCTGGTTCATGAGAAACAAACAGTTACTAATAATAAAATACTTAAGAGTAAATGAATTATATTTATTTCTTATTTATTTAATATTTATTAATTGTTATATTTACTTTATTATATTTATAGAATAAATCTATTGATTAGATTTATAATTTATAATTAAGTAATATCAAAGTAGGAATAATAACAAAATATCAGTAATGCATAAAGCACAATTATAAAGTTCCAGAAATGTAGGAGGTTGTGAAATAGTGACTATATACATGCTGTTAACAATCATGAAGCTCTATGTTTAAACTTATAATTTCTGTCAAGATCTGAGGTTTTCATGACGGGAATTAAAATAATTAACCATTTCCCTGAACTCTAAATGCATCTGAAATATTGGATATCATTAGAGACGCACTTCTGAATTATTTAAAGCCTCACAAATTTTAGGTAAGGTGATGCTTTAAAGAATCTGTATTAGTCGTGTGTGATTGTGCAACAAATTACCACAAAATTAGAAGCTTAAAAAAACTATTTAATATCTCAGTTTCTAAGAGTCAGGATTCTGAGCACAATTTAGCTGCCTCTTCTGTATGCAGGTCTGCAATCAGTGTGTCATTTAGGCCTGGAATCTAATCCGAAGGTTTGAACTGGGGAAAGATCGATGGCTAAGTTTGTGTGGTGACTGGAAGAATTCATTTCTTAGAACCTGTTGCCCTCGGTTTCTAAGTGACTCTTGGCTGAGGACCGTCCTCAGTTCTTTGTCTCAAGGGCCTCACAAAGCAGCTTGTTTCAAACTGTCATAGCCAAACAATAGAGTTTGTGAGAAGGCCAGGAGTCACAATTCTATGTAACCTAATCACAGAAGTGACATCTCATTCTCTTTGACATATTTTATTGCTTTGAAGCAAGACACAAGGGACACTCAACCCAACTCATCTCCTCAGGAGATTACACAACGGTGTGACTACCAAGAGCAGGGATCACTGAGGGCTAGTTTCTATAAACCTAGCATAGCTTATGCATACTCCCAAGCATAGAATAGACATAGGCTGGCTATTATAAAAAGCTTGTTTTCATCCGTGCATGCATTTTCTAATCAATGACTTGGTCATATGCTCACTTTATGATGAGTTAGGATAAAAAGACAACTATGCAATTACCTCCTCTTTTAAATAAATTTGAATTTCCTAGTGAAAGGCAACAAGTAAATATTTCCCATTAGCAATTATAAAAACTTGCTATGGGTTCACAAAGAAATATTTTATCATATTTGCTAAGATAATTGCCAAGATGACAGTAGAATTAAATCTGGGAGGACTGAGGAGAATTAGTGAGGTCCAAAATGTCTTTGAGAAATGAAGTCTGTCATGTAATGAGACCAGTAGAAGCAGATTCACAGAACTATGAAATAACTTGAAATTGCAAGTCACTTCTAGAAATTGCAAGTCAATGGATTATATCAAGTGATGGGTTTTAAAAGTTAGGAAAGGGTGAGATTATGAAAGGATATATCTGCTAGAAGAATTCACTTAATTGTTTTGTTTGAAAACTATTAAAAATATAATTTCTAATTATGATTATTTGTACTTGTGTGACATAGTCAATTAATTGTAGTATTTAGGGACATCATGCTAGAATTGATGGATGAAATGATTTCTAGAGTTTAGACTGCTATCAGCACAAAATTTAGAGGCCTACTATAATTATCCAAGTGAGCAATTTTGAAGATTTGAGGAAGGGATATACTATTGAAATACAGATAAGGAATGACATAAAAAAGATACTCCAAAAGTGGAATCTGTTAATTAATAACTTTTTATCTGAGTGGGTAATAGTAGGCATTTCTCCTCCCTCAACCCCAAAGTTAATGTACAACTAATTCATGAGAAAATTCTATTAAAATCTGATTTCACAGTTCTGGAATAGGGCCCGATAGTCTGCATTTCTAATAAGTTCCCAGGGGATACTTATGCAGCTGGTCCTCAATCCATATTTTGATTAACAAAGGATTAAATTACTAAAGTCTTTGTAATTGGAAAAAGGCAGGGGAGATTCAGACAAAGCATGTAGAATTCACACTTACACACCCACTTGTATGTAAAAGAAAGAAGAGCAGTAGCAAGGCATCTATGGACTCCCACCAGAACAAAAAGCAAAGCTGTTAGAAAAATCAGAATTATTTGTACCTGGAGAAGAAGATTCAGAGTGGTCTTATCAGTTGCAAAATGCTTTTAAGGCAGCTTCAAAGGTGTGCACTGCGTTTTACTACATCCTAGACCTTTGGTTCGAGAAAATTAAGTGTTCATTAATTTCTACCACTGAAAAGGAGCAGGTTGATGTTGGGAAGTGAATTGGAAGGAGAGACACTGTGCGTGTGGCAAATGGTACTCACACATCTGATTAACACTATTCTACTTCATTTCCTCATTTTATAGTGAGCAGGATGCAAATAAAACTCCAACAAGAATGGTAAAGTTGGGAGGAGTATAAGATTTCAACTTTACCTTTTAAGAGAATATGGGTGGAAATGGATTAAAATACTCAAAACTGTGACCAGGAAGAACTGACAAGTACGACTGAGCTGTCTATTCAACTTGTGGGAAGATGAGTGGACATGGCTCTTCAAGATGTTTTCTTTTATTTCATTTTCTTTTATTTAGCTTGTACCCCTTCTTTTCTTTAATACTCTTTCCAGTGGGGTCACTGTGTGTTCTCTCTGCTCCAAGTAGTTGTCCTACATGATTTTTTAATATAACTCCCTGTTTATGAGACACAGTTGGTTATAGAAAAGAGTGGGAGTCTTTTCCCAGAAATGTGTAAAAAGAAGCTGAGATCACCTATTGTTTTCTATTGTAATTTCTAATACATCAAATTTGGAGAATTATCCAAAGCAGTGAACATTAGCTAACGGTGACAAACAGCCAGTCAACAAAGATGATTAGAAATGAGAAAGATTGAAGCCAGTATACAAAGAAAAGTACACATATGAGATAGGAAAATAATTATTGGAATTGGAGTCTCTTGCTCTAAATGATCCTGCTTTTCTGATTTTTCAGAGTTTTGATGATCCAATAATTCCACACAGTACAGGCATATAATCACCACCATCATCTAGAGTTTAGTCCAGGGCTGGTAAGAAGTTTACAACAAGAAAGTTGTGACAAATTTATTTTCAAAACAACACTACTCACAATAAAATACAAAATAAGGACAAATATATTTTCTAATTCTTTCCTTTCCCAAATTTTGTCATAGGCACTACTCTGCGGGGTTCAATAAAGTTCATTTTTATGTCAACCAAACTTTATTGATTCAGTTCAGCTTCATGGGTTTGCACTGAAGTGTTGCTCACCCTAAAAGAATGCTAATCAAGTAATTCTACGACAGCTATATAACTTTGCAGTAAAAAGCACACCAGTGTAAAGGTGGGTGAATTACAGTCTATTTGATGCTTGATATACTCTACAGCTGTCTCCCGCAAAGAAATATAGCAGCCAAAAACTAAAGCTTGGGTGGTTTTTAAACAGATTAGGAGTTATTTGGTGAAGAGGGTAGATCCCTGAGGGAACATGGAAAATGAATTGAATTATTTAATTTTTTTTTTTTTATTTTTCAGGATCTGGTTTACATTTGGATTTGCTTCTGACTCAAATAAGTTAGAAATTGGCACAGACATACATATTTGTCTTTCTTTGCTAATCTACTTAGGATCAGTAAGAAGTATTTCATCAAAGCTACTGTAGGAAAGGTTAATACTTAAAAATCTTTACTGACATAAAAGAAAAAAAAAAAGGATTTGCTTAAAATCAAAGGAGAGCTGGTTTCTACAATGTGCCACTCCCACTTACCAAGGCTGCTTAGGCACTATTCAAATCTCCCTGAGGGTAGATTTGCTCTGAATATTTATTAAGGTGCTGGACTGGATTATTATATTTTTGAAAGTGAATGTAGGAGTTGTGTTAAGTTTCTGACATATTTCTATAGTGATATGTAACTGTAATAAAGGTGCTGTTACAATATTCAACTAGTACTTTTGAGCATATTTCATTTATGATCCTTAAGTAGCAATTTACACCTTGAAGAAATTGACAACTGCCTAATTAATGTTCATTCTGGTCATAAACAACACTATCTTTTTCACAATAGAAATATTTAAACGTTAATTAATACAAAATCTGGTATTTCCAATTCCCATGAAACAATGTATTAATTTGGAATATCTCTCTTAAAATGGGACATAGAATTAAATAAATCAATCATACCATGAGGCCCGATATACAATTTTATTTTATTATGCAAAAAAGGGAACACTTTTACTAAAAATTTAATCTAAAAACAACAAAAAATGTTTTCTTCTCAAAGGTATCAATTTGCAATGATTATATTGTTCCTATAAAATTCATCATTGTTTATATAGAGTAACTTAGGATTTGATAATTTTGATGAAGTATAAAAAATTGATAAAAAGAAAACATTTAAACCTTTATTACATGATTTATAAATTGAGGAAAGTTCCCATTTTGTTATCTCTGTGGTTCTATCAGGTATACGACAACATAATATTTATTTACACATACATGGATATTACTATAGCCTATGATTCATACTTCAATAATACAGTGATTAAAAATGATAAAGAAAAGAACTATACTTAGTATTAGTATAAGGAAACCTGGTAAACATTTAGAGATGAAGAAATAAAAGATATTTTTAACTTTAGTTGCACTATAATTTACAACAGTCTGACATCAGACATTTTCCTTGGCCTGCCATCTCTTATCCCTTCCTTCGGTCACATCACCCCATTTCTTTGAAAGAAATTACCTAAAATTGTTTCCGTTTTTCTTCTTCTATTAACCAAATAAGAGATAAAACTTTTCAGAAGTGGTCCACAAATCCTTTATCAACTTAACAAAACTTATTTCCCCTCCCTTGACATCACTAGCATTGTTACACAAATTAGTGACTCTATTTCAAATTATTTAAATTAGTTTAAATATCCAAAGTTAATTTTTTTAAAGTTTATATACTTAGGTTAATCTCTACATCCAACATGGAGCTTGAACTCACAACCCCCAAGATCCAGAGCATCATGTTCTACTGACTGAGCCAGTAAGCAAACCCCTAAAGATAATTTTTTTATGATTATCCTTGCCTCATTGGAATAGTTCTGAATTGTACACTGTATTTCCATTCAAATTTCAGATTTCATAATCTCTATGGGAAAATTTGGTTATGTTAATAAATGTTTTATTAATAATGTTCCTGCTGTAAGGATGCAAGTAACTATGTTTTAGCTAAAATATAAAGTACATAAATTAAAAATCTTCTGATAAAATTATTCTCTTTACTTAGACAAGCGATCCTTAGCAATATGAATTTGTCTAAATATTTCAGAGTCAACCAGTTTGTATGAATATTTGACTAATTCAGTCAAAAATCCACATTGACAATTTGTGTTGTTTGAATAAATGAATGGAACTATTTGTGGATATTCATAAGGAACAATTTGATAACCATACAGAAGGATAGTCCTTAGAAATAACATTCTTTATCATAATTTATAATGACTCTGCATATAGCCTCTGAAGAAGTTATAATACTGTTCAGAATAATTCACAAAGCATCAGAAATATTCAATCTTTCTGGTGGTTGCATGGCTAGAGGATGTTGAAAATGAAATCCAACCTAAGTCCTTCCTGTCTTGAGCGTCTTTCAAATGGTGGCCTAACTACCACTAAAGCTATGGGTAATTTAGGAACAGAAAATTTTCTCCAAATAATTATTTCAAGAATCTTATTTTGACAGGCCATGTTCTATAATCCAAAACATCTCCATAGATATAAAAAGTTCAAGGGTTTTTAATGATATAGTGCATATATGATATATGATATGTGATATAGTGCATATATCATTAACAGAATCAATGATTCTGTTTTGAATGAGTATATCCTAAGTAAAAAGAGACTATGGGAAAAAAATATCTATCATCAGTAAATCTAATTTGGTAGTGTTAGTAACTTCGAATTGAGAAATAGAGATATATATCCAAAGTTAGGAGAAAACTGGATATTAATAGTTTTTGTGATTGTATTTTACAATGAAGATTAATTAATAAAAAAAAGTTACTTAAAAATGTATTATCCAATGATCATGTTTTCATTAATAGTTTCACTTACATTTAAGGTTTTTTAATTATGTTAACCTAAATAGCTGAAGATTTCTATTTTCATCCTAGATTATTCATTTAGTATATATGACATCTCAAATTGGGCTTAACAAAATTCAAATTAGTGCTAACAGTGCCCACAAACTTTTGCAGATAGACATCACTTGATGATATCTATTTCATTATAAATTTTTAAAAATTTAAGTAATCTCTACCCCTGGTGTGGTACTCAAACTCATGACCCCAAGATCAAGATTCACATACTCTTCCAACTGAGCCAGCCACACCCCCTTTATTATAATATTCTTTTTTTTTTTAATTTTCTGTAATCTTTTCTTTTTTTTTCCCCCCCAAATTTGTTTATTTTAATTCTTCAATGTTACAAGATTGATTGTTCATGCACCACACCCAGTGCTCCATGCAGTACGTGCTCCTCTCGATACCCACCACCAGGCTCAACCCCCCACCCCCTCCCCTCCAAAACCCTCAGTTTGTTGCTCAGAGTCCACAATCTCTCCTGGTTCAACACCCCCTCCGATTTCCCCCCATTCACCCTTCCCTTCCTTCTCACGATGCCCTCCATGATTTTCTTTATACTCCACACGTAAATGAGACCATAAGATAATTGCCTCTCTCCGCTTGACTTATTTCACTCCGCATGATCTCTAAAGGGTTAATTCATTTTTAATGTTAGCAACTTTGAATAGATACAGGTATATCTAGGTACCTGCATCAAATCATGCACCAAAACCAAATAATTATTGGCAGATGTTCTACTCACAGTTTTAAAGATCTGCATTAACCTTAATGTGTTTTTTAAAAGATTTATTTATTTATTTGAGCGAGAGACAGAGAGAATGCATAAATGAGAGAGAGGGACAGAGCGACAGAGGATGAGAGAGAGCAAGAATCTCAAGCAGACTACTTGCTGAGCATGGAGCCAGATGTGGTGCTTAATCCCATCACCTTGAGATCATGACCAGAGCCAAAACCAAAAGTCAGACATTCAACTGACTTAGCCACCCAGATGCCCCTACCCTTAATCTTTAAAAAACAAAAACAAAAACACATTTTCCTATCATTGTATCTATCATAGTTCATAGAAATAATCATAAGTCAGTCTTCTGACTCTTGAACTCACCCTTTCTCTCAGTCTTTCATCCATTCACCTGATGTTTAAAAAAAATAAAAAAGCTTTCTTTTTCATTCTGTGCAGATGTGAAAATGAGTACTATTCCAAACTTTAGAAATGGTCACAATAATAGAGAGCTGTGTACCAAAAGTAGAGAGATACTAACTAAAACCAGCTTGTTAGGAGATAAAGAGTTCAAAAAGTAAAATATTGATTTCCATACAATTTGACAAAAAAGAAAAACAACAACAAAACCCAGATTAAGTTTATCTAACAAACTATCATCTTCATTTTTATTAGTACCTTTTGTGGTTAGTGTTTTTGGCAAAAGAAGTTTCAAACTGAAAAAAAATCCTTTGGCTTCCCTTTTAGCCTTTGAAAGTCAGGTGTTTTTTCCTATATTCAGAGAATTTCTCTTAAAGATTAGTAGGCATGCAAAATTATTTCCAGGCAAACTTCACTCCTAGACCAGAAGAAATATTCACATATTCAGGTATTTGCCTCCTATCATTCTCCAAATCTAAAACATTCTTGGTAGATATTCTGGACATATTAATAAATCTTAAAACTAATAGCCTACAGATTTTCCAATAATATCTTCTTATACTAAATGATCATGACAATCAAAGGTTCCTATCAATGTCCATTTCCTGTTTAAAATGCAATTCCTAGGGCACTTGGCTGGCTCAGTCATTAAGCATCTGCCTTCGGCTCGGGTCATGATCCCCGGGTTCTGGGATTGAGCCCCACATCGGCTCCCTGCTCAGCGGGAAGCCTGCTTCTCTCTCACCAACTCCCCCATTTGTGTTCCCTCTCTCACTATGTCTCTCTCTGTCAAATAAATAAAATCTTTAAAAAAAAATAAAAATAAAATAAAATGCAATTTCTGTGGTCTTTTTTATATAGCATATGCATTCTGATTTTAATAGTTTTTTTTAAATACAGAAATCACGCTTCAAGTTTCCTTTCCTTTAAACAAATTTAATCTTTACTTTTTTATACATGCATATGTTATAGAAGTATTTATTTTATATAGAAATATTACATAACATCAGGGTGAAATTTCTCTCCTTTTGTTTAATATTTCACATAGTTTAGTTAGTCCTTAATTTAAAAATAGATAGCAAGTTGAGAGGTTTAAGAGAGCAAAATAGGAAGACCCTGAACTCACCTCCTCCACATACACAATGAATCTAAACCTACATATAGACCAATTCATCCTGAAGAAGAAGGAAGAAGGAAGACTTGATTGAACATCTTCTACACCCCAAAGGATAGAAAGACAACAAAGAAAAGAGCAGGATACAGACATGGTTACAATGGGAAACCCACTCCCCCATGCAGCAACCTGCAGTAGGGAGGGACAGCAGTATGGGTCCCACATCCAGATTTACCCCTTCTGAGACAAAGAAAATAAAAACAAAACAAAAGTAAAAACCAAAATAAAACAAAAAAAAGTTGTTTTAAAGGCAGTTAGATTATAAGTGAAAGAAACTCATTTGCTAACCCTACCAAATACACCAAACAGTGCAAGAATTGCTGGAACTCCCTGTAGGTTGGAGATGTTGGCCAACAACACTGTTTACATTTCCCTTTCACCTTAATATTGAATATAAAGCAGGGTCCAAGAGCTCTAGCCAGCCTGCTACATGTTAATCCATCCTCCAGCCAGCCGCAAAAGATGCAACGCCTGCCCTCAGATCCCCTGTGTATCTCCAGTTCCAGCTATTGCACTAAGGCAGCCCCAGGGCAGAGTTCCCTAGGACATGATACACACACACACACACACACACACACACACACACACACATATAGTATTGAAGAACAGAATAACCAAAGTGAAAAATACACTATAGAGAATCAAACAGTGTATTAGCAAGATGCAGAAGAATGGATCAACAATATGGAAGACAAGATAATGGAAAGCACCCATTCTGAAGAGAAAAAAAAAAACAACAAAAGAATAAATCATATTAATCATCAATCATACTAATCAATCATACTTATATTCATATTATCAATCTACTAGGACAGCATGAATAAAACTAATACATTATAAGGGTACCAGAAAGAGAGAGACAGAGAGAGAAATCTTCATATAACTCATGACACAATAATAGTGGAAAATTTCCCTAAACTGGTGAAGGAAACAGACATCTATGTCCAGTAACCGTAGAGAGTACCAAATAAGATGAACTCAAGAAAGTCCACACCAAGACACATAATAATTACATTACAATGTCAAAAATTAAAGAGTAGATCTTAAAAGCAGCAAGAAAAAAAAACAACTAGTTATGTATAGGGAAATCTCATAAGCTTGTCAGCTGATTTTTCAGCAGAAACTTTCAGCAGACCAAAGGGAATGTCATGATATATTCAAAGTGCTAAAAGAAAAAGCTATAACTAAAAGTATCCTAAATGATAACATTATCACTTAGAATTGAAGAAGAGATAGACTTACTAAGACAAACAAAAGTTTAAAAGTTCATCACCACTAAAGCAGTCTCATAAGAAATGTTGAAGGAACTTAAGGAACATAACTAGAAATAAGAAAATTATGAGAGGAAAAAAATCTTTACTGAGAAAAGCATAGTAAGAGTAAGTAAATCACATATAAAACTAATATGAAAGTTAAAAGACAAAAGTAGTAAAATCAATTACATCAAAAAGCTACATAATTCACAAATTTTATAAATGCAAAATATGCAATGTACAATATAAAAATGTAAAACAAAACATGGAGGGGAGCCAAAAAGGAGTACTTTTAAAATATGTTTAAATTTAAGCTACTATCAACTTAATATTGACTGCTATATTTTAGGATATCTTATATGAACCTCATGGTAACCACAAACAAAAAACCTATACTAGATATAATATAAAGACAAAGGAATCCATAATAACACTAAGAATCATCAATCACAAGGAAGGAGAGCAAAGAAACAGAGAATAACTACAAAACAACCAGAAAACCATTAAAATGGCAGTAGGCACATACTTATCAATACTTACTTACATGTAAATGTTCTAAATGTTCCAGTCAAAGAACAGAGGATGACTTAATGGATAAAAATAGAAGACAGCCTGCAAGAGACTCACCTCAGACCTCAAAACTTACAGATTGAAAGTGATAGAATAGAAAAAGATATTCCATGCAGATGGAAGTGAAATAAAACCTGAGGTTGCAATACTTCTAGCAGACAAAACAGACTTTAAAACAAAGGCTAACATGAGACAGGGAAGTACATAATAATAATGGGTTCAGTCTAACAGAAAATATGAAAATTGAAAGTATCCACCCAGCATAGTAGCACCTAAGTATATAAAGCAAATATTAGCAGACATAAAGGGAGAAAGTGACAACAATACATAATAATAGGGGACTTTAAGACCCCACTTATAGCTTCCAGAGCAAGATGGTGGAGGAGTAGGAGGTTGTGATTGAGTAGGATATCAGAAGTTCAGCTAGATAGTTATCAAACCATTCTAAAAGCCACCATACTCAACAGGAGAGAGAAGAGAGGAAGAACAGCAATTCTAGGAGCATAAAATTGACGACTTTCTGAAAGGTAGGATGTTTGGAAAAGTGAATCCAAAGTGACAGTAAGAGAGACGTCAGGGGGAGGGGCCGGCTCCCTGCAGCCGCAGAGCCGCGGAGCACAAAATCAGAACTTTTAGAGTCTGCTGTGCTAAGGGACATCGCTCCAGAGGCTAAGTGAGGGGTTTAGCCCTCGCAGGAACAGTGTGGTTTCAGGACCCTTGAGGTCACAAAGGGACCGGGGGTGTCTGAGAGCTCCCAGGTACCTGGGCAGAGAAGCAGGGAGCAGAGAAGGAGCTGCGCAATGCGCTATCAGCTTGGACTTACCTTACAACACAATCGGAAGCAGAGTTGGGCCGTGGTTCTTCGAGCAGGGACCCTGTAGGAGGCAGATCCAGAGAAACCCCCTCCTTCCTCCAATGGGAGGAGCGGCATGGGAGCGTGCAGCAGGAATCTGCTGGGTTTGGAGACTCCAGACAGGGCCGTGCCAGAGAAAGAGGTGTTCTGCCACAGGCGACTGAGCTCGGATTGTGGGCTGGGACCAGGGAGATGGGAGTGGTTGACTGCCTTCCTCTGAGGGTGTGCTGAGGAACAGTCACCCAAGCGCTCAGCTCCTCTGGGCAGAAACTGAGAGGCCACCATTTGCATAACCGGCCTCCAGGGCAGTACGGAAAGCACTCAGGGAACAAAGCTAACAAACAAAAGCTAACCTGAGCAAATTGCTTGGCCCATCCCCTGGCAAGGGTGGGGCAATTCAGCCTCGGGTAAATCAAGGCAAAAGCCCCCTCCCCCAGAAGGTCAGTGAGAATATCCATCCAAGACCAAGATAATCAATCAGTGAAAACTGTGAAACTCCAGAGTATTTTTCTCTCTCACTCATCTATTCTTATCTCGATAAAATGACAAGGCAGAAAAACTCACCACAAAAAAAAAAGAACAAGAGTAAGTACCGACACCTAGAGACCTAGTTAATACAGACATTGGTAATATGTCAGAATTAGAGTTCAAAATGACAGTTATCATGGTGCTAGCTGAGCTTGAAAAAAGCATGGAAGAGATTAAAGAATCCTTTTCTGGAGGAATAAAATCCCTTTCTGGAGAAATAAAAGAACTAAAATCTAACCAAGTGGAAATAAAAAAAGCTATTAATGAGGTTCAATAAAAAATGGAGGCTCTTATTGCTAGAACAAATGAGGGAGGAGAAAGAATTTGTGATATGGAAGACCAAATGACAAAGAATAAAGATGAGAAAAAGAGAGACAAACAACTGTTGGACCACAAGGGAAGAATTTGAGAGATGAGTGATCCCATAAGACGCAACGATATTAGAATAATTGGGATCCCACAAGAAGAAGAAAGAGAAAAAGGGGTGGGAGGTATAATGGAGCAAATTATTATAGAGAATTTCCCTAATCTGGTGAAAAGCAAGATCAAAACACAAGCATCAAAATCCAGGAGGCACAGAGAACCCCCCTCAAAATCAATAAAAATAGGTCTACACACTGTCATCTAAGAGTAAAACTTACAAGTCATAGTGACAAAGAGAAAATCCTAAAAGCAGCTCAGATAAGAAGTCTGTAACATACAAAGGCGGTAATGGTAGATCGGCAGCAGACCTATCCACAGAGACCTGGCAGGCCAGAACGGACTGGCATGATATATTCAAAGTACTAAATGAGAAAAATATGCAGCCAAGAATACTATATCCAGCTGGGCAGTCACTGAAAATAGATGGAGAGATAAGATTCCAGGACAAACAAAAACTAAAGGAATTTGCAAACACCAAACCAGCCCTATAGGAAATATTGAAGGGGGTCCTCTAAGCAAAGAGAGAGCCTAAAAGGAACATAGACGAGAAAGGAAGAGAGACAATATACAGTTAACAGTCACCTTACAGGCAATACAATGGCACTAAATTCATATCTGTCAATAGTTACCCTGAATGTAAATGGGCTAAATGCCCCAATCAAAAGACACAGAGTATCAGAATGGATTAAAAAAACAAGACGCATCAATATGCTGTTTATAAGAAACTCATCTTAATCCCAGAGACAACTTCAGCTGTCTTTGTGAGGGGGTGGAAAGCAATTTACCATGCTAATGGACATCAAAAGAAAGCTGGGTGGCAATTCTTATATCAGATGAATTAGATTTTAGCCAAAGAATATAATAAGAGATGAGGAAGGACAGTATATCATACTTAAAGGGACTGACCAACAAGAAGATTTAACAATTGTAAATATCTATGCCCCTAACGTGGGAAGAGCCAATTATATAAATCAATTAATAACAAAGTCAAAGAAACACATCAACAATAATACAATAATAGTAGGGGACTTTAATATCCCCCTCACCGAAATGGACAGATCATCTAAGCAAAAGATCAACAAGAATATAAAGGCTCTAAATGACACACTGGACCATATGGACATCATAGATATATTCAGAATATTCCATCCCAAAGCAACAGAAGACACATTCTTCTAGTGCACACGAAACATTCTCCAGAATAGATCACATCCTGGGACACAAATCAGTTCTCAATTGGTACCAAAAGATTGGGATCATTCCCTGCATGTTTTCAGACCACGATGCCATGAAACTAGAACTCAATCACAAGAGGAAAGTTGGAAAGAAGTCAAATACATGGAGGCTAAAGAGCATTCTACTAAAAAAGGAATGGGTTAACCAGGAAATTAAAGAAGAATTAAAAAGATTCGTGGAAACAAATGAAAATGGAAACAACTATTCAAAATCTCTGGGACACAGGCTGTCCTGAGAGGAAAATATATAGCAATACAAGCCTTTCTCAAGAAACAAGAAAGATCTCAAATACATAACTTAACCCTACACCTAAAGAACAACAGAGAAGGCCTAAACCCAGCAGAAGAAGAGAAATAATAAAGATCAGAGCATAAATCAATGAAATAGAAATCAAAAGAACAGTAGAATAAATCAACAAACTAGGAGCTGGTTCTTTGAAAGAATTAAGAAAATTTATAAACTCTTGGCCAGACTTATCAAAAAGAAAAGAGAAAGGACCCAAATTAATAAAATCATGAATCAAAGAGGAGAAATCACAACCAACACCAAAGAAATAAAAACAATTATAAGAACATATCATGAGCAGCTATACGCCAGCAAATTAGACAATATGGAAGAAATGGATGCATTCCTAGAGACCCACAAACTACCAAAACTGAACCAGGAAGAAATAGAAAACCTGAATAGACCCATAACCAGTAAGGAGATTGAAACAGTCAACAAAATTCTCCCAATAAACAAAAGCCGAGGGCCAGATGACTTCCCAGGGGAATTCTACCAAACATTTAAAGAACAATTGATACCTATACTCCTGAAATTGTTCCAAAAAATAGAGATGGAAAGGAAACTTCCAAACTCATTTTATGAGACCAGCATTAGCTTGATCTCAAAACCAGAAAAAGACCCCATCAAAAAGGAGAATTACAGACCAATTTCTTTGCTGAACACAGATGTAAATATTCTCACCAAAATACTAGCCAATAGGATCCAACAGTACATTAAAAGGATCATTCACCACGACCAAGTAATATTTATTCCTGGGCTGCAAGGTTGGTTCAACATCCACAAATCAATCAATGCGATACAATACATTAATAAAAGAAAGAACAAGAACCATATGATACTCTCAATTGATGCTGAAAAAGCATTTGACAAAGTACAACATTCTTTCTTGATCAAAACTCTTCATAGTGTAGGTATAGAGGGTACATTCCTCAACATCATCAAAGCCATCTATGAAAAACCCACAGCGAATATCATTCTCAATGGGGAAAAGCTGAGAGCTTTCCCCCTGAGATCAGGAACACGGCAGGGATACCCACTATCCCCACTGCTATTCAACATAGTCCTAGAAGTCCTCGCCTCAGCAATCAGACAACAAAAAGAAATAAAAGGCATCCAAATTGGCAAAGAAGAAGACAAACTCTCACTCTTTGCAGA
>CM052799.1:177254572-177375520 GCA_028533885.1 Nasua narica
CAAAGAAATGGAAAAACATTCCATGCTCATGGGTTGGAAGAACAAATATTGTGAAAATGTTTATGCTACCTAAAGCAATCTACACATTTAATGCAATCCATATCAAAATACCATCAATTTATTTCAAGGAAATGGAACAAATAATCCTAAAATTTATATGGAACCAGAAAAGACCACGAATAGCCAGAGGAATGTTGAAAAAGAAAACCAAAGTTTGTGACATCACAATTCCAGACTTCAAACTCTATTACAAAGCTGCAATCATCAAGACAGTGTGATACTGGCACAAAAACAGACACATAGATCCATGGAACAGAATAGAGATCCTAGAAATGGACCCCCAACTCTATGATCAACTAATCTTCAACAAAGTAGGAAAGAATATTCAATGGAAAAAATACAGCCTCTTCAATAAAAGGTGTTGGGAAAATTGGACACCACATGTAGAAGAATGAAACTGAGGATTACACCACACACAAAAATAGACTCAAAATGGATGAAAGACCTCAATGTGAGACAAGAATCCATCAAAATCCTTGAGGAGAACACAGGCAGCAACCTCGTCAACCTCAGCCACAGCAGCTTCTTCCTAGAAACATCACCAAAGGCAAGGGAAGTAAGGGCAAAAATGAACTATTGGGACTTCATCAAGATCAAAAGCTTTTGCACAGCAAAGGAAACAGTCAACAAAACCAAAGAACAACTGACAGAATGGAAGAAGATATTCATAAATGACATATCAGATAAAGGGCTAGTATCCAAAATCTATAAAGAATGTATCAAACTCAGCTCCCAAAGAATAAATAATCCAATCAAGAAATGGGCAGGAGACATGAACAGACATTTGGCAAAGAGGACATCCAAATGGCCAACAGACACATGAAAAAGTACTCAATATCACTTGGCATCAGAGAAATACAAATCAGAACCACAGTGACATACCCCCTTGCACCAGTCAGAATCGCTAAAATTAACAAGTCAGGAAATGACAGATGTTGGCGAGGATGCAAAGAAAGGGGAAACATCCTATACTTTTGGTGAAAATGCAAGCTTGTACAGCCACTCTGGAAAACAGTATGGACGATCCTCAAAAAGTTGAAAATAGAGCTACCCTACAACCCAGCAATCGCACTACTGGGTATTTACCCTAATGATACAAATGTAGTGATTTGAAGGGGCACGTGCACCCAAATGTTTATAGCAGCAATGTCCACCTAAGCCGAACTATGGAAAGAACCTAGGTGTCAATCAACAGATGAATGGATGAATAATATGTGGTATATGTATACAATGGAATAATGTACAGCCATTAAGAGAAACAAAATCTTGCCATTTGCAATGACGTGGATAGAACTAGAGGGTATTATGCTAGGCGAAATAAGTCAATCCGAGAAAGATGATTATCATATCTTTCTGATATGAAGAATTTGAGAGACAGGGTGGGGGGTCTTGGGGGGTAGGCAAGGAAATGAAATGATTGAATCAGGAGGGAGACAAACCATAAGAGACTTCTATACTCATGAAACAAACAGAGGGTTGCTGGGGGTAGGTGTGTAGGGATAGGGTGGCTGGGTTATGGACATAGGGGAGGGTATGTGCTATGGCAAGTGTTGTGAAATGTGTAATCCTAATGGTTCACAAACATGTACCCAGGGGTAATAATACATTATATGTTAATAAAAAAAGTAAAAGAAAATATTTTCAAGATGCAGGAACAGAATTCTCATCTAATACAACTCTGTACTTATTGCAGCACAAATGCCCTATTGCAAAGATATCTGCAGAATCCATTTGGATAGAAAATAGTTGTTACCGCAAATGAACAGAATTTTGGCTTGTTTGAGGTTACCATGGAAGTCTTTTCCTTCATTTTAATGAAAGTTTCACAGCACAAGCTCTGCAGAAGTACCAAAGGCAGGATACTCTCTGAAAGTCACTTCTAGACATTTATTAACCGGTGAATGTGTGTCTTAGGACATAAATGTCACATTTACAGAATGACAGATTCAGCTCCAGATAATTATATGTGTCATTATACTTGTTATATTGGTCTATTATACATAGTGTATAGGCCATTGTATAAGATATTTTTACTACTATGCAGTTGGACACCATATCTGCACTTGATCAAATCAGGCTTCTCTTTTTTGTGCAGGTCTTATTAAATCATATCCTACCTACTATACTACAGTAACCAATTTAATTAACATTTTGAATTGGGTCAAAACAAAAACATTTTAAGAAGGAAAATAAAGGTAACTCAGCATGGTAATAACTCCATTTAAAAATCAGTGAATAAGTTTCAGAAAGAAAGGCAAGAGTCCCCAAAATGAATGGTTGAAATTCAACATTGAAAGACCAACAAAGAAATCAGTTAACCTCTGGATAAATCAAAATATTGATTGATAGCATAAAACTTGCAGTAATATCTAAATTATAGGGATAAACAGAAGGACTAGATATAAGTTATTGAGCAATACAGGCACAGAAATAGGTCACAGGGAAGGGTGGGGTCGTGAGAAATTCCTTTACACTTCTAGTATTATTCCGAAGGAGACTATATATTTGTTAAATGGAGGGACATGCTTTTGTTGTTTATATCGTTGTTTATATTATTATAGTAATTTTTATGCAAATAATGACATTCGTTGCTTATATTGTATTAATACGCTATTTTATAATTTATGTTTATATGTTGCTTATATTAGTTATTTGTATTAAGGTTAAAAGAAAGCAGTATAAAAATGAAATGAATAAAACAGAAGGCAAAAAAGAAAACAAAGTAGTAGAAATTCACACATAAACAATCATAATCAATGTGGTTGTAGAAATTTTTTTGCATAATAAATGCTTAGATTGGACAGAAATACACTTCATTCTTCAGAAAAGGCACTCCTAAAATAGTCACAGATAAAGGTAGAAAGGAATGCAATAATGTACGAATTAAAAAAGGCAAACATTGAAAACGCTTAAGCTGTTTAATAACAAACCATGAAAAAGCAGGAAAGTAATAGTAAAAAGGTGACAACAGACTGTGCTGCCTGAGAAGAGACTGTAGTGTTAGAGAAAAAAAGATCACGTAAAAATAGTCAAAAAAAAAAAATAAACCTCTGAAATACCAAGAGAAAAAGATGAGTCACAATATATAATATATATATACAACAGGGAGTGGAGAGAGAAAGACGGGATATTTATCAATAATAGTTCTAATAGAGATTCAGAACTAGAAAACACTGAACAATATTATGGCAATATATTGTATAGTAAGTTGAGGTAGAAAATGTCAATAAATATTAATCTTTTAATAGTAATAAAATACCACTAGTAATAAAATATTACCTAAAGTAATTTTAGTATACCGAGAAAACTAAAATTGTTTGTATGCATTAAAACATTTGTTAGTGATATAAGTTCTTCATGAAGTCATCTCACAAGGTTATAGAAGTTAATTCTGCTAAACATTCAAGAAAGAAACTATTCTTTTTTTTTTAAGATTTTATTTATTTATTTATTAGGAAAGAGAGAGAGTGAGAGAGAGCTGGTCAGAGTGAGAAGCGGACTCCCCATGGAGCTGGGAGCCCGATGTGGGACTCGATCCCGGGACTCCGGGATCATGACCTGAGCCGAAGGCAGTCGCTCAACCAACTGTACCACCCAGGGGCCCAAGAAAGAAACTATTCTAACCTAAACTTGTCCAAATAATGTTTTTAAAGGAGATGTTCATTATATTTTATGAGGCTTAGAGTCCTTGATACTGTTACCAGTCCCATAAAATAGAATAAATGAGAAAAACTGGCCAATCTTACTCATTGGCAATATATTAGTAGCCATTTCCAACGTTAAACAATAAGTAGGCATTATGACCAAATACTGTTTAGTTGCAGGTGGAAAAATTGTTACTGTAAGAGCAACTGTTTTCATACCATAGCCTAGTCACAAATTAAAAATAGAAGAAATTGGTGATTTAAGTAGATACAGAAGAAGATTCCTGAAATTTAATTGAGCCCAATAGCAAATAAGGAACAGAAGAAATTTTCTGCACCTGATTAAATATTTAGTAAAATTTTGGGTAGCTGGGTGGCTCAGTTGGTTAAGTGCCTGACTCTTCATTTTGGCTCAGGTCACTATCTCAGGGTGGTGAGATCCAGCCCTGGCTAGGGCTCTGTGCTCAGCGGGGATCTGCTTGAGTTTCTCTCTCTCCCTATTGCCCCTCCAATGCATATGTGTGTATGCATGCTCTCTCTTTAAATTAAATTTAAAAATCTTTTTAAAAAAATCTAACCAAACTTACAGTAAGCAGCACACATACTACTTAAGCATAAAAGCCACATCTTTTTTTTTTTATTTATTTGACAGAAAGAGAGGGATCACAAGTAGGCAGAGAGGCAGGCAGAGAGAGGTGGGGAAGCAGGCTCCCCGCCGAGCAGACAGTCCGATGCGGGGCTCGATCCCAAGACCCCGGGACCATGACCTGAGCCGAAGGCAGAGGCTTTAACCCACTGAGCCACCCAGGCACCCCAAAAGCCATATCTTTTGACACAAATTTTAAAAAGGTAGCTGCTATTCTATTTAACATTATACTGGAAGTCCTAGAGAATAGAATAGAATAGAATAGAATAGAATAGAATAGAATAGAATAGAATAGAATAGAATAGAATAGAATAGAATAGAATAGAATTATTCATTAAATTATAGCACAGAACAAGATTAGAAATGCTTTCAAGATAAAAATCAGTATTTTGTGATACTTAAGAATAGTTCAAAGGTAGTTCAAGCATTAAAATTTTGTTTATGATGTGATAATTCCTCTAAAATATTAGTCATTCAACTGAATTTCATTAAGTTCTGATCAATTTCTATTTGTGAATATAACCATGATTTTATTTTAATGCTACAATTTCTTAGTTGCAATAGGTGAAAATTCAGTATCTATTAATTAGAATTTGATGTTCATTTGAAAAATAGGTTTCCTTGCTCAACATTATAATGAAATTATTAATATATGAGCAAATGTAATCATGGAAAATAAATTTTTATTTAAGTATTGTTTTATAAGATTTTATAAGAATCTCAATTTTTGAGACAAAACAACTAGTGATTTTTCAGAGAAGAGAAAGGGAAAGCTAGGTTCCACATATGTGATTGATATGAGTGTTACATACTTTGAGACATTCCAACATGAATGTCTTTAAATTATTTTGTTTATAAATGATGAAACTTTTTTAACATTGCTATTACAGGGGCGCCTGGGTGGCTCAGTGAGTCAAAGCCTCTGCCTTTGACTCATGTCATGGTCTGAGGGTCCTGGGATCGAGCCCCGCCTCAGGCTCTCTGCTCAGCAGGACGTCTGCTTCCCCCTCTCTCTCTGCCTGCCTCTGCCTACTTGTGATCTCTCTCTGTCTGTCAAATAAATAAATGAATCTTTGGGGAAAAAATAGCATTGTTATTACAAAATTCAGAGAATATTCATGATTATCACATTATGAACATCATATTTTACATCAAACCATTTTCTTTTCATATATGATTCAAAGTTGTGCAGCCTGACAATTATTGTATATTTCCAATGTTTTTCCTTATGAAACAATATTAGCAAGTACTGTTTTATATGTGATGCTATGTATTAAATATTTGGCATATTTTATATCACTTGAGAAAGTTTATAGTTTTACTAAATTTATTGTAATCAGAGCATATTATTTTATATCAGTTACATTTTCATTTTCTTAATGACATTTTTTCTGGTATTCTCTCTCCAGAACTTGCTCATTCTCATGATCAAGAAATATTGGGTGTAGCTCTGTTGTTGAGCATCTAACTCTTGCGTTCAGCTCAGGTATGATCTTGGGGTTGTGGGATCCAGCCCCATGTCAGGTTCCACACTCAGCATGGAGTCTGTTTATCCCTCTCCCTCTGTGCTCTTCACATGTTCTCTCTCTCTCTCTCTCTATCTCTCTCTCTCTCTCCCCCCCTCAAATAGATGAATAAAATCTTAAAAACAACAACAAAAAATTTTGTGGCAAATTTTGCAGATAAAATAGGGAGGAGAAATCCATGTGGCTGGTCAAGAGCTGACAGGTGACTGAGTATGGGGGGGATGCAACTGCAAACAAAGGAACACTATGATTACATTGCACAACCTGACTCCAGATTGGTGAGTAAAAAATAAATAAATAGGAGACGAAAATCACTGACCAGGCTGGATGCAAGGAAGCAACCACTATCGGATCCTGGTGTTGGCAATGTCACTACTATAGCCTTTTTGGTTTGGATTCTGGCAGCAACTACTAATTTTTTTTTTTTTTTTAAATAAAACAAATTTGTGGCAAATTTCTCCAACTAGGTCCAAATACATACATTCTATATAATATCCATCTGGATTTGCACTTTTTTCTTTCCTTTGAGGAAAACTATATTAGAATCCATTTAAAAGGAAAACTTAGGGGCCCCTGGGCGGCTCCTCTGCCTTTGGCTCAGGTCATGATCTCAGGGTCCTGGGATCAAGAGATCCCTGCCCGATCCCCTGCATCGGGCTCTCTGCTCAGCAGGCAGCCTGCTTCCCCCTCTCTCTCTGCCTGCCTCTCTAACTACTTGTGATCTCTCTCTATGTCAAATAAATAAAATCTTTAAAGGGAAAACTTAGAGGCACCTGAGTGGCTCAGTCAATTAAGAGACCAACTATTGGTTTTGACTCAGTTGGTGAGTTCAGGATCATGATCTCAGGGTCATGAGATTGAGCACCTCTCCCTCTACCTCTGATCCTCCCCCTTCTAACCCTCCCTGGTCTTCTGAGAGGTCTTTCTCAAATAAATGAATAAAATCTTAAGAACAAAGACAAAATGAAACTTTGAATGATATATGATAAATCTTTTACCTTAAGTATGTTTCTAACTTTTATCATCTCTTTTATCTTCCTCCAATTCCAAAGTTTGGAGTAGTCAGTTATGGACGTTATAATAGATTAATATTTGAAAAACATGAATATTTTAAACTGATATTGATTCTTATTTCCCCTAGTGTCACATTCAAAAGTTAATTTCACAACTTCAACTTGCTGTAAATTTTATACTCTGATTTTTTTTTAATTTTTAAAAGACATTAGACAATAACTTAAAATTAGGTCTAACATCAATAAGTGTTTTGACAGGATGTCAAAATTACTGAACCAATAGAAATATTAGAAAACACAAGAAGACAAAATGAAGCCCAAATTTTAACCTATTTTTCAAATTCTAATATAAAATGTGAAACAGGGTGCCTGGGTGGCGCAGTTGGTTGAGCGACTGCCTTCGGCTCAGGTCATGATCCCGGAGTCCCGAGATCGAGTCCCATATCAGACTCCCGGCTCCATGGGGAGTCCGCTTCTCACTCTGACCTTCTCCCTTCTCATGCTCTCTCTCACTCTCTCTCTTTCCTAATAAATAAATAAAATCTTTAAAATGTGAAACAATTCAGAAGAGATGAAAATAGTGTGGGGATAAAAAGACTGTATTCTTTTGTTTTGGAAAGGGAAAGAAATAAGTATTCCTACACAATGTTTCACAGTTCACCAATCAGATGGGTGGTGCATGGGAGGATGGAAAGCACTTCCAGTAAAAGAAAAAAACAAATGACAGCATGAAGAAAACTCCATGTCTATATGAAATGAACTGGATAGTCTGTGTTCTTTCCTAGATCTTTCTCCCCTTGTAATTCTGAGTCCTCAGAAACCATTTTTCTAACTGTACCTTTAAATGCTAAAGGGAGTTCCAACAAAGGATTACCTAGGAGGAGCTTAACTGTGGGTCTTAATAAAGGAAATGGCTATAGCTTGTCTGTTTCCAGGTCCTGGGATACTCATTGACTCCCTTATCCTTTCAAGGCTCAGGGTAGTGATGCTCTGTTCCCTTCCATGTTCCCTCCCATGTTTTTTAGCTACAGCAAGTTTCAGTATTGTAGTTTCTCCTTAAGCTTGCTCACACAATTGTCAATAATTCCTGTGGGAACCTCTCCTCAATTACTTTATTTGCATGAACTATTTGCTTCTGCTAGATCTGTGATAAGGACTATAATTCATTTTACATTTTTTTGTAATGTAAACTGGTAAGAGAATTGGAAAAACACAAAATGAAAACTTACACAGAACTCAAAGAAGGGAGAATTTTGTTTGCCAGGACAAGAGAATTATGGAATCTAAAAACTTTTAAAATTTGGTCTTATACAAACATATGAACATTTTTAAGGGACATCATGAAGAATAGACTTAACCATTCGCAAAACTGGAGGCAAGGAGATCAAGCATAATACTCGAAGTTCATGAGGATATGAACTAAAGTTATACCCTTAATAGTGGAAAAAGAAACAACTTTAAAATATATTTAGTAACAAATTTAATCAAGTCACATCAGTTTATCAAGGGCTGTTTCAAAAAAGAGCATTGCCATATTATAAGTAATTTACTACATAAGGTTTGTGATAGTCAAAATAGACAATGCTTTCTGTTAATAAGTATTCTTATAAAATCCACATGTAGATAAAACACCAAGAAAATATACTAAATTCTAATTTCAAACCCACCATTTAATAATCTTACCCCAAATACAGATGACATGTTATTATTAAGTGGTCAAACATTAGTCTCCATGAAAAAATAACAAAGGTCTAAATGTTTTCTCTCAGAAATATTTCTAAAAGTGTCAAAACCTGAGGTAGAATAAAGTATCTTTTCTTCTATATGTGTCTTATAAACAAAAATATTTGGTGTCCACTTGTTAATATTCTCTGTAAATTCTAATACCAGGTTTTGTCATACTATATTTTCAAGTTTTACCTTTCCTAGATGACCATAAATATTTAACATCAAGATGTAGGGAGGCTGCAATGAGCCAAGTAAGGTAGGTGACTTCTAGAAGCTGGACTAGACAAGGAAGTAAATTCTCCACTAGAACTCCCTTAAAGGACTGTAGCTCTGCCAAGATCCTGACTTTAGGGACGCCTGGGTGGCTCAGTTGGTTGGGCTGCTGCCTTTGGCTCGGGTCACGATGCCAGGGTCTTGGGATCGAGTCCCACATTGGGCTCCTTGCTCAGCAGGGAGCCTGCTTCTCCCTCTGCCTCTGCCTGCAACTCTGCTTGCTTGTGCTCTCTCTCTCTCTCTCTGACAAATAAATAAATAAAATCTTAAAAAAAAAAAAAGACCCTGACTTTAATACAAGAAGATCCATTTCAGATTTCTAAAATACAGAAGATAATATGTTTGTGTGTTTCTGCTTTTTGTAAATATTTTTAGAGCAGTTTTAGATTCACAGCAAAGTTAAATAGAAAGCACAGATTTTGCTTATATAAGCATACTGCATTTTATTGAGCTTCACTTTACTGTACTATTCAGATATTACATTTTTTTTTACAAGTTGAGGTTTGTGGCAACCCTGAGCAAGCCTTTCAGCATCATTTTTTCCAACAGCATTTGCTCACTTGTCTCTGTGCCACATTTTTGTAATTCTCTCAATATTTTATAACTTGTCATTATTATATTATGGTGATTTGTGATAAATGATCTTTGGTGTTACTATTGTAATTGTTTTGGGGTGTGACAAACCACACCACCAACCTCACAAAAAAACAGTGAACTTAAGTGATAAATTTGGGAATTCTGATTACTCCATTAAGAGCCATTCCCCTGCGGCGCCTGGGTGGCTCAGTGGGTTAAAACCTCTGCTTCAGCTCGGGTCATGATCTCAGGGTCCTGGGACCCAGCCCTGTATGGGGCTTTCTGCTCAGCAGGGAACCTGCTTCCCCCTCTCTCTCTGCCTGCCTCTCTGCCTACTTGTGATCTCTCTCTCTCTCTGTCAAATAAATAAATAAAATCTTTAAAAAAAGAAAAAAAAAAGAGCCATTCCCCTATCTCTCTTCTTCTCAGGTCTTTCTACTCCTTAAGACACGATAATATTGAAATTAAGCCAGTTAATAATTCTACAATGGCCATGAAGTGTTCAAAGTGCAAGAGTGGCACGTCTCTCACTTTAAATCAAAAAGCTAGAAGTAATTAAGCTTAGTGAGGATGGCATGTAGAAAGCTGAGCTAGGCCTCTTCCATCAAACAATTAACCAAGATGCTAATACAAAGGACAAGTTCCTCAAGGAAATAGAATGTGCTACTCCAGTGAATACATGAATGATAAAGTGAAGCAGCCTTATTGCTGATATGGAGAAAGTTTTAATGGTTTGGATAGAAGATAAACCTAATCCAGAGCCAAGCCCTACTTTTCTTCAATTCTGTGAAGGCTTCAAAGGATGAGAAAGCTGCAGAAGAAAAGTTGGAAGCTAGCAGAGGTCAGTTCATGAAACTTAGGTAAAGAAGACTTTTCTACAACTCAGTTATGTTTAATTGAAGATGATACCTTCTGACAGTTTTTACTGGTCATGGAGTTTTGTTATTTTTCATTTTAAAGATTATCTACAAATGGAGAAGTAAATGGCTATCCATCTTCATAGGTATTAAGGTTATTAAAATTTAGAACTTAGAGTTTTCTAAATTGCAACCCTAAAGTGTATACCTATTTACATTATTGCCAGGAGTGTATTACTGACAGCTGTTTCATATTTAAGTCAATTAATCTATGCATCAACTAATGTAATTAATTCTTTTTTAAACTTTGCCAGTTTGGTAAATTAAGAAAAGCAACGTTAAATGCATTGATGTTGTCCATTTATAACCTTGCTTTTTGGTTATTTGAAGACATTTTTTAATTGTTTTGTAAATAGGTAATTTAACCAAAGTGAAAAGACTGTAAACACTCTATTCAAAGCAGTTTGTTTGAAGCACACAAAAAATTGTCATACAAAGATATGAAGTACATAGATGGCAAACATGTCATGACTCATTACCTAAGTTACTGCATTAAGAAAATATAAAGGTAGAGAGAAAGTGAAGCAGAATGAAAAAAGTTTCAGATAAATGGCATGTGTGTGTAAATGATACAGTTTTGGAAAAATGTTCTATATCATTTTAACTAGAGAAGACTGCGAGGGTGGCAATATTCAAAAGTTTATATGAAACATTTAATGTCAATATATTGAAAGTCCTGGGGAACATGTGGCCCTTCTTTGTACTGCATTTGCTTCCTTGGGGTAAATACCCAGTAGTGCAATTGCAGGGTCCACATGTACCCCAATGTTCATAGCAGCAATGGCCACAATCACCAAACTACGGAAAGAACCAAGATACCCTTCAACAGATGAATGGATAAATAAAATATGGTCCATATATACACTGGAATATTATGCCTCCATCAGAAAGGATGAATACCCAACTTTTGTATCAACATGGATGGGACTGGAAGAGATTATGCAGAGTGAAATAAGTCAAGAGGAGATAGTCAATTATCTTATGGTCTAACGTGTGGAGCATAAGGAAAAACATGGAGGGCATTGTGAGAAGGAAAGGAAGGGTGAATGGGGGAAATCGGAGGGGGCGATGAATCATAAGAGACTGTGGACTCTGAGCAAGAAACTGAGGGTTTTGGAGGGGAAAGTGTTGGGGGTTGGGCAAGCCTGGTGGTGGATATTGAGGAGGGCATGTAATGCATGGAGCACTGGGTGTGGTGCATGAACAATTAATCTTATAACACTGAAAAAATAAAATAAAGATATTTGGGGAGAAAAAAATTTAAAAAATATAAATAATAATAACAATAATAATATTAAACTAGAATTGAAAATCGTCTCATGGTGTCTGTTGTATTGACCACATATTTTTCTATATAAGCTTAATACATGATTTGATTAATACAAAGATAGAAATATTTGTTTTATTAAACATTCTTCTCACGAACACACTCTGAAAACCATAATTATATAAACCCATTTTCACATGGTTACACAAGAGCCATAAGAACATAGAAACAAAAAATAAAGCAGTTGAGATATAGTCATTAATACAGTAAAGAAACTCAATTCTCCTAACTTACAGATTTGTTTTACATTGTGGCTGACAAATGACATATAAAGAGTATAGTTAACATTGTCATCCATGGAGAGGTTATTTAATTATGCTGTTGTCTATGTTTTCACATGAATGAATTAAGAAAGATGTTATGGTCAAAGGTACAGCATTTCCCATAAACTGCACAGATAAGTAAATAAGTCAAACAATTATTTCCTAATCACACTAGCAACCATGAATAGCTTAAAAAAAGCCAAGCAGTAGTAATCATCTCCTTAGGCTAGACATTTAATTTATCCTGGTGACAGTATGAAATGGAAGTCTCCGCAAAGACTCTCTGTGAAATAGCATATAAAGCATGGCCAGGAATAGTCTATGATTAGTAGAGTAATGCAATAAGGAAAATTTAAAAGGTACAATTGAAATATTTAAGAAGAGCTATTGGTGATTAAATGTGTATAATATGGTACTGCAGCAAGTTCTTCTTGATGCTTTAAATGAAAGTATTATAATATAGCTAGCCAGTGTGTATGCTCAATTTAACAATAAAATTGGATTAAAATTAACTCTACCCTTCAGGTATTTAACTTCCTTCAAAATCACACGAGTAAGAATAATATTGAACAGAATCTAGTTGGTTAAGTTAATGGATATCTAGCACACTATCCCTGTCACATAGTATTCTTGAAATGAAAAACTGAATATAAAAATCTAGAAAAAATCTTCAAGTGTATAGAAATTTTTTATGACATTTAGCAGATTTTCATGCTTGAGAAATCTTTACTGTTAACAATAAGGGTGGAATCATATTTAAATACTATCCACAAGCTCACTATCCAATCCAAAAGTAAAAAATGACCTTGGAGGAATTTGAGTTAAATCTTTACCACGGATTTTGGAGGATCTCATGCAAGACAGACTATGAGGATCTGGGAGAACTAAAGTATCTAACTTATCTAATAAACATTTAAGTTTACTGATAAGACCGTGAGATAGAAGTCAGTATCTGCTTATAGTATTCAAACTAAGCAGGAAAAATTAAAAAGCATACATTACATATGAGGAAAGAAAGTAGAAAATAAATATCTGTTATCTAAACAAAATCTTATTTTGTGAAAATATACTATGAATGTTCCCTCCTCCATCCCCAAATTACTGAATTCTTAAATATAAAATAAATGCATTGTGCATATAAGACTTTTTCCTTAAATGGAGCATATACAGAAATTTTGATACTTTTAAGTAGTAATAGCTATAGCAGTTCTGACAGATCCCACATCTAATGTAAATGAATATAGACTAATTATAAATGCACAAACTGCCTCAAAAGCAGTTACATAAAATTCAACAAACATCAGATTAAAAAAAAAGTCATTAAATGTGAAAACCCCAATCAATTCACTGTTAAATTAATTGAATGGTAATAAAAGCTCTTTCAAAAAATTCTAACTCATGCTTTTGAGAAGATTCAACATTTTATGTATATATACGTATTTATATATATGTATAACATATACATATGAAATGAAAGCAAGCATTTATGCAAAAATAAATGAATGAGGACACAGGTATGAAAAATGAAAACACACAACTTCTACTTTCAAATTATGATAGACGTAACTATCAATAAATTCTCACTGCAGAACACTGAGCTATTAATGATGGTGTCTGGGGTATGCATTCACTCCTGGAAAGAGAAAGTATCCGACATCCATTGAAAGCCTTGGGAATCCAACCGCTGCTGTCTTGGATCAGCAGCAGCTGTTTCCACTATGAACAACTTAGAAATACAAAATCTTAGACCCTCCTCAACAGAATCAAAAGCTCCTTAAAAAAAAAAAATCACTAGTGAGTCATATGCAAATTAAAATAACCAACCACCATATATTGTACACCTGAAACTAATGTAACATTGTGTCAACTATACTCAAACATTTTTTGAAATAAAAATAAAATAACCAAGCACTCTCTAAGACCAAAGATTCTAAGACCAAAGTCGCAAGTTTACTGCCCAAAGTTTTTTGGAGCATGTGAAGCCAATGAATAGTATCCATGAGATAATACAGATTTAAAATAATGAATTTACCAGAAAAGTTTCTACTGAATCTGTATAAAAAATGTTATACCTAGAAATTCTTTTATACATAACCTAATTCATTCCACATGTTTATTAATTAACACAATTCTTTCTCATGCCTTCCTTAAATTTTTCCAAAGTAAAACTAAATGAACCATCTTTTCCTGTACCCTTAATAACAGCTATTTACATTGTTTTTGTAATTATGAATTATCATCTAAAGAAGGGTTTCTAGTTATTAAACATCTATTTCCTTTTATGTCTCTGTCTTTGGTTTTGACAGAATACAACGTTTTGAAGGATCTTTTTATCTATATATTTTTATGTGATCAATTTTTGTCATTTTTTTCACTCCATTTGGAATTTTTCATAATAATCTGATTTTTTAAAATTATGATTTGTATTCTTTCTCTTCTTATAAAAACTATTATATTTTATTTTTTATTAAGTTTTTAATTTTAATTCCAGTATAGTTAACATACAGTGTTATATTAGTTGCAGGTGCACAATATAGTAATTCAACAATTCTATACATCAGTACTCAGTGCTCATCATGGTAAGTATTCTCTTGATCCCCTTCACCTCTTTCACCCTTCCCCCTACCCTCCTCCCCTCTGATATGCTTCAGTTTAAATGAGTACTCTCAAAGGTGCCTGGGTGGCTCAGTGGATTAAATTTATCAGGATTCTGGGATTAAGCCCCACATAGGGTTCCTGGTTCAGCAGGAAGTCGATTTGTCCCTCTGCCCCTCCCCCAACTCGTGCTCTTGCTCTCTCTAATAAATTTAAAAAAATATTTAAAATTTTTTTATATTTTTCCTTTTTTTAAAAGATTTTATTTACTTATTTGACAGAGAGGAGAGAGGTCACAAGTAGGCAGAGAGGCAAGCAGAGAGAGAGAGGGGGAAGCAGGCTCGCTGCTGAGCATTGAGCCCTCTGCAGGGCTGGATCCCAGGACCCTGAGATCCTGGCTAAAGGCAGAGGCTTTAACCCACTGAGCCACTCAGGCACCCCTAAATATGTAATTTTTTTTTAAATAAATGAATATCCTCAGTTAAAATTGTTCTTTTTTTCAAAAGAACATTTTTTTACTTGAAGCATACATTAGAATACATGTTTCTAAAAAATATATATAAAACATTCCATCCAAGAAAAATAGAATACACATTTACTTCAAGTACTCATAGAAGAATCCTCTGGTTAAATCACATAAAAGAGACATAACGAATATTACAAATTTAAGAAGACTGAAATCATATCAAGTATATTCTTCAACCATAATGGCACAAAACTAAAGATCAATAATAAAACAAAGCTGGGAAATCTACAATGTAAAGGTTAAATATTTAATATGTAAATATTAAACTGCACACCACCGCAAAAGCAATGGGCCAAAATAAGAAATCAAATGGCAAATCAAAATATGTCTCAAAACCAAAGAAAAAGAAAACACAATATTCCAAAACCAATGGGAAGCTTGTTTTTAATTCCTCTAACTTGTTTTGTTCTTGTTTTTACCCCCAAGGTCTTGGTGATTTGAAAACAAGCTCCTGGTTTCAGAGACTTTATTCATTTTGATTATACTTAAACTTGAAACTCTTTCCTTCTTAGTAAAATACAATATCTTCTAAATAATCAGTGTATTAAATGATTAAGTAGAAGATACTTTAAAATCTTATCACCATTTTAGGAGAGTAAAGTAAGATGCAGGACCAAATCGGCTTGTGAATTTAATTTGTGAATATTAAGAATTTGTGAATAATCAGAAAATTTGTGAATAATAAGAATTATATAAATAAGTACAATCTTTAAAAGAAGATTTGAAAAATACTTTTAAAACAAGTGAAACAGGTAATTACCAAATGCAACTGGATTTTCTAGATTCTGAATGCAGCAGAGTTTTCTGAACAATTGTTTAGAATGTTGCTGACATTAGATAGCAAAAAGAACCTGGACAGTGGATAGATTGACAGAAGTTTGTATTCATTTAATACATGGATATGGAAAACTGAAGATCCAAACATTTTGAACCAAATAAAAATAAATCTATGGAATCATATGAAGTAGAATTTTAAAACTATAAACTAAAATGTTATTTAAAAACTGTTATTCTACATCAAAAAGCAACTTAAAATCATGTAATACCATGTTACATAAACTCAAAGATGTTATACTAAAATAAATCACATACAGGAAGACAAATAACCATTTGATCTCTTTTATATGCAAAATATTGAATTTTTTAAAAATTTCATACATACAGACTGCAGATTGACTACTGTCAGCAGCACTTGGTAGGGGTTATAGGAAACAGGTGAATGGTTTGGTTCTGTTTCTTTAGTTTACATAAACTGAATTTTAAAAAGAAGTGTAGATAATATATTGGCAAGAAATGGTAAAATGGAAAAGTTCAGGCAATGATGCTAAGAGCATGAAATGGTATAGGGATTTTGGAGAGCAGTTTGTCACTATTTAGTGAACCTTAACTTCATAGTTCTACTCCTAGGAATATACTCCATAAAACTCTAGCATGGTCATGAAAAAGGACATGTGTGAGAAAATTCATTACAATATTACGGGTGATCATGAAGCCTTGCAAGAACATAAAAGTTCATCAATTCTTGAAAGGATAGATAAAATGTGGCAATATGCACACCATGTCATATAGAGCTTTTAAAATAAATTAGTTGCTCGCATAACAATTTTGCATGGTCTAAAGAAATACTGAGTAAAATAAAATGGGAAGCTGAGCAAATAGTTCAGCACAAGTCAATGTATATCAGTTCTGCCCATAAAAACAAAATAAAACTATATATATTGCTTGTAAATTTATCATTACATAAATATAGGAGATTGAGTATAAAAATAATTACATGAAAGTGGTTTCTATTGAGAAGAAAGAATAGGCTGAAATGAATGCATATTGACAGTTACTGATTACAATGTTAAGAATTCATTTTTTTTAAAGATTTTATTTATTTGGGCGCCTGGGTGGCGCAGTTGGTTAAGCAAGCAACTGCCTTCGGCTCAGGTCATGATTCCGGAGTCCCGGGATCGAGTCCCACATCGCGCTCCCAGCTCCATGGGGAGTCCGCATCTCACTCTGACCTTCTCCCTTCTCATGCTCTCTCTCACTCTCTCTCTTTCCTAATAAATAAATAAATAAAATCTTTAAAAAAATAAAAAAATAAAAGATTTTATTTATTTGAGGGACAGAGAAAGTGAGAGAGAGCATGAGAGGAGAGAAGGTTAGAGGAAGAAGCAGACTCCCCGTGGAGCTGGGAGCCCGATGTGGGACTCGATCCTAGAACTCAAGGATCATGACCTGAGCCGAAGGCAGTTGCTCAACCAACTGAGCCACCCAGGCGCCCCGTTAAGAATTCATTTTATTTGAGGTAATTATTTTCTAAAATGGCATTAAATCTGACCTCATTGGAAACTGAATTTTATTTTGTTCTTTTGGGAAAGATTTTTTTGGGGGGGAAGGGGTGGATAGGACACTACTAAGTGAATAAACAAAATTTTTTATAATATCTGAATATGGCATGTTGTTGGCGCCTTGGGTGAAGTGAATGTGAATGTCAATTCTTAAAGGAACATGAAGAAAATGAGTATTTGAACCCCTGCAGATGAATGCAAAGAAAGTTAAATATATTTGGGAATTTTACTAGCTATGAAAATCGATTGCTATTGTGAAACCTGCTGTTTTCTCTTAAAACATGGCAATAATGTGTAAATTAAATTGCAACAGGAAGTGTATATTATAGAATAATATCCTAGTTGCTTTTTATGTAGAGGTAGAAAAATGGAAAATATATGATAATTATAAAGCAAAAGGAATAAAAAATATTTAATCAGTTTAAAGCATTTAAAATTAGCCACTTGCAGAATAAAGACAATTTTTACAAGAAAAAAAAAACAAATTAAAAACGTTGCTTTCAAGATAATAGGGATTCAAGAAAGATATACTAGCCTACAGTATAAATTTTAACAAAATTAAAGGATGTGATATTGTTCATTAATAAATATATGTTTCTTGCAAGTTAGAAAGGAAAGATTATAATAGCCAGTTTGGTGCTTTAAAGTTAATGAACTAAGTGAACATATGGTGAAGTAGCTTCTCTTCATAAAATGTATGTTGCAGGAGTATATTCTTTTTGTGAAACACACTAAAATGAAGATGATTTCTTCTAAATACATTAAAATTTGATAACAAAATTGTTTTAAAACTATCCTAAAATGATATTCCTTGATATAAAAGTTATTAATATTTGACACCACTGTGCTACAGTTTGGTGTTGTGGTCCTAATTTTTAGACAGCAAATTGAGGATTAAAGTGATTCAGTAAAATGGCCATTATCCTTGAGACAGTCTAATGAATAGATATAAAATTACAATATATGATAAAGCCAAAATTTCCTAGGAACAATCTAGAATGTATGTTATTCCCTTTGTTCCTGTCAGAGCAGAAATATGTCACCCTAATAATTGCCTACTTCAGCACTGTGTACTCCTTTCACATCAGCAGAAAGCTAGAATACCTCATTACCCTACCTGTTGCTATAGATGCTCCCTGAATTTTATCATCCACTATGTTCAAGATGCTGTTTTTGAACACTGCCTCCAGAGAATGAAGGGATTTTTCCCAGACCCATGGTTAGGGGATGTTAAGCTGTACTTGAGGACTTCCAGTTTAGCTTGGCATGTTCTTTCTTTGACCCAGTTCTAATTGGGAACCAGATGGAGCATTTCATAGCTGCTTTGGGATACTGTTGATAAAGGCAGACTTTAAAATAAAGTGCTCAAGGTTTGATGATGTACAGGTTGTGAGACTAGGGTCAAATAGCTTATGGGAAAAGAAGGAAAAATAATAGAGGTTTAGGAGAACAAACTGCTTTATAATACTACTAAAATGTTATTTGTATTATTTGCCTTTATCTCTAAATGGACATTTGATGATACAAAAGGAATGGGAAACAATATTGCTTTAGCCTAAAGTAAGACAATTACAACCTAGGAGTCATTATTTTCAATACTAGAAACTCACAGTAAAAAAGAAAATTACAAAGCCATTTTCAGTAACTAATGTCTTTGATAAATTTTCTTAAATCTCAATGCTTTTTAATATTGCATGTAATGAGAAATATATGTGAAACATTCCTGCATCATACCAATCTATGATAGTTGTAGCAAGGAAAAGGACTTTTGAAAAAATGACTAACAGACAAACTATGATTATTCAGACGTGGGTATTTGGCAGACATTTTCTTGAAAATGGATAAAATGTGCCTGTTATTCCAAGAAGAACAACAAATTTGACGTCCATGACAAAATGAGCTTTCAAGTACAAATTAGTATTTTGGAAAACTTGTATCTGCTCCCTTAAGTTTGATATGTTTTCAACATTTCTTTTTTTTGTTTGTTTTCAACATTTAAAGAATGTTCTGATGACATTAGCCATGAGTAATGAATGTGACCTTGATGCTGTTTAATGAAATATGTCAACATTTGGAAGATCTGTAAAATCATTAAAAAAGATACTTTTTCAATTATGAATTCCTAATATTACAAAATCATACACAGACAAAATTCCAGAGTAACATCAATAGATTTTAAGTAACTAGTACAAAATGTTCTCTGATTTGGTTTTAGATTCTACATTGTAACTAAACACTTAAACTATAAGAAATCAAATTTTGGTATATAGTATTAAAATGGAATATTCACTATTACCTTAAAAAGCTGTTTAAGTACTCTCTCCATTTTCAAGATCATGTGTTAGTATATTTTCTCATATAGTTCAAACAAATACCACACTGCAGTATTTTGAGTACAGAAGATTATGAAAATCCAGCTGGATTCATTATGCCAGACATCTTATAGTGTTACAAAAATGTTTAATAATGTTATACTTTAATCTAAATTTTCATCATAAAAATATTTTCCTAAAAATATAGAATTTGTATTAACCCTGGTTATTTTTTAAAAATATTTTTCAATTTCTATTTTAATTTCTAAAATGGCATATATTGATGTGATTTATTTTAGTTTAACACCTTTGAGTTTATGTAACATAGTATCACATGATTTTAAGTTGCTTTTTGATGTAGAATAACAGTTTTTAAATAATATTTTAGTTTATAGTTTATAGTTTTAAAATTCTACTTCATAAAAATTATTTTTATTTGGTTCAAAATGTTTGGATCTTCAATTTTCCATATCCATGTATTAAATGAATACAAACTTCTGTCAATCTATCCACTGTCCAGGTCCTTTTTGCTATCTAATGTCAGCAACATTCTAAACAATGTTGTTAGCCCTGGGAGGTGTTGATGCCTCTGAATATAACAATTACCTGAATCTTCAGTTTCTTGAATTTTCATGTCCAATGACATTTTCTCCATATTAGCTCCCCATTTAAAATTACACCTTAGGTCTTATTACTCCCCAAAGTTGTCTAACAACTGGTCTAGATCCTAGAGTTATGAGACTGAGTCCCACGTTGGGCTCCATGCTCAGTGCAGAATCGGGTTGAGATTCTCTCTCGCTCTGTCCCTCCCCCACTCACAGTCTCTCTGTCTCCCTCTCTGTCTTTTTTTCTCTCTTTCTCTCTCTCTCTTAAATAAATAAATAAAATCTTTTAAAAAATGTAATTACTTTTACTTATTCTTCCAATTTTAGAGATGTTTGCTAAATTTTCTTACAGGCATTTTAATTGTAGTACATTTACCCCATTGACTGTATTACCCTGATAACACTCATTAATATTTGCAATAGCAATTGTACTTTAAATCTTAACTTTCAAGAACATGTTTTAAAGCTATGGGTTCAAAGTCTTAAAATAAAATTGGACTGTTCAGTTCTTTAAAGCTAAAGGAGATATTTAATAATTTTTAAATCTCTACTATATTAATTCAACTCTAACTGTGTTAGTTCTGAACATTTTTATTTTGATACATCCACCCCTTTTTGAGCCAAAAGCAATTTGAAATTAATATTATTTCTAGTCTGTCATTTTGTTCAATACAATTTCAATGCTGGCTGGTTGGTACCTACAGATGTCTTGCTTATTCTTTTAATTATATATTTTATCACTATGAAATTTCTCTTTAGATTGTTTTTTTTTCTAAAATTCTACCTTATGTGATTAGAAAGTATTCCTGTTTTTTTTTCTTTCAGTTGACTTCATAATTTTTGCCCATAATTTTATATGAATACTTTCTTTACCAATTTGAAGTCTGATTTTACATGAATGGACTTAAGCTTTGCTTTTTAATTCACTTGAAAAACTATTTTAATTTAGATTTTAATTAGAATATAGTATAATGATGGTGGGGCACCTGGGTGGCTCAGTGGATTAAAGCCTCTGCCTTCAGATCAGGTCATAATCTCAGGGTCCTGGGATTGAGCCCTGCATTGGGCTCTCTGTTCAGTGGGGACACTGCTTCCTCCTCTCTCTGCCTGCCTCTGTGCCTACTTGTGATCTCCCTCTCTGTCAAATAAATAAATAAAATCTTTAAAAAGAAAAAAATAGTATAATGATGGATATGTTTTTCTTTTTTTTTTTTCTTAAAATTTTATTTATTTATTTGACAGAGAGATTACAAGCAGGCAGAGAGACAGGCAGAGAGACAGCGGGAAGCAGGCTCCTTGCCGAGCAGAGAGCCTGATGCGGGGCTTGATCCCAAGACCCCGAGATCATGACCTGAGCCAAAGGCAGAGGCTTTAACCCACTCAGCCATCCAGGTGCCCCTGATGGATATGTTTTGATGCCTCAATACATTTTAAAACGTGTAGAGGGTAATTGAGCAAGCAAAACAGAAGAAAAGGGACTTCAGATATAAATTTGAGTTTCTGAATTATTTTACTGAGAATAATACAAGTTTGGGGAGGGATGCCTGAGTGGCTCAGTGGGTTAAAGCCTTTGCCTTTGGCTCAAGTCATGATCCCAGGGTCCTGGGATCGAGCCCTGCATTGGGCTCTCTGCTCAGCAGGGAGCCTGCTTCCCCCTCTCTCTCTGCCTGCCTCTGCCTACTTGTGATTTCTCTCTCTTTGTCAAATAAATAAATAAAATCTTTAAAAAATAATACAACTTTGGGGAGTAATAAGACCTAAGGTGTAATTTTAAATGGGAAGCTAATATGGAGAAAATGTCATTGGACATGAAAATTCAAGAAACTAAAGATTCAGGTAATTGTTATATTCAGAGGCATCAACACCTCCCAGGGCTGATGAAACAGTGAGTATAGGAACAAATACTGAGTTAAGCACCACTTAAATGAAGGGAAAGTATAGATGGGGGATCCTGAGCATGTGAATGCAGTAAACCTGATGGTTTAAACGTAAGCACCATTGTTTTGTGGATACACTTTACTTTGTATCATGTTGTGTTTACAATCTTTAACTGTGTTTTTCACTTCAAAGGATTTAGATGGATTTATTTTACTGTTCCTGAAAATAACTCCACATTTAATGGATGAAGGATATTTTATTTATAGTAATAATTTTCCATGGTTTATCATAATTTGATCTGAAAAGGCCCCTAGCCTAGGCATGTAAGAGTAGCCACTTCTGCTAAAACATTATCATGGAAGAACGATAGAAAAACAGAAGGGAGAAGTCTGGGAATTTTACTGTTAACCGTATGCCATATCTTGGACTATCACTTTGCTCAATTGCCTGAAACAGATAAAGAACTCCTGTCATAGTAAAAGGGAGAGAAAATTGGGGCAAAAATGAAGTGAGAAGATGGTCATTAGTGAGAACTGCTGAGTAGAAGACCTTCTCCCTGACTACAAAGTCTGCATCAAGGAAAATGATATGAGAGCAGCAAGGAGATTTAGAGAAATGAGTAGAGAAAAGCTCAACATCATGGGGCCATAGTATGGCATATGGTCTGTAACCACAGGATGACAAAGTGATAAAATAAAGTCCATTTTGGAGAATAAAAGAAGCAGAGTAATCCGAGGGTGAGTGAAACTTCCCAGGCCCCGTAAGTGGCCTGAGAGCTGGCTGAGTATACTGCCTGAGGAGGTCTTTTACTTTTAGATGTTAGAAAGTGTCTGTGGAAATTGTTTTAACCATTTGTTCAGCTACCCATTCCAGTAGTAGGTTGTCCAACAGTTACTGACATGGACATACCATGACACCTGAGAAAGAGCGGGCACGTTAATATCTCACCAACAGTCACTGCAGGACACACCAAGTCACAGGGATGGGCACTACCTCTCTAGTGGTGCCACATGACTTGATAAACCTTCAGTGTTCAGATTTAATCTTACAAAGAAGGTAAGGAAAATGTTTAAATTGGCTGAGTTTTCTGGAGATTTGATAATTATATTTTCTTCTTCTTGGTATAATTAATGTCCACTAATTTGAAGTACAGAAAAATAACTTTCCATGTATAGCTGAGGTTTAATTTCTGAAGTATTATACTCACTAGCTCGGTGTTTGACTTTTGTCTACTAAAAACTTGTGCTTTATACATAAATGGTTATTCATGTAAGAACAAGAAAACATTAACATATTAAATTTATTTTTAGCATCATTTATGAAGAAATAGTGTATTGTTTTATAATAGTTAATCACTCAAAACACTCTACTATATAATACATTTTAAATTGCTTAACACAAATGGTTTATCATATTATGACAGAGTCACAAAATCACTTTGCCAAAGATACCTACCTTTGAATAATTCTACATGACATATTAGGCAAATACTTTTTAACCTCAGGGCAACAAGTTTTCATATTACTTTTTTCTCTGTTTCACTCTATTTTGATTTCCTTATGCCATGGGCAAATAAAACATTTGCTATTCATATTTGTTTTCACTTTTACTATGCCTATTTTGAAATGACTCGAAGGTTTAATATATTGAACTATCATGTTCTAAAAGAATCTAAACAATTAACATGTTGTAAAGGAAAATTTATTCCATATAATATTTGTTCAAATCATCAAGGTAGATTTATTTCATTCTGATTTGTCTTATAAGTTCAATAGGAAGAGTATATATCTGTCATGGAACCTCTTCATAATTTTGGGCTTGAGTTATTTAACTTAAGACAGTTAGTAATACATATTTAAATTTAAATATCACCCATTAATAAGTCAATTTATTAATTAAAAGTTAAAGGTGCCATAACGGAGTGGCATAAACTGGGTAGCTTCAAAGACACAAATTACTGCCTCACAGTTCTGGAGGCTGGAGGTCTAAAATCAGGGTGACAACAGGGTTCAATCTTTCTGAAGCCTGTTCTGTATCTCTCTTCCAGCTTCTTCTGATGGCAGTTGGCAATTTTTGGCTTTTTTTCTAAATTTATGGTAGCATCACTTCAATCTTCTCAGGATATTCTCCCTGTGATTCTTCTTCTGTCCAAAATTTTGGTTTTTATAATGACAGTCATATAGGATTAGGGCCTACCCTAATGCCCTAATGACCTTATCTTAACTTGAGCACCTGCAAAGATCCTATTTCCATAAAAGAATTCATTCACAGGTTCTGAGGTTTAAGACTTCAGCATCTTCTGGGGAGCACAATTCAATGCATGATAGTTCTTTATCAAATAAAGTGGGTTTCAGGTATTAATACCAGATCTCCAAAGGTTAATCCACTGAAAGGTTTCCCCATTCCCTCCAGTTACTGGTTGATTTTCGGATAATGATTGGAGTAAAGAAAGGTTTTCTTAGTTCTTCAACCTAAGTTAATATAAGAGCCTAGTTTCCCATCAAGTATTGCTTTGAGAATTTTGGCACAAGTGTGGAAGTTGCATTTTCCCATTTCCTGTTCTTTTGGGAGTCTGATAAAGAAGAGGCATGATTAAAAGGTACTTATTGTTGTGGTCCTGGAAAAAAAAGGATCCAATAATATTCTCCATAATGACTTTCATCAAGAGATTTCACTTTGAAATGCCTAAGCATGGCCCATTACCTGGAAATAACTTCAAAAGTTTGCTGGTTAACTGTGGACTTATTCTCATCTGACATCAAAAAAAAAAAAAAAAAAAAAAAATCAACAAAAAATGTATTTCCTATGCCAAATTTAGAGGCAAAAGGCATTGCAAGGATATTATCTGTCTTGTTAAGACATACTTCCCAAGGACAGCATGAGGGATTGATTGCAATCACGGACACAGTATTAGTACTTAGGTATCTGACATTTCATTAGAGGACACACAAGCCTATTGGAACTATAGCAGTGAACTCTTGAGCACACAACTGAGCTGTGCAGTGATGAGCAGGGAACAAGAGCATGAGAAAGCTAAATCATCTTATTCTTTTTCTCTACCTTCTCCTAAATGAATAAGCTCATTTTAAAATTATAGGTGTCAAGAATGGTTAGTTAGCATAAACCATATGTTGAAATATGGAGGCCTAGAATAAACTACCCATAATGATGGAGCAGTCATGACTCTCTTTTGCTCTAACTTTAATCCCTTATTTGATTTTGTTTGGCCAAATACTATAAAATCTGAGACTAATAATAATAACAATAATAATAATAATAAAATAGATTACTGCTGAGGAGGCCTAGTGAACTTAAAGATTTCAGCTCTAGTTCCTATTTTGTTCCTGGCTGAGAAAATACTATAATACATCCCCGCATGCCTGGCAGCTATTTTCCATGAAATATCTTATGTGACCTTAATTTCAATCATGTAGGTATGTTCTGGATCGAGATTGCTAGATGATGCCAACTTAGAATCTGTGAACAAACACACCTGTCAGGGCTTTCTTAGATAAGGAAAGCTTTTGATTTTGAAGATTTTGAAGATTTTGAAAATCAATCATGTTAGAGCTATGGCTAAAGATTGACATGGTGCTATCCAGGTGGTAGGGAATTGAACTGTTACAGGCAGTAGAATATAGTCAAGCAAGCACTTGATGTGTTCAGTACTAGAGTAGTTGAGTAACATTAAGGAAGGGGAATGTTTCAGAGGTTTGGAGTCACATAGGAAATTAGTGGTTAAGTAATGATTTGACTTGATTGCATGTGCTTTGAAAAACACAGTAGTTTATTCAAATTCAGGTCTAGGAGGCAGAGAATCAATTAAGGGGTGGTTGAAGTAACGGACGAAAAAAAAAACTTGATTCTGCTACAAATTACAGAAGTAAAGCAGGGGTAGAAATATGATACTCAATAGATACCTCCCATCCAAGTACTAACCAGGCCCAACCCTGCTTAGCTTCCGAGATCAGACAAGATCGGGCGCGTTCAGGGTGGTATGGCCATAGACAATACTCAGTAGATACCTAAGAGACATGATAACATACTGGTTAGAACCAGAAGCACTGGAATATGATAGACCTAGGTTCAGACTTCATCATTATCGGTTTCTTCACACCCCTCTCTTCCTTCTCTTTTTTTTTAGATTTATTTACATACCCACCAGCTACATTTGAGAGAGAGAAAGAGGGAGTAAAAGAGAGTGCACACACATGGAGGAGGGGCAGAGGGAGCACCTCCAAGCACACTCCCCACTGAGCCCTGAGACTGACCTGGGACTCAATCCCACATGATCCCATGAGATCATGACTGGAGCTGAAACCAACAGTCCTTTGTTCAACAACTGAGTCACCCAGGAGCCCCTCTACTCCTTCTTTTAAACAAGTCCCAATGAATGTAAAAGAACTTAAGTAATACAATATATACTCTTTAATACAAAAGAATTAAATTGGAAATCCATAACAAAGAGATAAGAAAATACCACAAGGATGTGGAAATTTAACATCTTCATGCATCTTTACCCATGTTAATTCTTCATCATCATATATATATGTGATGAATATATTTCACATGTATACAAAATATATGTGAATTCCTAATATTAAAAAAAACAAGTCAATGAGTATATATATATATATATATATATATATATTTAAAGCTGAGTTGAGAACCACAGAACTCTGTTTCTTACGGGTGGTATTTTGGTCATTAAGCCCCTCCAGGAAACAATGGTCAATTAGGAAGTACTGTGAAGGACAGATACATCCCATTTGTAATGTAACGCTCACTTTTGAAGGAATAAGAACACAAGTTATTCTTAGAGTGCCAAGTGCTTTCCGTTTAATTTCTTTATGATTGTCATGTATTTCCCATGTTAGAGGAGATGCATTTAGTCTCACTTGATACCCAAGACAGAAATAACTTCATGTATGCCCCCCGCCAGCTACTTCACAGAAGTGAGTAACTAATGTTTAATTATGAATCTAATGTTATTCCTCTTGAATCACATTACCTCAAAACCCACACCAGTTGCTGTTTGGCTTTAAGCATGGAGGTAAAGATTCCTATGTTTCTTCTTTTCATTAATAACTTCTATATAATTCCATAGCTCTAAATACAAAGCTAAATCTCATATTTTGTTAATTTAATTTTTTTTTGTTAATTTAATTTCTTAACAAGACTTTGATATTGGTGTATTTTAGGGCTATAGATTCATGGTTACTGCTCACTGATAATTATAGTTAATTATAGTCAAAAAAAACTGTCAAGTAATCTCTGTTTTAAAATTACAAGCACAAGAGTTTGCAACCATCTTTGCTCTTTGAATGCCAATGAAATTAATAAATTTAACCTGTATTTTCCCCCCAAAATTCTTTTTTTTTTAAGATTTTATTTATTTATTTATGTGACAGAGAGAGAGATCACAAGCAGGCAAAGAGGCAGGCAGAGAGAGGAGAAGCAGGCTCCCTGCTGAGCAGAGAGCCCTATGTGGGGCCTTGATCCCAGGACCTTGAGATCATGACCTGAGCTGAAGGCAGAGGCTTTAACACACTGAGCCACCCAGGCGCCCCTCCCCCCAAAATTCTTGCATATTATTATAATTGAGTTCATTTTGCCAGCGTTCATTCACATTGTTTTCTTTGATGAATAATTAGCACATGTTAATTGTTTTACAGATGTCAAGCTTAATGTTAAAACTGGATGTAGTGTAATGTTATCTTTTGTTACCGATTTGAAAAATAGATCAACTCTTCAATGTCATGATAAAGTAATCTTGAGAAAAATAAATGTGAGTTAAAAAGAGGCAGCAGTAACCACAAGAAAAATCTGAACACTGGTTTGTCATATCAGAGCAAATACCATAGGAAGGGAAGTGTGAGGTTTTCTTTTCTTTCCTAAATAGAATGTTTATTTTCATTTTTATATTTTTGCTTTATTTTTAAAGCCAACCAAATGGAATTATGAGCAATTTTGTGATTTCTGTTTTCTTTACTTTGCATTTTTAGAAATATATCTCTATTTCTATATTTAAAAAAAAAACATCTTTTAACAAAGTAGTTGTGCATTTTATTTTTATAAATTTTGTAATTTGGGGATTATGTTTTATAAAAATATATTGACAATTTATGGTCACATTTAAAAAGTTTTAATTTTCAGCAATAATTTTCTAATTTTTCTCAGCTAAAGCCACTTATCTAAAAGCAACATATTTTGCATATCAGTTTTTATGACATAACATAGTTTCTTATGAATACTTTCGTGCTTATCACAAAGCTTGTAAAGATGACATCCTCCATTTCAGAGAGTGTTTTGTGTGATGTTTTTTCAAATAAAAAAAAGCTGCTTCTTCAATCTAGAATGTCTGTATCATAAAAGAAAAATCAACTTGTATAAAATTATTTCTACAAAGGATATGTTAACTGCAACAGAGTTCAATGCGTTTGGGAAATGTTAAATGGAAATTAAAACTTTTGTTTAATTAAAAGATTCAGGAATTTGGGGTTTGTCAGTACAATAACTTAAATATGTCCACCAAGTAATGCAGTCATTATTACTAAATCATCTGTAGCTCTGGAAATAAGTATCATAAAACAGGTTTCTGAGAACACCTGGGTGGCTCAGTCAGTTAAGTGTCTGACTCTTGATTTCAGTTCATGTCATGATCTCAGGGTCCTGAGATTGAGCCCTGAGTCAGGCTCTGTGCCCAGTGCAGTCTGCTTGTCCCTCTCTCTCTGCTCCTCCCCACTCCACCCCTGCTCTCTATCAAATAAATAAAATAATAAAAATTTAGAAAACACATTTCCGTTGGTTACCCTTTTTCCTTCCTGCCTGCCACCCATAGACAGAGAACAATGATTATTTAACCAAGGATTAGGAAACAGTAGTAATTTCTTATTTACATAAATCCAGAAATCATAAAATTTATGCAAATTAGAAAGTTCTACAGCTATAGAACAACTAGCTCCAGGAAAAAGTATCCTAGTTGAAGATATCAGTATGTAAAATTATATTAGTTTTAATTCATAATATTGAGTTAGGAATTGTCATTTTTTGCAATTTACTTCTCTCCCTCCCCCTTGCCCCAGATATAGATAGGTACCAGAAGAGCACACATTCATTATTAATTTATGCATGTGTGACATTTCTAGGTGGTTTATGGAGAAAAGAACAGTCAAGGGCGTTACTAAAGAAGATGGTGGGAGAAGGGAAAATGATACAAATAGTCAAATGAGAACCAAATATCTTCCACTCATAGTAGTTTGATCTCCATAGTGAAAAATACTCTAATAAAGGACTAAATATATCACCAAAAGGTATAACCAATGTTTCAGTGTTAAAAGAACAGAAATAAAAACAGATTATACATAGTCTCAAAGCACAATTTTCAACAAATTGGTGAAGACAATGCTATGTAACTATTTGCTTATTTTTTTAAAGATTTTATTTATTTATTTGAGAGAGAGAGAGAGAGTGAGACAGAGAGTATGAGAGGGCAAAGGGTCAGAGGGAGAAACAGACTCCCTGCTGAGCAGGGAGCCTGATGTGGGACTAGATCCCAGGACTCCAGGATCATGACCTGAGCCAAAGGCAGTTCTTAACCAACTGAGCCACAGAGGTCCCCCTGCTATGTAATTATTTACACTAAAATGAAAGGTCAGTAACAATCAGATAAAGGAAATGCAACTTATTACATAATAGCATTTGAAACCATATTAATCATTCATGAATCAAATTAAGAATATCATAATACACACACACGTGTGCACACACCATATAATTAAAATACTATAGATCAGTCCTAATGGAATATAAAGCTGAATAAAGAATAACAATAACAGTATTAAATAGGTTAATTAAAACATTTTTTAATGCATGGATCTAAATATTTAGCAAAGGAAAACAAAAGACAGGTAAAATCTCTGGAAGAATTGGGAAACAGTCAAAGATAAAGGTAGAAAACAGTAAACTATAAAATAAAATATGATGTAAATAATATATAAATTGAAATGTAATTATTTCAACATAAAATGTTAACTACCTTAATCAATAAAAATATAGAGCATTAAAACAAAACAAGAAGTAGGTATTAGGAAGTCACAACATATTCAGATAAGTAATCAAAAACTCATTTGGTCAATGGTATTCAATAAATTGAAACAAAATGAAGGGTAAACATCATATGATCATCTCAATAGTTACAGGAAACGTATTTAAAAAAATAAACATCCACTCATAATAAAAAGTCTCAACAAACTGGGTATAGAGGAAACATACTTCAACATAATAAAGGTCATGTATGAAAGCCCACAGCTAACCTCACACTCAATATTAAAAACCTGAAAGCTTATCTCCTAAGATCAGGAACAAGAGAAAGATGCCTACTCTTGCCACTTTTTTCATAGTATAGAAGTTTAGCGAGACTGATTAGGAAAGAAAGAGAAATAAGTCATCCAAATTGGAAAGGAGGATGTAAAACTGTCTCTATTTGCAATGATATGATGTTATATATAGAAAACCTTAGACTCCACCAAAAACTTGTTAGAACTAATAACAAATAAACAAATTCAGTAAAGTTGCAGGATTCAAAAATCAATACACAAAAATCTCTTACATTTCTCAACACTAATAACTGTCAGAAAGAAATTGAGAAAACAATCAAAATAAAATACCTTGGTATGAATTTGCCAAGGAAGCAAAAGATCTATACACTGAAAAGTATAGATGAATTGATGAAAAAAACTGAACAAGTGGAAGAATTTTCATGCTCATAGATTGGTAGGTAATTGTTAAAATGTCAATATTACCCAAAGCAATATATATATCCAACGCAATCTCTATCACAATCCAAATGGCATTTTTTCACAAAAATGGACCAAATGAGCCTAAAATTTGTATAAAACCACAACAGACCTTGAAGAGTCAAAGCAATCTTGTGAAGGAAAAACAAAGCTAGATGCATCACACTTCCTGACTTCAAAGTACATTAGAAGGCTGTAGTAATCAGAATAGTGTGGTAGTGACAGAAAACAGACACAGAGATCAATGGAACAGAATAGAGAACCTGGAAATAAAACCATGCATATTTGGTCAATTGACTTAGGGCAAAGAATCAAACAATATACAATGGGGAATGGACAGTCTTTTCAATAAATCATGCTGGAACTAAACAGCCACATAACAAATAATGAAACTGGACCCCTATCTTATATTGTACACAAAAATGAACTCAGAATGAATTAAAGACCTAAACATAAGATCTGAAACAGTAGAAAGAAGAAACAAAGGTGTTATGCTCCTTGATATCAGTATTGGCAATGATTTTTTTGAGTCCGACACCAAAAGTGAAGGAAACAAAAGCAAAAATAGACAAATGGGAATATATCAAACTAAAAATTCTTCTGCACACTGAAGGAAACAATTAAAAAAATAAAAAGGCATTCTACACAACAGGAATTTGCCGCTTCCTAATAGCTCACGGGACAAGAATGAGGCACAAACAAGTCAGCTTCAAGAGACCAGGAGCAGGGGACACAGTTGAAAAGATTGCCGCCCCTGAACAACTCCTCAGTCCTGTATTTATTGGATACAAGATAACAACAAACAAAGGAGCAGAAAATGGCTATACATTAACCATATGCTTTGTAAACAAGAAGGGCTAGAGTCATACCTTGATTACAAATCTCATAGATAAGTAAGGAGAGTAGATTATCTAAGGTCAAACGTATAGAACTTAAAATTGAGCAAGCACAATTAAGAGGAAAGTCTTGATCAACAATAAGCTGTTCCTGAGGCAGGGGAGATAATGTAAAAAAGGAAGCAGGCCGCATTCCACCCTGGGCGGCTGTTCCCAGCTGCTTGGCTTCCAAGAAGCAGGCGGAGTCCCGCCCTGAGCAAGCGGGAAATCCCCAGCTGCTAGGCTTCAAGGAGGTATCTCATCCTCTCCCCCAGAGACCTGTTGCTAATGCATGTTTTTCTTAAGGTAACATTTAGGCGTGCTTGCTAGGTTAATATAATTTCTCATAGTTATATTTTAAGTACTACATTGTTTTGAGGGACGGTTACAGGAATTTTTTTTTTGCAAACCATCCATCTGATAACTGATTAATACTTAAAATTAAAAAAAAAACATAAATAGTAGAAAGAAAGAGAAAGAAAGAAAGAAAGAAAGAAAGAAAGAAAGAAAGAAAGAGACAACAATCTGAATACAAAATAAATGGACAGAGGAACTCAATAGACATTTTTCTAAAAACATTCAGATGGCCAACAGACACAGAAGAGATGTTCAACATCACTAATCATCAGGGAAATCCAAGTCTAAACCATGAGGTATCACCTAACCTGCAAGAACGGCCATCATCAAAAAGACAAGAGATAACAAGTATTGGTGTAGATGTGGTGAGAAAGGATCCCTGTGGACTATTGGTGGGAATTTAAATTGGTACAACCATTGTGGGAAATAGTATGGAGTTGCCTCAGAAAATTAAAACTATGATGTGATTGAGCAATCCTACTGCTAGGTATATATCCAAATGAAATGAAAATAGAATATCAAAGAGCTATCTGCATGCCCATGTTCATTGCTGCATTATTCACAATAGCCAAGATATGGAAACAACCTAAATGTCTATCAACAGATGAATCCTTATCATGAGAAAGAAGAAAATCCTGCCATTAGCAACAACATGGATGACCTTAAGGATATTATATTAAGTGAAATAAACAAGACAGAGAAAAACCAAGGGCTTTTGCCAGGGGCTGTGGGGTAGAGAAAATAAGGAGGTTATAAAAAAAAAAAAAAGACTATAAATTTCCAACTATAGGATGAATAAGGTGTGAGTGTCTAAAGTGAAACATGATGATTATAGTTGATAATTAAAGTTTACTAAGAAAGAACTCAAGTGTTCACAACAAAATGAATATATGAAGTAAAGAATGTGTTAATTATCTAGATGAGAGAATCTTCTCACAATTTAATAAATTTAAGATAAAATTGTTAAGTTTCTAGGGAAATAGAAATTAAATGACTCTTAGTAAAGAAACTCAGGTATAGAATGTTCTAACTAAATCAGATTAACAGGTCACAGTGCCAAGTTTAACTGAAAATACATTATAATTGTACTAATATTATCACATATCCACAAAAAAATTTTGGTATAAAATGTTTTATTTCATTTTTAACATCATTGATGCAATTCAAATAATTTATACCCATTTCCTACTTGAAAAAGATGTATTTTTCCATACTTAAATGTGTGTTTACAATGCTGTAGATTTCCACCATTTCCACCATGGTGATGGACTGAATTGTGTCTCTCCAAAGTCATATGTTGAAGCCCTAACCCTCCTAATATGTCTATATTTGAAGATGGGACTTTGAAGAGTTAATTCAGGTTAAATATAGTCATAAACATAGGACCTTCATCCAATATTATTGGAGTCCTTATAAGAAGGAGACATCAGGGAAGCATGTGCACAGCCAAAAGGCCATTAGAAAAAATGGCCATCTGAAAACCTAGAGAAGTCTAAGGAGAAACCATGTGTGACAGCACCTTGACCTTGGACATTTAGATTCCAGAACTATGAGAAAATATTCTGTGTGTAAGCCACACTATCTGTGGTATGTTGTTATGGCAGTCCTAGCTGACTCATACCCTGATAATGGAATTTACCACAAAATGGCATGCATTTGATAAAGTTTAGTTGGTTATATTCCTTTACCATTAGGGTTTGTTTTCTTAGGTAGAAATAGAATACTCCCACATATGAATGTAAAGTGTTTGAGTACTAAATGTAAGTGCATTTTACTAAAATAGTGAAAATACTGAAGTCCCTACTTATTGTCATGAGACAATAATACTGGACATTTTCCATAGTTCTTCAAGACTATCCTTTCATATTCAGTCACTTGTATTTAAGGCAAACTATTTGAAACTGCAGTGGTAATCAAACTATTGGGATTTGTTTTCTTATAAAAGGTGTGATAGCTTGCTTTCCTCTAACATGTTCTCTGAGTGCCTTCCATGTTCAGGCTTTGTTATAGGCACTGATGACAAAGTGGTGACTAATACTCAACAAGTCTTTGCTGCATCAGATCTTACATGCTTGAGGGAGACAGATCATGGCAATTATATGGTATACCACCTGGTGCATAGATACTATTAAAAAAAAGGTATTATACAGGGAACATTTGGGAGTGCTACCTCATAATTTATTAAAGATTCCTCAGAGGATGAAGTATCTGAGCAAAATTTATTTTCCTTTATATGGTGCCATCACTTGAATTGTAGTGTATTTTTTTAGTGGGGATAATGGTTCCTGAGACCATATCAATATTCAACCTTCCCGGAAGATTTTTCCACATCATGACAAAGACTAAATCAAGAATTATCAGATTAATCAATTCCTACATGCTTTGTCAATAGGATTTTAAAAAATTGTGTTTTTAGGTGATTAGATGTTCAGAACAGATTATAAATGTCTTGAGGCCAAAGACAGTGTTTTCGTTTTCATCTTCAGTTTTACATTAAATTTATTCCTTTTGAAGAGATGTGATGGCATGAAAGATAAATGAACTAAATGGAAAATGAAGAGTATGGCATAAATTTCCAGACCAAGTTTTTTTTTTTTTTTATCACATATAAATCTGTGAGAATGTATTTTAGAGCAAAGACTTATTGGAGAAGAAGAAAATATGAAGAGGAGCAATGGGTATAGTGAAAGGAATATCTCTGCACTGGGAATGAGATTAGAATAGCTGCTTTTTAGGAGATATTCTTCCTTTAGGAATCATTAAATCCCTTTCTCTAAATTTCATTCATTGTCAAATTTCAAGGGCTGGGAGGTCAGCAGATGGAGGGCCCTTCTCACTCAACCCCCTGTGGATGGGAGAGCTAGGAGCTATACGCCAATGTTTCAGGTCTATGTTCCAGCAGAACCTTCCTCATTGTGGCTCTATCATCATCTTCTTCTTCTTCTTCCTCTTCTTCTTCTTCTTCTTCTTCTTCCTCCTCCTCCTCCTCCCCCCCCTCCTCCTCCTCCTCCTCCTCCCCCTCCTCCCCTTCTTCTTCTTCTTCTTCTTCTTCTTCTTCTTCTTCTTCTTCTTCTTCTTCTTCTTCTTCTCTTTCAGATTTTATTATTTATTTGACAGAAAGAGACACAGTGTGAGAGGGAATACAAGCAGGGGGAGTGGGAAAGGGTGAGTCAGGCTTCCCGCTGAGCAGGGAGCCTGATGCAGGGCTCCATGTGGGGCTCCAGACAGGGCTGGATCCCAGGACCCTGGGATCATGACGTGAGCCAAAGGCAGATGCTTAAGGACTGAGCCACCCAGGCACCCCTCTACTTTCTTAAAAATACAAATGAGTGGGTAACCTTGCCATTAGGTCTCAACTATTTTGAGCTTGGGCTGCCAAAATTTACATAGCCACAATTCATCTGTTTAGATGTTTGGGAACAAGTGAAGGTTTTTGAAAGGGCAGAGATCAATTGCAGCCTTAAAGCTCTCATCGTGCATTGATCAAATGTGCTCTTGATTGTGTATCTCTTAAAATTAGATATATCCACATATGTGTGTGTTTATGAAGTTCATATATTTAAAGATTAGAAGTTGAATACAATTTCTAAAAGCCAAACAGATATCAAAGAAAATAATCAGAACAACACAGTAGTTAAAGCAGAGAAAATGGATTTTATTTAGGACCATCAGATATGGAGGAAAAGAGGGACACCTGGGTGGCTTAGTCTGTTAAGCATCTGCCTTTGGCTCAGGTCATGATCCCAAAGTCCTGGGATCGAGTCTCACATCTGGCTCCTTGCTCATCAGGAGCCTGCTTCTCCCTCTGCCTGCCATTCCTCCTGTTAGTGCTCTCTTTCTCCCTCTGTGTGTCAAATAAATAAATAAAATCTTAAAAAAAAAAAAGAAAAGAAAAACAATAGAGGAAAAGAGACCCCCATGTACAGCATGGACAAGTGGAAAATTACAGCTAAGGAGGAAGTAAGGTTCAGTGGATGGGGACTTATCAAGAGAAAACAGCAGGGATAATGGGGATTGTGGCTAAACTGATTTAACAGCATTCTTTGTTAAAGACAGTCTGTGTGATCAGGCATTACCACGGCAATGGTGAAGGGTAAAGAACACAATCAGATATCAAGAGTGGGAAGTTCTGGGTAAACTGACTTTGCAAGATTCTTGCTAAAATGGATTTTATGAAGATACACAGATGGACCTATGACAAGGTTCAGAGTCTGACTCAGGCTAGGTCAAGAAAAGAACTTTTGCCACATGGGAAAATGTAACATTTCAAAATGACTACACACTGGTTATGGAAGAAAAAATTGTCCCATTACAAGTTGCGAAAGTTCTATTGTCAAAATAATTTAGAGAAAATAATTTTAACATAAATTATGCAAATTATATATTAATATTGTTAAATTTACAAAATAATATTAAGCTAAGAATTACAACCACACTGAAAATTAGAAGTGTGACACTATATTTCTTTTCTTACAGCTTGAGTTTGCACTTATCTTTGTAGTCATATCAGTTTCTATTCTTTTTTTTTAAAGATTTTAGTTAGTTAGTTGTTATAGCACATGTGAGCAGGGAGAGGGGCAAAGGGAGAAGGAGAGGGAATCTCAAGCAGACTCCCTACTGAGCACAGAGCCCTACACAGGGTTCCATTTCATGGACCCTGAGATCATGACCTGAGTCAAAATCAAGAGTCAAACACTTAACTGACTGAACCACCCAGGCACTCCATCAGTTTCTATTCTTAAAGTTGTTTCAGTTAACACATATCTTCATATCAAAATACATTCTTTAAATTTGTTAGAGGAAATATTATCTAGCCAAATTTTCATTGTTAATTGGATATCTTTCTTCAAATGAATTTTTCAATTCATTTTAATTGTTTGAACCCATTACTGTTTTTGAGGTTTTTCTATATTTATTCTTGATTTTATTCTTGCATCATTTAATCTTTTATTTTCTCAAATTTATGAATAAGAATTCCTTGAATTCACATCTAAGAGTATAGTTAAGATCTAAACTTCAAGTCTATATTCTTCTACATGAGTATTATCAGCTCTATTAAAATGAAACAATCATAGCTTTAATCCAATAATAGCCATTATAGCACATTAAATATTTTGAAGTGTCTTGTATAAGACTTATTTTATAAGTTTGTATGTATACAAATGTATATAACTTCACAAATGTAATCATTTTATAATAGTATGTGATAAAAATATATGTATCCTTTAGTGAATTCACTTTTGGTCCTAGTGATCATCTTTTATTCTAATATTTATATTTTATTATATGTAAACATCTAGCACATTGAGCTATAATTTAAACAACTTGATGTGTTCTGCTTTCTGAAGAAAATCCCCCACTTTATATTCTAGCTACCTACACAATACTTCTCAATTACTGATATATTATAAAGAGGCATTCTGCAATCATATGTGCAAATATATCCTATTTGATATACTGAATGTGGAGTTAATATTAATTTTGGAAGCAACGTCACTTAAAATAATGAAATAATCCCTTAGTGAACTCTTTCTTGAATACTTGTGGACTTCTTAGTTTCAAAATTTATGGCATTCTCTTCAGATTTCAAATACATTCCCTCTATAGGATAAATTCTATTAACCATCTCAACAGTAGTAAGAATTTTCATAATATGTCTTCTGCGAATACAGCATATTCTTCTCAATCATTAAGCATAAATTTATCAAGTAAATTTGGTCAATTGCACAGTGTTATCTGTATTTTGCAAGTCCATTAATATTAAATTATTTTTATTGTGCATAGCCTATTTTCTGGTCATTCTTGTGTTTGGGTTTCCTAAAGTTATGCTATCATTTAAGAACTCCTATTATATAATCATATGTATTCAATAATTCCTCTTTTATACTTCTGAGCTCATTAGCCATTTTCTTTTGGATCATGAACTTTAGAATTTCCAAATCTTTAAAATACTTAATGAATCTTCAATTTAATCCTTAGCTAGATGGTTAGATTTTTATGAATGGGAATATAATCATACAGTTGAGTAAGCGAAAAGTGAAAAAAAAAATAAAGGGTAGATCTACAAAACGTAAGTGCTATAAACATACAGTTCTCATGAAAATATTGTTGCATCAAATAACAAAGTTCAAAAGTAGTTTTTTTTAAGATTAGCATCTATATGAGAAATTTTAAAAATTTCCTCACTAATCAAAAAATGCTATGAAACCTTTAGAACACTGAAAAGGAGACAGACACAATATGGATTATTTCCCCCTTTATACTGTTTCTCCTTTGTTATGCTCCCAAATGTTATTTTCCAACTTTTTAAAGTTCTTTTAATCACTAATGATTTTTACTTGCTAGATCAATTTAGCCTTTAAGCAATCTCTAGAATTCAAATGAAATTTGCTATTCTGCCGAGTCTGGCCAAATATATTCCTTATCTATCAGTCAAGTGCACTCATAAATCATGTAAAAGGAAGTACCAGCACTTTATATAGTTGCTAAAAGTCCCATCATTAGTGATCACTAATTTCATTTTAGATTACTTAAGAAGGGTTTTTGTTGTTGTTGTTATTATATTTTAAATATCCTATTTTGGTACTTAAACTTTTATAGAGCCAAATGTGTATATACCATTTAAGTAAAATCTACTTATTGTCAAGAAATGGCTCTATTTGAGGAAAATAATAATTATTTCCTCTATGTGAGAAAAATAATACGTCTCTGCCATGATGTTATGGCATGTCAGGAAATGCTCTGGTCATCTAAATTGTCAGTTCAATGAGAATTTAAGAGGTTTGGCATAGGATCGCATACAGTCTTTTTAATCTGACAGATGTGTTCAAATATTTTCTGTCATTTATTAGTTCTGATGTGGCTATCAATTTACTTCTATTGTAAAATGATGTGGTATCTTGCTCACTAAATTAGGAGAATTAAATGAGATGTATATCAAACCTTGATATTTAGCATAAATGTCACTTTATTTCACATTTCTTAGATACACATGGACAAACCTCCCCCTCTATTGCTTACAGAGAAGAGAAAATCCATTTCTTTTTCTGTATTATTAGTTTCCTGGCCTGCTGTACAATGTACTACGAACGGGGTGGCTTAAAAATGACTAAATATTCTCTCAAAGTTCTGGAGGCTAGCAGTTTGAATTCAAGATATTGACATGGCCAGGCTCCCTCCAAAGGCTCTAGGGGAGAATCTATCTCATGGATTTTTTTGTTTTGTTTTGTTTCCCTTGGCTTCTAGTGTCCTTGGCAATCTTTGGTATCATTTTGCTTGCAGCTATATTTCCAATCTCTGTCTAGATCTTCACATGGCCCTCTTCCCTCCATGCCTATGTCATTTTCACATGGCCTTCTCTCTTATAAGGGCAAACCAATATGTAATATTGCATTAGAGGCCATACTAATGATATCATCTTAACTTGACTACATATACAAAGACCCTATTGTCAAAAGAAGGTCCCATTCCCAGGTGACAAGGATTAAGACTTCAAGACATTTCTGGCCAGGAAGGCAGAGGGCATAATTCAATTTATAGCACTTTTTCAAGCAATATAGTCTCATCCCAGTCAATGCTCTAATCCTTCTCTCAGTATACTCTCTACACTCTAATCCAAAAATCAGAGGAGTGTCTGGGTGGCTCAGTTGGTTAAGCATCTGCCCTCCGCTCAGGTCATGATCCTAAGGTCCTGGGATTCAGCAGGGGGTGTCAGGCTCCCTGCTCAGCAAGGAGTCTGCTTCTCCTTCTCCCACTACCCCTCCCCACCCCTGCTCCTGCTTGCTCTCTTCCTCAAATAAATAAATAAAATCTTAAAAATCAATTAAGCCTTCAATTATAGAAATGCTACACTTACCATTGTATTACCATTGCAGAAAGTTTTTCTGCTTTATTCATTTATAGTAACAAAGTATAGTTACCATAGACAAATCTGAAAAATATGATTCCAATATAATTAGTTTATTAAGCTGCAAAGTACACATTGTTACAAATATAATAAATACTAAAACTTTGGCCCCTTTCCATCAACTGTTGATAGGAAAAATAACAAAACATTCTTCCTGCTTTGATAGATTGTGTCCTTTGAAGCAACAATGAAGTGAACCATTAAAAAGTAAAACACTCCATTGAACTGAAAAACAAACTCTGAATGGGAAAACGAATGCCTTAGGAAAAAGCAGGTTTTGTAATCTCTGCTTTCATGTCTCCTTGTGTCTTTGATGGATGACGAAAAAAGCTAAATTCTAAACAAAAATGCCACAGTGACTGCAATACTATTACTTCCTGTTTTGCATATTGAGAGAAGTTTTTAAAGAATCGTCTCAAATGCCAACCAAATGGAAAATGACAGGACAGTGAGAAAAACCACCATATCAAAATTACCATTTTACAGTTCACTACCTAAAGACAAAAGAGACTTATCTATTTCACGGGCCTTCAATTTACTTGATGAAAAAAAGGGGAAAAAATCACTCTTGGATTACTTATAAGTTGATTGTTTTCCAAGTTTTCAAACATAAAATTAATTTCACAATAATTCATATTTAATATGCTTCCCCATTTGTGCTACTTGGTTTGTGTCATGTTAACAGAAATTGATATCCTGTTCACAGAGGAAAGGGTATCCTTCTGAAGAAGGTAATTCATTAATAAAGCAAAGGAGTCCTCTTGGAATGTTTTGGCTGAAAAAAATTAACTCTCGGCCAAAGTCAATTCAAAAGGCAGATATAGTCCAAGAATATATATTCATGACCCAAAATGTGTGACTTACTTAACCATGAAATCAATAAAAGAATTAGAGCAAGGTAAGGGAATTAGAAGTTCCAAAGAGGACAGAAGCAGGTGAGAATGTTAAAGAGGGAGAATAGGGCAGGCCTGACTATAAAGATAAGATATAAGCAAAGGTATGAAGGTTAGGCCATTGGCCAGCAGAGATCCAAGGCAGGAACTTCCCTAATGGAATGACTAGCTGGTGTGTCCTAAAAAACCAATGTCTGGTACACATGACGGAGAGCAAAGAAACCAAGAGGAGAAAAGTAAGGGGAGAGAAGAAGAGAGTGCCAGAAAGGTAGCAGGTACAAGGTATTGTAAAGTTGCATAGACCATTGGTGATAACTTTGAAAAGCCACTATGATGTTGGTGGCAAAGATGCGGGGCAGGGAGACATATCAGCATACCCTATCTCTTGCTTAAAAAGGGGAATTCTGGTTACTTTGATGTGAAGCCACCCTTGAAACATAATGATGGTCAGTTGGACCGCAGAGCAGGTGATGAGGAGTTTTCTGGTTATATTTTGAGGATAGGATTGGTTTGATTTTGCAATTGAATAGAAGTGGAGTGAGAGGGAGAAAACTGTGTTGGAGTGAGGAAATATAGTTCTAGTTCTGGAGTTTGAACTGCCTCAACCGGAAACATGAAATTATCATCTGAGAGGGTGAGATGTGTGAAAGGATCAAATGTGAGCATACATTTGGGGAGAGGGCTATCAGGGACTTAGTTTGGGGTCAATTAAGTCAGATATATACCTATTTTGCCATTCATGTAGCAGCATCAGAATGCTGGACGTCAGAATGGTGGATCATGAGCCCAATTTAACCTTGAGTAGAGACAAAGAGCTGAAACTGAATGAGAGATAAAATATTTAAATTGGGGGAGCCTGGGTGGCTCAGTGGGTTAGGCCTCTGCCTTCCGCTCAGGTCGTGAACTCAGGGTCCTGGGGTCAAGCCCCACATCAGGCTCTCTGCTTGTCGGGGAGCCTGCTTCCCCCTCTCTCTCTGCCTACTTGTGATCTCTCTCTCTGTGTCAAATAAAATATTTAAATTGAACTGGGTTATATATATTTTTTCATATCCAAACTAACTGGAGCTTTTGCTTTAGATAGTATTAACTATGGAGATAGGAAGCACAGAGAATGACTGAAAGGAATTTCAAAGTGTTTTCTAGTTTATACAACATTAAGATAAAATTATGAAATCATGTAAACATGTCCAAGACATGTTTATTACATTAAAATATAGAGGAGTTGTGAAAATGAGTCTTTGAAAAGCATGGAATGATCAAAAATGTATGTTGCCATCTATATTCATAAAAAGAACAGAATTTCATAATTGGACACATGTGCATCAAGATATAATTGAGTACACTGAAATATGTTTAAGCAGAGGTGTCATTTATTGTGATAACATAAACTGAAAAGGAGTGTTTTGAATGCAATAATGAGTAAGGATGTTATTTTACAGTGATTACGGATCTATCTTTTTTAATGCAGAATGATATTTGTTACTCCATTATCAAGAGACATTTTAAAAAGCAGGTTTGTATGTTGGCAAAATTGAGCAATTTTGTCCATTTTTAGTCCAAATTTTTTGTCAAAATTTTGACATTTTTAGTAATGTATCAGATAAGATTTGCAGGGAGCCATCTAGTAAAGTACATCTAAAAATACTGGATTGAATATTATAAGGTAACATTATTAAGCATGCATGAGGCTTGTGATAGAATAAAACAACTGATCAGCTATCAGAAAAAGCAAAATAAAAAAATAATAAGCTTAATTATTGGCGGTTAGAGGGCACATGGATGCAGTGCTATTTAAAAGTATATTTTATTTATTACTTTGAATAATTATTACTATAATTATTCACAGTAATTATTACTATAAATTTATTAATAGTAATTTATTACTATAAATAGTTATTACTTTATATTAATACTATATTACTTTGAATAAAGTAATTTCACAGAGAGATAAACACCCCTGGAGAAAAACAACCTTAATGGGTAACTAGTGGAATAAAAGGCAAAAACATCCTTTCTGACAGTTGAGTAATATTCCACTGTATATTGAAAAACATCTTCTTTATCCATTCATCTGTTAAAGGGCATCTCAGCTCAGCCATCAGAAAGGATGAATACCCACCATTTGCATCAACACGGATGGAATTGGAGGGGATTATGCTAGGTGAAATAAGTCAATCAGAGAAAGACAATTATCATACAGTTTCAATCATGTGTTGAACAGAACATAAGTAATAGCATAGAGGACCATAAGGGAAGGGAGGGAAAATTGAATGTGAAGAAATCAGGGAGGAAGACAAACCATGAGAGACCCTGGACCCTTGGAACAAAACTGAAGGTTACAGAAGGGAGGTAAGTGGAGGATGGGGTAACCAGGTGATGGGTTTTAAGGAGGGCACATATGGTAATAAGCACTGGGTGTTATACATAACTAATGAATCATTGAATACTACGTGAAAAACTAACAATGTACTATATGCTGGTTAATCGAACATAATAACAAAAAAGTTTTTTTAAATGGCAGACACAAACCAGCAAGCAAATAAACATCAACAAAAAAAATTACTTGTTTGCTGTGAGTAGAAAGCAAACAAAGAAGATTCTCCTTAAAAGTCCTATCCTTGATTTTGGGGTATAAACTGAAGCCTACATTCCCTGGCTTGTGTGGCGCAAACAAAACAAAACAAAGATTTCACATACGAATATCCATTATCGGTTGTGCCACGGGAACCTGCCAGAACCATGTGCAAATTCTCATGGACAAAACTAAAATATCCCCAAATAAAAGTCATAAAGTTCCAAGAAATATGAATTCAACTACATACTCCTAAAAAATCTTGAGAAAGCAAGCCAATGTAAATGACCTAAAACCCTGCAGAATCAGATACAGAAGTTTAACAAAAATCAAGTAAGATAAAGATGAAAGCAAAATAAAAGGTGAGTAAAATATACCAGGAAGATTTAGAAAGAAACAAGAATTTCTAGACTTGAACAGATTCCCAGACACACATACACATATGGAACAGAGCTCAATTTGTGTTCTATTTCTGGTCACAATATACAAGGATGTGAAAACCTTCTGTTGTTACTAAAAACAAAACAAAAGCAGAAAAACAAACAAAAAAACAAATCACTCTGTATACCAAAAAATTATTTGCTATAGATGGAATGTTTTCTTGCCCCAAAATTCATGTGCTGAAACCTAATTCTGCAATGTGATGGTATTAGGAGATGGGACCTCGGGGAGATAATTAAGTCATGGTAGAACCCCTATAGAAGAGGCCCCAGAGAGCTCCTGCATGTGAGGACCCAGCAAGAAGACCATTCATGAACCAGGGAGAAGGGTCCTCACCAGACACTGAATCTGTCAGCACCTTGATCTTGGGATTTTCCCACCTTCAGAACCGATAAATATAAATTTTTATTTTTTATAAGCCACCCAGTTTATGGTATAGTATTAGCCCAGAGGAACAAAGACATTTTTCTTTAAAGCCACCAAAGTGTTATGCACACAAAATAATGAAATAACTCAACTCCAATATGCTTCAGCCTTTCTAAGTGAGCAAGTTAAGGAGGACACTTTACTAGTCTGGTACCACTTGCTAAGGTCTCAGGCAAGGCAGGTAGAATACACCTTCCAGAGAAGGACAGTCCATTCAGGTGAGAAGAGACCATAAATTGCTGGAGCGCTGAATTTAATTCTGGAGGAGACACTCACCAAAATGAAACTGTTTTTCAGTTAGTAATTCCTTACACAGAATATTGTCAAGAACACAAGTAAAAGGGAGGAGCTAGGGATAGAAACCATCTTGTGAACTCACAACCTCTCCTCCCACAGAGAAATAGTTTCTTTCCCTTTCCCTTGAATCTTGGCTGACCTTGTGTTGAGTTTTTCCACAATGCCAGCAACATTGTGATGGATCTGGACCTGGATTTTAAGATTCCTGGCAGTTGGTTTTCATCTTCTCGGACCTGTGATTTACCTGTGAAAAGTGTTGGCTTCCCTAGGGGGAACAGGACAGGAGATGACCTGGAAGCTCCCAGATTTTCCCGTCGAGGCAGCAGACATACCAGTATGTTATCTTGGACTGTGAATGCTACTCCACTTCCAGGTAACACAACCACATGGTCACTCAAGTTGAGACCAGCAGAATATTTCCTCACCTGAACCTAGCTCATAGTGCAGAATCATGAGCAAATCAGTGTTTTTTAAGCCACTACATTTGGGGGTACCTTTTTACATGTCTTTTGTCAATGTAAACTCTGTCTCTGCAGAGCTATGAAAAGCTTTAGCCCCTGGACCTTTAATTTTTAATCACAAAAAAGTTTGGGTGGCCTTGTAGATTTCTTGTGCCTTTGAAGTTTCCACATTGTCTCTCTAGGTTTCAAAACAGGTTCTCGAAAGTCGTGAATCAATCTCGGAATTTCTCTTATTATTTTAACAATAGATGAAATACTTAACAAGGCAAAGTAACTTCTGTGTGGGCTAATTGATACAGATGGGTGTTTACTGCTCTAGAATCTTAGTAAATCAGAACACACAGCAGATACTAATGCTTCAGGAGATGTCTCCATGGCATCATTAATACCCAAGTGTTTATCAAATACTTGCTTTATTTTTTTAAGTAGTCAGCTGCTTTTTCTTTCTTTTCCTTTTCTTTCAGTTTATATATATTTAGACTCACAAACCTCTTTGGAACATACACTTAACAGAACATCTTTTAAGATGTCAGAGCAAGGTAGGAGTAGGCTGTTACTAGAATTTTGAGCAGGATCTTAGTCATTCTCTTGTCAAGTTTCCTGCTACTGGGGAACATCTATGTGCTCAAGTCAAGGGTGCTCTGCTTACAGACAATCTTTTCAGTCTTGCAACTCTTTTTTTTTTTTTTAAGAATTTATATATTCTTTTTTTTTTAAGATTTTATTTATTTATTTATTAGGAAAGAGAGAGAGTGAGAGAGAGCATGAGAAAGGAGAAGGTCAGAGTGAGAAGCGGACTCCCCGTGGAGCTGGGAGCCAGATGTGGGACTCGATCACTGGACTCCGGGATCATGACCTGAGCCGAAGGCAGTCGCCCAACCAACTGAGCCACCCAGGCACCCTCAGTCTTGCAACTCTTAGTTTCACCTCAGGTTTTAGAGATTTTTTTAAATTATATCTTTGAATTTCATGGTAAAATATTATAAAAGTATGATATTCCCTCTGGTCAGAGTTTCCTTAATAGCAGGCGGGCTCCTGTTGTGAACAGACTAAATAATGAAGGAAACTCATTTTGGAAACAGCACTCGGACTAGTCTTGGGGTTAACATGCTTCAAGCTTATGCTCTCCTCGTTTGCTGACCTAAGTTCCTTGATCTGTAGCAGAGCTCATTCACTTTCCTTGAGATTTATAGACCACTGGTTTTGAGGAATGAAGAACCAAATTTTCCCAGAAGGTAAGTCCTGATTACATCCAAGACAGCTGCCACTGATGCCAGAAAATCTGTCTAGGGTCACATATGACTAACCATCTGGCCACCTGCTTCTCCTCCATGTAGACCACTTTCTTTTCTCATGCCTTCCCTTTAAAAACCCTCTGGCTTTCACCTGAGAGGAAAGATGGCCTTTAAGACATCAGTCCGCTATCTTCTCAGGTTGCCCGCTTCCTGAATAGAGCAATCCTTTCCCACCATCACTTGTCTTTTTTTTTTTTTTAAAGATTTTATTTATTTATCTGACAGAAAAAGACAAAGCCAGAGAGGGAATACAAGCAGGGGGAATGGGAGAGGGAGAAGCAGGCTTCCCACCAAGCAGGTAGCCCGACGTGGGGCTTGATCCCAGGACCCTGGGATCCCAGGACCTGAGCCGAAGGCAGATGCTTAACAAATGAGCCACCCAGGCACCCCCGTTACTTGTCTCTTGAGTACTGATTTTTTTGAGCAGCAAGCAACCAAACCTGAGCTCAAAACTGATCTGGGCAGTTAAGCATGTGAGGACAGAGTATGTGATTTGCTAGAGGAGAGCCCACAGTTTCAACACCAGCACAGCAATTCCTCCCTTTAGACATTTCTCCTAATTTCAAAATAAGTGGATAGTGAAGAGGAACGCAGATTATTTCAATGAAGTGCCATTCAACTTTGTATGGGCAGAGGCTGGTCAGGCTAGTTGTAAATTTGCATACTTGTTTTTGCATGTCAATCTTTACTCAGGGTCCAAGAGGAAAACATCCTGAGAATCAAGCATTGAAACATCCTAACTCCTAGAACTTTTAATCTATGTATGATTTTATTGTCAAGAGGTGGAATTTCTTTTGAGGGGAGCTGCAGGGCTCGCCCAGGGGATCCTATTAGAAGACACAGGACACTACTGCAGTGTACAAATAATTTTACAAGTTCCCCAGGGAGGCATAAGTCAACTCTTACACATAGTGCACTCAAACTGAATTATTCGTGACCCTCAAGAATTCCTAGATAGTCCATGCCTATTTTCCCCCCACACTCTTTATTTCATGTAAGGAAAAGTACTCTTTCATTCTATCTGAAATGAGAAAAATTTCTTTCCTTCTAATTTTCTAATTTTGTTCAATGTCTATGGAGGAAATAATGGACTTTTTGGTTCCTTTTTTGGTTCCTATATACTATACCCTTTTATTTTACATTGTAGTGGAAAACTTTAAGATCAATTCAGGCTAGTAGATACAGACTGCAGTAACTCCATACTCAAAATCATGCTTGCAGAAAATGTTTTCTAATGTTAGTGTTGATGACATGTATAGTTAGTATAATCTCTTTCCTGAGAAATAAGTGGCAAGATACCAAGACACCAAGATCCCAAATTGCAGAAAACTTCTTTACTTTGCCTCTTCACTCTATTACCACCAGGGGAGATCATGGAAATTGAAATGTGTAAAAATTAAAAGAAAAGTGCATAAATTATCCACACATATAAAAAGCTAAGCTTAAAAATATTCTAGATTATACCTGAAACTAAAATGTCAACTATACTATAATCAAAAACAGAAAAGGAACACCTTGGTGGCTCAGGTGGTTGAGTGTCTGAGACTTGATTTGGACTCAGGTCATATTCTCATAGTCCTAAGACAGAGCCCCTTTATCAGGCACCACAATCAGCAGAGAGTCTGCTTGAGGACTCTCTCTTTCCTTCTCCCTCTGCTGCTCCCCCCACATATTCACTCTCCCTCTCAAATAAGCAAATCTTTTTTTTAATTAAAAATAAAATAAAATAAAAATGAAAAAGTACTCTTGGTTATGTTATTTTTAAAAGGAGGAGGGATACTCTTAAAAAATTAGATGTAGGAACATCTTGTGACTCAGTCAGTTAAACATCTGCCTTCAGCTCAGGTCATGATCCCAGGGTCCTGGGATTGAGTCCCATCAAGTTCCTTGCTCAGCAGGGAGCCCGGTTCTCCCTCTGCCTGCTGCTCCCCCTACTTGTGCTCACTCTCTCTCTCTCTCCCTCTCTGACAAATAAATAATTTCAAAACTATTTAAATTTAAATTTAAAAATAATAAAAAAATTAAAAAATTAGATGTACATGATGGAGCTTAAAAATGTATAGAGTAATATTCCAATAATAATCATGTATTATTCATGTAATTATTTACAATATAGTTTATAAACTTTAAGTTGGATGTTTCCATTCCGAACAGGTAAATACTTAATCCATCAATTTCTCTTTATAATGAGCAATCAGATTTAAATTTTCACAGACCTTTGCTTCAGCATGATTTGCCAGTTAATAAAGTCTGAATGTTTATTTGTTGTTTATGTACTTTTAGGTTAATATGTCAAATAATTATAATCTTTCCATTTCTAAATAAGCACGTAATTGCTCAGTATCTGAATAAGTGCTGCAGCTTTACTCTCTGGGGAGTATTAGAAAAGCTAACTGAAGTTAATCATCCCAGATCAGGCCATCGACAGAATTTTAGGAGGGAGAGTAAATAGTGTGAGGTGAAATGTGATAAAATATTTCATGGGATTTGAGAGAAGTAGAAATTATTTAAATTATTTTGAGTCATAGATATATGCAACCCCGAAAGTGACTAGATTAGAACTACTTTATATGAATATGTTAAGGTTTTTTTCAATGGCATTTTAATGTTGGAATATAAGGTGTTTAAATGTACAAAAAGTATTGTCATTTAGGTGCATATATGAATCTATTTTTAGGAACACAAAAGCAGGCACAGATATCCCTAGCTTCTCATCTATTGATGAACCTATACTGAATACAGAATCCATATTTTTGTCATTTCCAATGCTGCAACTGAAAGCTATAGCATTATTCAGATGACTAACCCTTGGATTATTTGAACAAATGGATGAGTGAATGAATGAACAGCCACTTGGTGGCTGCACAGGAAGCTCGTATAAGCTGGTGGCATGGGTATGCTGGACTGGGGTGGAAAGAATGGAAAAGCAGTTTGTTCTACCCAGGGATGCTGTCCAGTCAAACATGTGTCTGGGCAGACAGAGGTGGCTCCATCAGTCATCTGCTGGCTTCTCCATTCTGTTTTCTAAGGGCCCAAACAATTCAGAGGAAAATGGGAAAACATGTCAAAATGTACTAAATATTTTTCTGAATTACAAAACAGTGCCTTAGTTCTACTAATGTTTTTTGAATTTGTTAAAAAGTAATGAATGTGACACTTAAATTTAATGTGGTATTCTGGGTAGGATCCTGGAGCAAATGGTACTAGGTAAAAACTAAGGAAGTCTGGATAAAATACAGTTAATAGTGCATGTATATTAGTTCATTAACTGTAACAAATGTATTGTGCTAATATAAAATGTTAATGTGGAAAACGAAATGTGAGATATATGGAAACTGTTTTCTTCTCAATTTTAGTAAATTTATAACTGTTCTTTCAAAAAATCTATTAAAAATATACAAACTTTTAAACTTAATGAACACTTGCCCATGAATCTAACCCTTGACCAAAAGTAGAACAAAATTTTAAAATATTATAACAACTGGGCACTCTTGGCTGGCTTAGTCTGCAAAGCATGTGACTCTTGATTTCAGAGTAATGAGCGGAAGCCCTACACTGGGCACAAAGCCAACTTAAAATAAAAAAAATATTATAGTAACTGATAAATACATAGGAAATGGATCATCAGCAATGTCACAATAGAAGAAAGTAAGTAAATTATTGTTAGGTCACATCTGAAAACCCAAGTGAGGGGAAAAAAGTTGTCAGTACAGACTGGTCAGTGGTAATTTCTATAGATTTTTCTAGAAAAAGCTTGAATATCACCCTGATACTTCAACCTAAGAATTATTTGCTGTTTCAGAGCCCTGGGTGATAAAGACAAATAGATCAATCATCTTTTAATGTTGGAGACAATCTCACAACTCAACACTTTTTTCTGTTTTAAAAATAAGCTAGTGAGGGGAAGCTGGCTGACTCAGTCTGTATAGCATGAGACTTTTAACTCTGGGGTCTTGCATTTGAGCCCCATGTTGGATGTAGAGATTTAAAATATTAATTTTTTAAAAATAACAGCTGGAGAAAACTATAGGACCCAAACTCTTAGGCTTGTACATAAAAATGTTGTGGAAGAAATTTCATTAGCACAATCCTTCTGCCTGACTTGATTCCTATGACTAAGCTGATACAAATATATGTAGCAGACAGAAGCATGAGATGGAAGAGTAGAAATACAGTATGACTAGGGATGTCCTCAGCAGCAGCATGAAGACATTCTAGGAAAGAAAACTCGTAAGCTTTCAGTATAGAATGCCTCATGGTTTCCTCATTTAACTAGACCTTTTCTAGTTTCATCCCACATCTTAGCCATTTGTTTATACTACATCTACTTAGTATACTAAATATACTTAGTAGCAAAAAAGTGTATAAAAAATGCCCATCAGGGACCTTACTTTATTAAAAAAATATTATAAGGAACTTAGAGTAAGAATGGTCACTTGGCGGACTATTCGGATTTATAGCTTTACCCTGTGGCACCGAGCTCTGTAGATGCTTCATCCATATCTCGTTAGCTTAGCCTAGAGTTCACCAGCAGTTCCTGTAACTTGTTCTCATTCATGCCCAGGGCTTCTTACCTCAAGTGCTTGGTTTCTTTTCCTGAAGTTGCCTCAACATTCCTGAGGGGCAGATTGAAATTTCAAGGGGGAAATGTTAATACCGCCTGTAGTCACCTTCAAAAATGAGAGGAGCCAGAGGGTAAATATTCCAGCAATACAGAGCCTCCACTGCTTACGACAGTAATTTATTCATTAAAATTTTACATGTTTTCTTCCTTTCCTTCCCATTTCTCTCTCAGTGCTTCCTAGGATTACTGCCAAAAAAAACCTAATGGAACCATAATCCTTACTTTAGGGTCTGTTTCTTGTAGGATATGAATTTAGATATGTCTGTATTCCTTAAAGGGGTAAGTAGCTTTAGATTTCTAAAAATCATTGCAACATGGGCTACGATTGTGAATGTATTTTTACATAGGATTGACACAAGAATCCTCTACCAGGAAAAATACAGTAAAAAACTTGGTCACATTGGCAAAGATGACCTAAGAATTTTTTTAAAAAATAATGAAACATTATAATTGACTTCAAAATATTTATTAGTCTGTAAGTCACATATACTACTCTTTACATTTATTCTTTTTTTAATCAGTTATTTAAAATACATAGAGACAAAAAGAAGGCTTTAAGAATAAAGATGTTTTGGGGGCGCTTGGGTGGCTCAGTTGGTTGGGCGACTGCCTTTGGCTCAGGTCATGATCCCGGAGTCCCAGGATCGAGTGCCATATCGGGCTCCCGGCTCTGCGGGAAGTCTGCTTCTCCCTCTGACCTTCTCCCCTTTCATTCTCAGTCTCTCTCTAAAAAAAAAAAAAAAAAAAAATCTTTAAAAAAAGAATAAAGATGTTTTGGGCCACCTGGTTGGCTTTCAGTTGAGTATCTAAATCTTGATTTCCACTCAGGACAAGATCTCAGGGTCTGGGGATTTAGCCCTGATGTGCTCTATGCTCAGCGTGGAGTCTGCTTGTCCCTCTCCCTCTGCTCTTCCCCTCTTGCATATCTCTAAAATAATAAAATCTTAAAAAAAAAAAAAAAAGAAAAGATGTTTTGGGGCACCAGGGTAGCTTAGTCAGTTGAGTGGCCAGCTCTTGGTTTTGGCCCAGGTCATGATCCCAGGGTCCTCAGATTAAGCTCCACATCAGGCTCCATGTTAAGTGGGGAGTTTGCTTGAGGATCCTCTCTATCTCCCACTCATTCTGCCTCTTCCCCCACTCATGCTCACTTTCTCTTGTTCTCTTTCTTAAATAAATAAATAAATCTTAAAAAAATGAATAAGGATATTTCAAGTTACCCCACTTTTGAACAGAAAGAAAATCCACAAAAACAATACATTAAACTCAATTATAATAGTGGTTATATTCATACACATATAGGAAAGCGTATATTGTGGAAAAATTGATATATATATATATTTATATATTATTTGGAGGATTATATAAAAAAGTTATTTTAAATATGAGTATTATAGTCCTCCATCTTTATTTCTCCATTACTGATAACTTTTACCTCTTATAAAAATGGTTTTTATATTTACCACCTATGGTTTGCAATTTAGTTTGTTTGCTTTTTACATGAGAAAAGCAGCAATATGGAAACTGACTTTATTGAAGGAATAGTGAAAAGTCTGAAATTTGGTTAGAAACAAAAGGAGTAGTGACTTTCAGTAAATTTGGAAGTTTCACAAAAGTTCTGGAAAATCATATGTTTAAGAAGAGAATATGCTGAAATTCAACAGATTTTGTATTGTAGCCAAAAGAAAAATGAGAGCCCAAAACATAGAGAACTGAGGCACAGACTGGGATTACCTGGAAGCCCTGACCACAGAACTTGGTTCCTCAAACCAATGGCCACACAGGAAATGGTTTCCATTTATCAACTGATCAAGGACTGGTTTATTAATATTTGTTTAAGAAAGATATTGTGAGGTGTTTATGGGAGAAATTATGACTAAGAAAAATAGCAACTTATCTCATTGAATTTTATGGTGGTTCCATATAAATAAAATATTTGATCCTGTGTACTTTACATGTTCTAAAATTGATAAATCAAAGAAGTAAATGAGTCAGCTGATTGATTGCTTGTGGAAGGATGCTAAGTATCAGAAGCAGCAATAACTCACCTAAAAATGGAAACACTGAAAAATAAACATGACATAGTGTTAAAATTGCCAACTCTGGTATTTTCTCTAGTATTATTTTCCTTCACCATTGTTGCCATCTCGTATTTTAGAATATTAAGTGTTCTGGGACATAGAGACTTAGCAATGGGACTGTAAGTCACTTCTTACTCCCAGTGATTCTTGGAATAAAGAAACACCAAAAAAAAAAAAATCCTCTAATAAACATACCAAAAAACCCCCACATGTCTTCGTAGACTTACCAACAGCATTTACAGTATGAAGGAAAGTTCTCATCTAGAACATGCTTTTTAGCAGAATAGATCTGATCTGTTTAAGTTGCTTATTATAATTAGACTTGGAGTTTGGGTATTTTGAGGAGTTGGCACTCTTGCATGGATAAAGAACGGAGCCAATGACCTATACTGATTATTTAATAAGGTTTAAGATATTCTAAAACCAAATGGCTTACCCTGTGAAGAAATATGGGCACATAACTTATTCTAAACCATGGCACAGTCAATAAACCAGGAAGCACCCTAATGCCATAGAGAAATAAGCTTTAAGGGGAAGTTGCATTTGAGGGTTTCATGTTTCTTCCAATGAAACTTTCACCAGTTCCTTATATTATCAGTTAAGTGTGACACGGTTTTCAGTCATAAGATCATTACTCATGTGAACTAACTGGACAATGCAATTTGTTGTGTTGCCTTCTAGCTTTACATTAGAGGAGATTACAATGTAATATTACATTGTTACATGTAACATGTACATTGTAATGTACAATGTTACATTACAATGTAATTACGTTACACTGCCTTCTAGTTTTGTTACATTAGAGGAGAATGGGACACTTGGGACCTCAATTCTTGGTCAAAAGACATCTTTTAATCATTTGCTACTAGAATGATAGTAGGTGCTAAAAAAAAGTCAGATATTCTCTAGATAAAGTTCTAGCATCATGGTATTAAAAATACTAAGAAACTAAACCCGTAAAATAAAGCAATGTTAGAGTAAGGAGGGAGATTTATCTAAAGAACTTTATTTGAATAAGTAATGTATCTTTCTGAGCAACAGCATACTAAGCAGAGAGAAACAAGAGTCCATTAACTGAGGTGGAAATAAGTTTGTTGTGTATGTTTGAGAAATGAGAATGCTAGTGTCTTAGATTTTGCTTTAAGGAAACCCAATGCAAGACAAAGGCTTGCATTTAATTAAGTTTAATTTGGAAATGATCTGCTCATCAAGAGGCCAGAAAGAGTGAAACAGCCAAGTATATAAAACTAATTCAAGGGTGTTATCAAGCTGATCACTATTGTAGAAAAAATGGGGTTCAGTCCTACTGCAGAGCCTCTTAAGAGCCATGTAAAATGGATCTCAGAATTTTCCACAAAGGAACTGAGAAGTGACTCCCTTAGTAGTTTTTGTTTTGTTTTGTTTTTAAGATTTTATTTATTTATTTATTTAGACAGAGAGAGACACAGTGAGAGAGAGCACACAAGCAGGGGGAGTGGGAGAGGGAGAAGCAGGCTCCCCGCCAAGCAGGGAGCCCCAATGCGGGGCTCGATCCAGGACCCTGGGATCATGACCTGAGCCGAAGGCAGATGCCTAATGACTGAGCCACCCAGGCGCCCTTGTTTTGTTTTTTTAAAAGATTTTATTTGTTTAGTAGTGCCTGGGTGGCTCAGCCGGTTAAGCGTCTGCCTTTGGCTCAAGTCATGATCCAGGGTTCTAGGATGGAGTCCCACATGAGGCCCCTTGCTTGGCGGGGGGAGCCTGCTTCTCCGTCTCCCTCTGCTACTTCTCCGTCTCCCTCTACTACTTCTCCTACTTGTGGTCTCTTGCTCTCTCTGTCAAATAAATGAATAAAATCTTAAAAAAAAAAGATTTTTACTTATTTATTTGAAAGAGAAAGTGAGTGGAGAGAGGAACAGAGGGAGAGGGACAAGCCAACTCTATGCTGAGGATGGGGCTCGATCTCACCACCTTGATATCATGAGCTGAGCTGAAATCAAGAATCAGAGGCTTAACTGACTGAGCTGCCCAGATACCCCTCCCTTAGCATTTCCTTTTATTGCTACTGAAAGAAAGAGATGACCCATGGAACATTTCAATGGTAAATTGTCTGATCTCACATACTGGATCCCTTCTGTATTGCTCACCTGACTGAGTCTTCTGACACTGTTCTAAATATTCTATTTTATCCACCAAGAACAATTATTTCCAAGATTCAAAAACCAATTCTTAGCACTGCCTCCAGGTGTCGCTGTCAGAACATTAAACACTGCGTGACAATAGAGCGCCCCCTTGAAAAATTTCCTCCTTGAAAAATTACTTGATAATTAATTATCTTCTCTTTGCTCAGTTTCACCTGCCCCTACACACAGATCAGGATATAAGGAGAGATGGAGTCAAATATTGAATAATCCAAGCATCATATTTCAAGGCACCTACAAACCAGATAAGCTTCTATTAGAACTTTATGTGAGGAAAGAATTTAGTTTGGGGGAGGAAGCAGCTTCTTCCAAACAAGACATTGAAAATGAATGTAGAGATTCAAAATCACGAGGCTTTTTCACCTAATGGTCCACAGTCTGAGAGTCTAGAGTTTTCTTTAGTCCAACCATGGTTTCTTTTATTTTTTGGCGTAGGAACTTCATAGAGTCTGTTTGTTCAATGTCTTTCTTCAAGAATATCTATGTTTTTAAAAATATTTATTTATTTATGTATTTATGTATTTATTTATTTATGTATTTATTTATTTGATGGAGAGAGAGAGGGTGGGCAGGAATGTGAGCAAGTGGAAGGGTGGAGGGAGAGGGAGAGAGAATCTGGAGCCTGGAGCCTGATACTGGGCTCATTCCCATGGTCTCAAGATCACGATAGGAGCCAAAACCAAGAGTCAGACATTTAACTAACTGAGCCACCCAGGTGCTCCCCAGAATATTTATATTTAAATCCTGGGCCTGGTTTTCATCAAAGCCTTCTCTATTCTATTAGAAGGATTTACAGCTGGCTAATTTAAATTTTTTCCTGGGCTTCTAAAAACATTAATGAGGGCCAGCTAATTGTATAGCTTCTAATATTATCATTGCTCTTATATTAATAAGTGTATTGTACAAACCAATGTTTCATCTTCTAGCTGCACCAATTCCAGTCTACCTCTTACAAAATCTTAGTTTTAATGCTATTACATGCCAAGAGTTACCACCACTCTGCTGAACCCTGGCAATGGGAGCATAATTAGAATATTTTGAAATAACATCACTCATAGAACCAAAACATTACTGCTATTACTAATTATCTTAGTCAGAGTTACCCTGAAAGAAGAGCCTGATAAATAGTTTGTATGTAGCTGGTGTAGGAGGAAGAGGCCAAGAAAAGTATAATAGTCACAAGAGGAAGGAAAGAAAGCCAATGCAAGGATGAGTAATTTTGTTATTCAACAGAAAGCTGAGGCATAATCCTTCTAGGAACCTTTAAGGACCAATATAAAGTATACTTCAGAACCCAGCAAGGGCTAAAAGAATTTTATAAACATTAATACCCACCAGCCACAGGTTATATTATGAAGTGTTAAAAATTAGCACATTTATGCAAACACACACAAACAATGACTGAGTAACTCTTGTGCACATTTAGGTGGAATGGAAGAAAATTCCTGGGATATAAAGTGAGATATGTAGTAAAGCTGAAGCAAATAACTGACAGATTACCTGTGCATGTAGCTGATAGCTAATGCAAGAAGAGTCCAGTTGAGTGAAAGTTACTGGAGCAAGCTAAATAAGAAAAAAGTACCATTAAATGACTAGGAAAGTTGGCATGGGTGAGACCCACTTGACTTCCACATGACACTGGCCAGACTTTTGGAATTTTTTCTAAGACTTTAAGAGAAATTTTAAGTTAGAGGCAAAGTTGAGAGGAAAGTACAGAGACTTTCCATAAACACTCTGCCTCCATACATTCATAACCTTGCCTATTATCAGTATCCTCCACCAGAGTGTTGCATTTATTATAATTAATGAATTTATACTGAAATGTCATATCACCTGATATTCACAGTTTATATTACACTTCACTCTTGGTATTGTACATTCTATAAGTTTAGGCAAATATAAAGTTCTATAACCACCATTAGATTATCATTCATTAATTTGTAAATGTGGAGCTGGCCTTATATCCCTGTAATAAATTTCACTTGGTGAGACGTATGCTGTTTTTTATACATTGTTGGATGTGATTTGCCAATATCTGGGCCTGGTGTTTTCTGGAAAGTTATCGATTCAATTTTTTGGATATAGGTCTATTAAGATAATTTATTTCTCTTTATGTGTTGGCAGATTAGGTCTTTCAAGGAATTGGTCCATTGTATCTGAGTTATGAAATTTGTGGACATAGAATTATTCATAGTACTATGTCCTTGGGATCTGTAGTGATGACTCTTTTCATTTCTTTTTTTTTTTAAAGATTTTATTTATTTATTTAACAGAGAAAGAACACAAGCAGGCAGAGAGGCAGGCAGAGGCAGAGAGAGGAGCAGGCTCCCCGCCAAGCAAGGAGCCCGATGCGGGACTCGATCCCAGGATGCCGGGATCATGACCTGAGCCGAAGGCAGCTGCTCAACCAACTGAGCCACCCAGGCGTCCCCTTTCATTTCTTTTATTAAGAATTTGTATCCTTTGTTTTTAATCTCAGTTATCATAGCTAAAGGTTTATCAATCTTATTTATCTTTTCAAATAATTACCTTTCAATTTCTTTCATTTTGTTTATTAATGTGTAAATTTTGGAAGTCAGCCCAAAATGTGGAGTGGAGAGAAATTAAGACCATGAGAGTGACTGAGGGGTTTTTCCTCCCTACCTCTTTCAACTGGGTGATTTCTGAAGTCATACTATTATACAGAAGATTGGCAGTCATATGGGAATGTTGAATTTCAGTATTTTTAGACCTGTGAAAGATGGTATTTAGTTGACATCCAGCAATAAGTGTTATATTTGGAAAGTTATATCCAATAGTAAACTTCAGGAGAAATGGTGGTTTGCTATATAAATTCAGGAGGAACCAGTAAATAGAACTAACTAAACCCATCAGAATTTGAGATCATTTGGAAAGTAGTGAGTATAGGGAATAAAGAGAAATTCTGAAGATTCTTGAAAACAGTAACATTTCTGAATCAAAAACAAAATCTGGCATTTAGATATTGAAAAGAATAGGAGTAGTCAGCAAATTTGATAGAAAACCAAAAGGCTTCCATACCTCACAGCAAGTGAAGAAAGTACTTAATAATAGAGACATCTATCAGCTTATTCAAATATTATTGAAATATACCAAATTTCCTGCAGATACTTTAAAAATGGCAAGATTAATAGTAGCTTCAATTTGACCCTGATGAATGTGTAATTGCAGAGGTCAAGGGAGAATGGAAGAACAAGAATGGATATGCTTTCAGATTCCAAAGGATTGGTAAGTTTGACTATAGAGAGATCAAGGATTCACTTCTAATCGTTTCTACATTCTCAGTGAAATAATAATGCTAATTTAGAGTACATGGGCAAGTGAAGAGATTTGAGGAGTTGTCTTACTGAGTGGCTAAGTGAATTGGTCTGGAAATGGAACAGTCATGTCAGGCAATCCTAAAGGTACATCTGAAATCTGTGTTCACAAATTTAAAGTGATGGGGTACCTGGGTGGCTCAGTGGGTTAAAGCCTCTGCCTTCAGCTCAGGTTATGATCTCAGGGTCCTGGGGTGGAGCCCCGCCTCTGACTCTCTGCTCAGCAGGGAGCCTGCTTCCTCCTCTCTCTGCCTGCCTCTCTGCCTACTTGTGATCTCTCTCTGTCAAATAAATAAATAAATAAAATCTTAAAAAAAAAAACAAATTTATAGTGAGACAAGTGCATATAATTGTGTGTACATATGTGTTTTAGTCCCATTCAAATGTACCAGGGTATTTAACTAGTTTACAGAGAAATAGATTTATCCAGGTTTGGGGTTCACTCAGGTGAAAGAAGGATGGGAGTCCAAGATCAAGTTAGATTGATTTAACTGGGTGAATTAAAAGGTTTAACTTGGCGGTACATAAATCATAATTCATAGCAGAGGATCATGAATCTGATTTTCTGGAGAATTGAAATAATTAGCAATAATAAACACTAAAGAATGAGAACACAGAGAATGAAGATTTTTTCTTATAGATGAAAAGATCAAAGAATTAGAAGGCCAGAGAGTTAAACATGTAGTGCATATATGGAAGAGAACTAATGTATTGCATTTTCTTCTTTCTTTATGGTTATTTGGTCTCACAGGGGAAAAATATTCATGTTAATACAAGCAAGAGATACTGCCTTCTTTATTTAACCTTCTGTGATAGATTGCAAAAGTGACCACAAACCCCTGCACTCCTATCAAGAAGTAGAATCTGTCTCCAAGTCTGTGATGGTTATGTAAATTTCTTTGGCCAAAGGGACATTAGCAAACAGGATAAAAGCAGAAACTTGGCAAGAGATTGGTCTTTGAGTTTTATCCTCGTTTACAGTGTTTTTAACCTTTCAACTACCATGTGAAAGAAATTTAGACTCCCTCCTGGATAACAGGAGACACACGACCAAATGCCTTCCAATTAGGCAAGAGCCTTCCAATACTAGTCATGTGAGCTAGTCAACCACAGATCATCCCTCATTCAGAGCTGACCTGACACCTGCCAGATGCTGCCTAAGCTAGCCCAGTAGAAAACATCTAGACTGGTCCAGTCAGGAAAGACTTCCCTGCCAACCCACAGAATTAGGAGCCAAATGCATGATTACTAGTTTGGACCACTGATATTTTTGGAATAGTTTGTTACACAGCAGTAGATAATTAATAGAGATATTGTACTTATAAGTGTCATTGATCTTGGGAATGGGCAATGGTGATGATGACTCAAAAAAGCAGTGAAGAAACAAGCTAGGGAAGAAAAATGATGAATAACTTGTTCATGGGTGCTAGGAAAAAAATCAATGAGGAAAATATATAGAAAGTTTATAAAGGGGTAACCTATATGATTTTGTATTAGAACAGCTTGCAAAACTATCATGTGGTCTAATATGGAAGGTGAAGTAGGTGTCTAATGTACATGTCTAGCACATCTTCTATATATTATGTCTATGAAAGTAAAGGTACCAGTAACTGGTCTCTTTAGTTCAAAAGAAATACATCCAATACCGCCTTTTAGACATGATATTAGAGCACAAAATTCTGTACTTCAATTCTAAGGGCAGAATTGTAGGAGACATTTTGGGTCCCTGGGATAAGAGTGAACATACTTTCCATTTGAGAGAAGCATGAATAAGTTACAGCCAGAGGATGGGTATAATTGATTACCAAAGGCCATAAATGCCTTCCTTTCTTTGAATAGCATGAATAGGTGGAACATATAGCTCCATTTGTTGGAACTGAAAAGGCCATGTGACTTTCTTTGGCCAACACATTTTAATGACCAATGTGACACAAGCAAAGGGTTGACAAGGGCTGTACATTGGGGATGCTTCTCTTGCCGTTTTTGCAACCACATAGTCATTATTTGAAGAAATTCAGGCTAGCTTGCTGGATTATAAGAGAATTCAGGTGCTCGGATTTTAAGAAACTCAGATGCCTCTCTTACCTGTACAATAGCCTGAAAAAGCCATATATCTGAATTAAAGCATCCTTGATCACCCAGACACAAGCTGACCCTATGGTTGATAGCTGCATGAGCCAGTCCAGTAGTCTGAGTCCTCTCAGACCAGAATAAGCCAGCAAACTCAAATGTCAGTGGACTAAAAGATTATTAAGCCACTAAATTTTGGGATGCTTCCATAAGCAGCAAGAGATGAAATACCTTTTATCTCTAGGAAGCACTATGCTGCCAGTGGGATTTGAAACTAACATTGTATTTAATCCATCCATGGTGATGTAACATTCTCAAAATGTGATAACGCCTTCATTGTTGTTATAATTTACCATGATCATAAACATTAAAAAATAAGACAATTATAAATGTGTAGTTAAGCTTATGAGAAATGTAAGAGAACCAAACTCATCCAGTCCCTTTTTTAATAATAAAAGTTCTATTTTCGTGGAAATTGTTTTATGTAAAGCTTCTAAAATCTGATTATACACATAATTAATTTTATCTGTAGGTTTCCTTCTTATTACATTTTCATTCTGGTAAAGATCTTAGCAAAAATATTCTTAGTAAAGATCAATCTTGTCCAAGAAAATCAATTCATTAAGGATTTATAGCATTATTATGTGTCATAATTAAAGACTTAAAACCATTTAAAATTATTTAAATGATTTATGCTTATAATTGTATTAATATATAAAAAAAGAAAATATGTTTGTTCATGTTGTTCTGTTAGGTAGATATTTTACAACAAATGATATGGGGAATAAAGTGAATGTGTAGCTTCATCATCCAAGGATTTAAAAAAAATCTAACATTCATTAGAACTTACTAATTTAAACTCCTAACAATTAGATTTTGAATAGTCAAGGAGAATATATTTATTCTCCTTTTCAGCACTGTTCACAGGATATGCTACCAAATTCCTGCCACTCTCTCCCTAGAGGAACTAACATTATTTTGATTTTATATTAAAAATAAAAGGCATACTGGAAAATAAAAATGGATTTTGACATCTTTCCCTCTCCAAAAGAATTCAAACATTAGCAGCACCAACTCTTATTAGGGCAATCCCCTTAGAAGGGTAGAGCCTGTAATTGGTCCAGAATCTGTGTTGTATAGAGTTAGGTAAAGAATAAAAGGAGACTACCAACTATTCCTTTGCTAAACCATGCATGCATCCATCCCACATCTTCCCTGGTTTTAACTAACTGCAATATAAATAAAAAATGTATAAGACAAGTTATTAAAAAGTAAGAGACTCTTCAACTAGTCTTTCAATTCTACTGAAACTTATTCAACCAATTTTATTTGCTTACACTGTTAATAAGCTAGATCCCATGCTTTAGAAACCTAGCCCAAATTGGGAACTGAGAAAAAGGGAAATGATCTTATTTCTCCACCTTCTATATATGCATTCATCCTGCAAACTCCATTCCCAACTATGAGACAAATTTGATTTTTGTAATTGGCCAAGTAAAAAGAATACATATTTTCCTTGACTTATAATGGAGTTTCATCCCAATAAAAATAAAAACAGGTTGAAAATATTATAAATTGAAAATGCATTTAATATACCTAACCTATGAACACCACAGCTTAGCCTACCTAGCCTACTATGCTCAGTACACTTACATTAGACTTCAGTTGGGCAAAATCATCTCCCATAAAGCCTATTTTATAATAAAGTATTGAATAGCTTATTTCATTTGTTGAACTGCATACTGAAAGTGAAAAACATGGTTGAATGGTTATAGAACGGTTGTCAGTGTATCGGTTATTTACCTTGCTGACTACATGGCTGGTGGGAGCTAAGGCTCGCTGCCATTGCACAAGAGAGGATTATATAACATATCACTAGCTTGGGAAAAGATCCAAATTCAAAATTAGTAATATTATTTAGACTGAATATGTGTTACTTTCATGCTATTTTAAAGTTGAAAAACAAGTTGAATCATTTTAATTTGGGTATTATCTGTATAAGGATACTAGTAGTGGAAGATTGGGAAGAGTTCAAAGTAGGTACTGATCAAAGAATGTACCTACTGAATAGGAGAAGGGCAAAGACTTAATGTTAGCTAAATGAAGTAGGCATTGAATTAGAATATTAAGTAGAAAGATCCAAGAACATATCTTGCCAAGGAAAGGAGACTAAGCAAGAGGTGTAAGTATAAGTTTGGAGTAATTTGCATTATTTTAATAACAGGAGATGATGCGATCAAAAGAGCCAATAATTCTGACTAGTTGAAGATAACTACCTAAGTCAAAGTTGTAACTGTAAATGTTTTCATTCCAATTTCCTTTGCGATAGGAACTTCAAATTATAGTGTCAGTATTGAACACATGTAAGATTAAACAATAATTAAGATGAGAAATTCAAATGAACCCACTATCACCACCTTGGAGGAAGTTATGTGAAGGGTCTTCACAGCACTTGGCCACACAGAGCAAGAATGAACCTGGCAGGAATGGATGGACTTAGGTACAAAGCAGGGGACCTAAGTCTGATGATATGCAAGAGATATTTGAGCACAGCTGACTTTTCTTATCTTTAGCAAACTTTCAATCAATACTAAGTAATGATCATGTAATCTATGTCCAGTATATATCATTTGAAATCTACTTCCAAGTTTCTTATGGATGGCCTGTAGAAACTAGGGCTGAGTAAAGGAACACTCTCACTTTAGATACTTTTTTAAGAATTCACTGAATCCAGGAGTCATTTTTGGGTTTGTTCTCTACACTCATTATCATCCCAGGGGAGTTAGGCCCAGCTGCCAGTGAAACTTGAGAACTCTGAGATAATTGCAGTTGACATGAGCTCTCATTCACATACATTTAAGGCCAAAGATTTAAACTTAAAAAAGTTAGATTACTTATTTTCATATCCATGAACTACATAAGGCAATAGACTAATATGTACTGAATTTCCATTTAATTTACATGGGAATCCTAGGCTCAGCTCCTGCTAGTGTCCTATCAGTGGTTTCCAAATATCTGGGGCTTCTCTGAATGGATCACTTGACCTGGAGTAGGTTTCGGATACTAGGCCAAAAAAAAAAAAAAAAAAAAAAAAAAAATCTGAAACAGGAGTGGAATATCCCAAGGGAATACCAAGGGTTAAGTTTTTATTAATTTTACATCCTATTTTAAACAAGTGATTATGTGTATGTTCCTTCCACTTCAGTAGATGTTATAATTTAATCTTCCTTATAATCACTCCAGTTCCTACATTTCAGAAATTTTCCCTATAATCTTGCAGACATGACTCAGAGTGCAAACACAGAGATCAGAAGCCACTTTTAAAAGTACTGCAGGAGGTGCACATGGGTGGTTTAGTCAGTTAAACATGTGCCTTTAGCTCAGCTCATGTTCCTAGGGTCCTGGGATCAAGTCCCATGTTGTGTTCCTTGCTCAACGGGGTGGCAGGGGAGGGGGAGATCTGAACCCCCTGTCCCTCTGCCCTTCCTCCATCTTATATTCACTCACGCGTTCTCTCTCTCAAATAAATGAATAAAATCTTTAAAAACATAAATAAAATAAAAGTATTGTAGGAGGTAAAAGTAAGAGACAATACATAAAAAGTAAGAACATACATTTAAGAATCTCAACTGAAAAAAAATACAAAACTTAATTTTTGTAAAAAGATATAGGACTTCTTTTAAAAAGTATAGTTTAGTTTAAAACACTGTAAAATGTAAGAGAATATCTAAGCCATAGTGAATAAAAAACAATCTCATATTACAAAAGGACACAACTGTGGGTGGCTTAAGGAATCCATTTTACAAAACCTTCAGTAATAATGTCAATCTCATTATCAACAGGATATTTTACATAAATGTCAATATAACCTAGGTTTAATCATTAACAAATATTTAAAAAATCAAATGCCACTCATACAAATATAACCCTTGTTTTGATAAAATATAATACTTAATAATGAAAACTTTTCAAAAGATGAGAGGTTGTCTATTATATAACTTAATAAACACGTTACATAAGGTAAAAATTTTAGGGGCCATCCATTAAACTCAGGAATTTATCCTACCAAACTTTTCCTGGAGGTATAAACCAGTAAAATAAATAAGGCACAATAAAAAGTTTAGAACAAATAGTCAAAACCTTCATAATTTAAAAATATGACAATAAATGCAAAATAGTTAAGAGAATAATGAAAAAATAAGAATCTAACATGTCAGGATATAAAATCAACTTAGAAAGATCAATGCTTCCTTTCAATAGTGTATGTAATTCAATAAAAAGTATTGCCATGTATATGATATCGGTCAATTCTATAAAGTATAAAACCTTAAAAATACAAAAAATCTAATGGAAAATATAATAAAAGTGTATTTAAATAAATCTTTAAAAAAACACATGCATAATTAATAATTAAAGACTAGAAAAAAGTCTCTCTGGGGTGTGCACAAATTCCACTGGAAGATTTGCTTTCCATAAGGGTTTAGTAAGATGAAAATAAATCTCACCAAAGGATTTTGATGTTTATATGCCCAGCGCCAGTCGCTAAGGTTCAGGATGTAGGAGATCGAGAAGTAAGTCTGGTACAAATCAAGTCTTTTGGGTCAGAGAAATCAGATGAACGTTTGGCAAACAATGACCCTGAAGATCGCACTTGATATCAGAAGAATCTAAAATAGGGACAGAGGCAACAGAAAATTCCATCTCTACAACAATTCTCTCACATAGAAATTCTAAGGAACAGAGAGGTGGAGCTGGAAGCTATAAAGAGGTCTCAGTTTCACAGTTTCATGATCTTTCAAGTTTGTAGGTTCGTGAAGGCAACATTCATTGTCTTGATTTATATTTGACCTTTCCTTCCAGGAGAGCTCTGTACCAAACTCCATGGGGCTGCTCCTCCTTGTAACTTGGAAGACCATACATTGCTAGGCCTAGAGACTGCCCAGTCCTTGAGCCTGCAAAATCAGACTTCATGAATACAAGGCAGGGAGCCATGAGGTTTTGTGAGCTCATTACACTTTGAGTCTATGAGGTCGTAAAACTGCAGACCAGGAACGTGCATTGTTTATTAACAATTATAAGAAATTGCAACATTCTGTGGAGCTCTATACTTTAGTGATTTATATACAAATATAATTGAATGTGTAAGTTTGTACAGAGATGAAATATCTCATGCTAAGAGACTAAGAAAATACAGTAACAAATTTCCAACAATATTTGTAAGTATTGTGATTTAAACATAGACCAAATACATACTTTTCCCTTGACTATATTCATTTTGTTACTGCACATTTTAACTAATTTCTCTCACTTTCCTGAAAGTTCCTCATATGTATGATCTACAAAAGTATCTAAGAACAAATAACAGACTGAAAAGTAGTTAAGTGCCCTCCCCTAGGGCCCTCTAATTTTTGTGTACCAACACATTTATTGAGAAAATAATATACAAACACACACACTCTATGTAGATTTTCTTGAGGGGGAAATCAGAAGCAAATTGTTTTACTCATCTAGCTTAAAAAATGAATCCACTTGAAGAATGATCTAATAATAGAGAAAACTCAGCCAGGTGTGTGTGTTTACTGGGAGAGAAATGGACACTTATTTTTTTCTCTGATAACAGAATATATATGATACTCTAAGTAACTAATAAAGAGCCCTCAACATATACACAAAGAAGGCTTAAAAGCTAGAAGTTAATCTCTCCATTATTCAGTATCACAGGGGTGAGCTGTCTAAGGTTAATTAGACCCTGTCATCCTTACCATAGTCCAGGTAAGCTTCTTTATAGAATCAACACAGAAGGTGTTTCTATCACTTCCAATCATATAATAATGGCAAGAATTATTGGCATGGTCACCTGAAAGTATTTAAAAGAGACTGAACTGTATTTTCTAGCACTGTGACCTAAAGGTCATCAAGACTTCTGAACTGAAGATGTTTTCACTAAAATGAAGGATAGTTAGCATTCCCTGATGCAATTAACTTATTTCACCTTTGAATTGTAATATCAGATACTATCATTTCCCCCCTCCTTTTATGTTTTTATCCTCAGGAAGCTTTTTATAAAGTACCAATTATCATCAAGAGAATTGCCAGCTCTTGTCAGCAATTAGCTAAATAAATTTGATTAAGTCACCAACTATTTCTTCTTCAACAGTGTTATACAAAAATCTGTTACAAAATCTCCCATGAACCCATGAAATGTCAAACTGATTATATACTGTCTGAACCACATTTCAAACTCCTTGATCATTAAGCATCTGTAATATCAGCACAACTGGGTAAAACAAATGATGTAAGAAAACATTTCCCTTAAAAGGAAATTTTTACTGCAAAATTAGACTTCGTATTAGACTAGTAATATTTTGGGAATTATCAAGTATCAGACTCATACTAATCTAAATCTGAGCTTTCTGCTCTAACGTAGGTCAAATATTAGATGCTATAATAGCAGACTAAGTTTTCGTCATGTTTGAATAAATGCTTTTAAAGATTTTGTTTTCAAGTACTCTCTACCCCAAATGTGGGGCTTGAACTCACAACACTGAGATCAAGAGTCGTATGCCCTAAAAACTGAGCCAGTTAGGTGCCCCATGTTTGAATTAATTTAAAAGTGAGATGAATTAAAGATAGCCATTTGAAAATTATGGCCATCTAAATGTGGTATATATATGTATGTAATGCGTCTGTGCATCTACGACTTTATTCAAATATATAAAATTATTTAGTGAATTCCCTTCTTTCCTAGGAGACTTACAATTAAATATTTATATACACTTGGCTGAAATAATATTTTATTATGAAAATTAGATAAACTAGGGGCACCTGGGTGGCTCAGTGGGTTAAGCCTCTGCTTTCGGCTCAGGTCATGATCTCAGGGTCCTGGGATCGAGCCCCGCATCAGCTGGGAGCCTGTTTCCCCCCTCTCTCTCTGCCTGCCTGTCTGCCTACTTGTGATCTCTCTCTCTCTCTCTCTGTCAAATAAATAAAACATTTTAAAAAATTAGATAAACTAATATTATAACAAAAATAGAATTATCAATAGATATTTCCTTGCAAACCCAGGAATTTAAACTAATACATTTCTCTATAAACAGAAAAAGACTTGTGAAGCAGTGTCGTCTTGTGTTGTGGGTAGGACTATAGTTAACAAACATGTAACTCAACTAACCTTTGTGCAATTTAATGACCCCAAATAAAATATTCTTTCATATTCTCTGTCTTAATTTAAATGTCAATTTTTACACAATATGTAAAGTCTTTACTGATTATACTTTTAAATAGAATTCAGCCTTATTATTCAGCCTTAAATAACATCCTGCTACTTGCAAAAACATGGATGAACCTGGAAGACATTATGCTAAGTGAAATAAGCCAGACCCAGAAAGAGAAATCCTGCATGATCTCACTCATGTGTGGATTATAAAAAAAAAAATTAAAATACACAGAAACAGAATAGTGGTTCCCAGAAGTGGTAGATGGGGGAAATGGAGAGATGTTGGTGAAAAGGTAAAGCTGCAGTTATGTAAGATGAATAAACTTAGGGACCTAACACACAACATTATGACTAATCAATAATACCATGTCGTATGCTGGGAAGTTTGCTAGGAGTAGATTTCAGGTGCTCTCACCATACACACACATAAAGTGATAACTATGTAAGGAAATGGATCAGTTACTTGGCTAGATTGAAGTAATCATTCCACTTCATATATTTATATAAAAACATCATGCTATATACTTTAAATATGTACAATTTTATAAGTTAAGGATTTTCTTTAAAAATAATTACTTAAGGGCGCCTGGGTGGCGCAGTTGGTTAAGCAACTGCCTTCGGCTCAGGTCATGATCCCGGAGTCCCGGGATCGAGTCCCACATCGGGCTCCCAGCTCCATGGGGAGTCCGCTTCTCACTCTGACCTTCTCCCTTCTCATGCTCTCTCTCACTCTCTCTCTTTCCTAATAAATAAATAAATAAAATCTTAAAAAAAAAAAATAATTACTTAAAAATCTGAAAGTCTGGGGCACCTGGGTGGCTCAGTGGGTTTAAAGCCTCTGTCTTCGGCTCAGGTCATGATCTCAGGGTCCTAGGATTGAGCCCCGCATCGGGCTCTCTGCTCAGCAGGGAGCCTGTTTCTCCCTCTCTCTCTGCCTGCCTCTGTACCTACTTCTGATCTCTCTCTCTGTCACATAAATAAATAAAATCTTTAAAATATCTAAAAGTCTTTGATGCCTTTATGTTTTATAAATAGTAAAGTACATATAATAAAATTATTGCTTTGGATGTATTAATATTATTTCTTATTAATTCACTACAGATTCCTTCCCTTTCAATTGTTTCTCCATGGATGTCTTCTGATAAAAAATTATATCAACCACCGAAAAACAACAATCCTATCATCATGAAAACTAAAAGTCCTTTTTTCTCTCTTTGACTTTTATTCACTATTATCTATCACTATATTATTTATTTGGAGCTCACGATGTAAGATTAATTCAGAGTTTTGGTCAGTTTTAATCAAAGTGGTAGATATAGAGTTTATACAAAAAGATTTGCTGAGGGAATAGATAAGTGAACTCAAACACCCAAAGTATTTCAGAACTCTCATTACTAAAGGTGCCTAGATGAACAGTTTCTTATGAATTATAAAGTATTGGTTATCGAGGTAATTTAACAAAACCCCACATAGTAACTAGTTTGATTAAAATAATTGGTCAGAAACTGGCAATAAGTTTGTTCTTTGTATTACTAGGTCTGTAAAATCTTGATAGTTTTTAAAGACAAAGAAAACTAATAACTTATTGATGATGTCAATCAGAAAAATGCACATCACAATTCTAGTAGATCTGTGACATCATCAAGAGTATTGAGTTGGTTCAGTATTGGTTCAGGAATATGACAAAGTACCTGATTTGAAGAAGTCCATTTTTCCCCTCATTTTACTAAGGTGAACCCAGAGAAATGGAGGTCGATAAGGAAATCTTAGTTAAGGCTTGGAAAAGAAGGCACAATATTAAATATAAGCATAGCAAGGATATCACTAATGAGACTATGCTTTAAGCTTCCCCCTACCAAAAAAAAAAAAGAGACCAAAGGCAGTTGTATTCTTTTTTGTTTTTGTTTTTTTTAAGATTTTATTTATTTATTTGACAGAGACACAGCGAGAGAGGGAACAGAAGCAGGGGGAGTGGGAGAGGGAGAAGCAGGCTTCCTGTCAAACAGGGGGTTAGATGAAGGGCTAGATCCCAGGACTCTGGGATCATGACCCCAGTGGAAGGCAGACACCCAACGACTGAGCCACCCAGGTCCCCCCAGTTGTATTCTTTCTACTGGTAGCTTAACAAAATGCCTATCTAGAAAATCATCCAGATTCTGAATATATTACTTTGTGGGCTGAAGAGTTAAAGAGCGAAGCTCTTGTCTTTACTTGCTGACAATAGCCTTGTAAGTTTTTTCCTTTAACCTAGTGACTTCTATTCCTAGACCCATGCCATGTGTGTCAGAGTGAAATTCATCCTGACCCTGTTGAAAAATGGTGGCAATCCCAAAGGGAAATTCCAACAAAAATAAGTAAGATTTAGTGTAGCAACCCAAGAACACTAGACTATAAACAAACTAAAGTTCATATTAAATATGATTCCAATTGAGGTAAAGATAGATCTATAATACTTGAAAAAAGTCATATAACAAAAAAACTAAATAAATTTGGAAGTAATATACAGATTTGTCATGAAGAAAATGAATGGATATTATAAGTATAACATTGGATACAGCTGAGAAGTTTATTAATGGACCACGAGTTATGTATCTCAGGGACCTATCAAAAATTAATTACAGATAAATAAATAACATTTTTCTGCTTCTGTGTAAAATGTAGTATGGAACAGAACACCATCCCTGCTGAGATTAAATGGAAAAGTATATACTTTTTAAAAGTCTTTAAATGGATAAGGGATCTTCAGAAGCAACTGGAACTAGAGAGGCTAGAAATACAAAGAAGGAGGGGCACCTGGGCAGCTCACTTGGTTAAACATCTGCCTTCAGCTTAGTCATGATCCCAGGGTCGTGGGATAGAGTCCCACATGGGTCTCCCTTCCCAGCAGGGAGTCTGTTTCTCCTTCTTTCTCTGCCCCTTCACCCCGCTCATGCTCTCTTCCTCACTCACTCTTTCTGTCTCAAATTAGTAAATAAAATCTTAAAAAAGAAACAAAGTAAGCTACTATAGAAGAAACAAAGATTGAACTCTCTAGAAAGAACATAACATTAACCTGAAATTATTTTTTAATGAACAATATACCAAATAAGTACCTGAATAAATTGAATTCAAGCCAAGACAAGAATTTGACCAAAAACTAAAAAAAAAAAAAAAAAAAAGACTAAAAATCATGAGTGATTTGAATATTGTAATAGATGCACATTTATACACCAAAATAGGCACAAAGCAATAATTCCCAAGAGGGGGTGATTTTCCCCCTCTGTGGATATTTGGCAATTTTTGGAGATATTTTTGATTGTCATAATTGAGGAAGGAGTTTCTATGCCGTCTAGTGAATATAGGTTAGAAATCCTGCTAAATATCCTACAGTGCAAGGGCAGGCACCTGAGTGGCTTAATTGGTTGAGCGTCCAACTCCTGAGTTCAGCTCAGGTAATCATCTCAGGGTCCTGGGATCATCAGAGATCAGCCTCCAAGCTTAGCAGGTAGTCTGCTTGAAGTTCTCTCTCCCCCCTCCTTCTCCCGCTTCCCCTTCACCCTGTGGGCCTATGTGATTATTCTCTCTCACTAAAGTAAACAAAACTTTAAAAAATAAAAAATCCTACAGGGCACAGGAGACCCCTCCCACAACAAAATGTCATCAGTTCCAAAATACCCTGTCCCAAAATATCAGTCCTGAAGTCTAGAGAACTTAAAACAAAATAGGAAAAGAAAAAAGATTAAAATTTTCATGAAATCCTAAAATGATTTACATGTAAATTCTAAAGATAAAAGCAAGTGATATTAAAAATCTGAAAGCTGAGTTGTCTCAGACTAGGCAGAAGAAGAGAAAGCATTAGCAAGCTGAAAAAGAGCCCACTAATATATTCAAATTAGGCAATGGGATGTTTAAGTTTTGATGTAAGTATAAAATTATCAAATTATATTTAAAAATCTCTAGTGATTTTGGGGTAACTGTATCTAAAAATAATTTGGGAGAATTTTAACATCAAATCAGCAAAATTCATAAGCACTATATGCCACTCCATTTCATAAAGTCTTCTTTAATTTTTCCACAATATTTAATATTTTAATATGTATTTCTTAAAATTATGCTCATAAATTATAATCTACACATGGAGTTTATTTCTCCCACTCCAATCTTTACTGCATTTTCTTTCTATCTTGTCTTTTCGTGTGCTGGTAAGTACTTCGTTGGAAATAATCATGTGAAGTTATGATATTCCTTTCTAAAGGTAGGCAAAATGTATCCATGAAGCCACATTGACCTGGAGATATCTATACAGGAGTATCTAAAGAAGGATATTATCTCTTCAAATAGGTTTAAGGTTATACAACCAGTTTGGTTATGCTGTGTTTTAAGATACTTTTTTCTCTAAATTGTCAAATTCATTGGCCTAAAATATTTGTAATATTTTATATTAATGTTTTAGTGTTTATAGAGTTTTAATTTTCACTTCTGAAATTGATAACTTGTTTCATGTTTCTTGATTAGTTTTGCTAGGTGAATGTAATTTTAATTCCCACTCCTAACTAGATTTTTCAATCTGCTTATATATGATGATCCCATTTTGAGTTCTTGACTATATTAAAAATAACTAACTTAAAATTGCCTCCTAAACACAACCTCTTGGTTATTTTGTGGTTGGTTTCTATCGAATGTTTTCATTTTTGTCAATGGGTTTTACATTTCCATGACTTTGGTATGCCTAGTAATCTTTGATTGCCTACTAGATATTATAAATACTGTATAGATTGTCTGCCTCTGTTATGCTCCTTTAAATAATGTTTTCTTTTTATTCTAGAGGGCACTTAACTTTGCTAGGTTTAAGTGCCAAACACTCTGACTCCTGAAGTTGGCAGTAGCAGAAACTTATCTGATCTTTTATCTTCCCAGCTGTTTTAATTAGCTGGGATCTTGGAATCTCTTTCAAAGACATCTATTATAGGAGTCAAACAGCAACTTGGAGAGAGTGTGAGCAGAGTTTTGGAGCTCTCCCTGAATGGATTTCCCCTACAGCATCTCACTTTAAATTTTCTCATTTCTCCTTTGTCTCAAATTTACCATCTGATTCCTTAAGCAAGTGAAACTTACTTTGTTTGATTCTGCATTCTTCATTGTGTGTGGTACCCTGTAACTGAAAGTTATATATGTAAACTTTACCCAATATTGTTCCTTTTCAATATTGATTTTTTTCTAGTTTATGATTACATAAATTAATTAATTTAATTACATAAATTAATTACATAAATAAATGATTACATAAATTAATTAATCTATTCTAATATTTTACCCAGATGTTATTAATGTTTATTGCAAAAAATAGTAAAATAAAGGTTATTTTTCTTTGCAAGACACATATAACATTAACTTAGACTTTTATGCTTTGTTTTGTGAACATCTGAGAAATACGTTTTAGACATTTATATAATCTAAGTTACGAATATATGTTTAAATAGTATTGCAGTAAGAAAGATATATACAGGTACTAAAAAAACACAAGATTACTTTTCTTTTTAAAAGAATAGTTAAATGACTCACTTTTGAGGAAAAAATAGGGAAGAATAGCATTCTTTTATTAGACAATATATTCTGAAATCACAAAACCCAAGTTCAAATAGGATTTCTTCAATTTCCTTTTTTATCACTTGAAGCAAGTCATTGAAATTCTGAGCCCAATTTTCATCTGTAAATGAGAATAATAAATAACTGTCATATTTGACTCATAAGTAATTATGAAGGTCAAGTGATATAAGTAAAATTAAAAAAAAATCTATGTGCATGTAACAATATATTAAAATAAACCTATTGAGGTTTTAGTTGTGGCAGAGGTCCCAAATCAATACATGTCAACCTTTCCAAGTTTCCTAATTCAGCCACCATACTTGATCAGCAAAAGCTGAATGAGTATGTACTTGACTATTATCCTCAATATGCAGAACAAATACAAGGATCCTCGAAGGGAGACCTGAGTAGCTCAGTCACTTGAGCATCCAACTCTTGATTTTGGCTCAGGTCACGATCTCAAGGTCCTTACACTGAGTCCTGTGTTGGGCTCCATGCTTTTGGGGAGTCTGCTTGAGACTCTCTTTCTCTCTCCTTCTCTCTTCCCCCTGGCTCACTCACTCTCACTTTCACTCTCTCTCAAATAAATACAAAAACATTTTTAAAAAATAAAAAAAATTCTCATGGAGAGTAGATGCAAAAATTTTTCTACAAGCAGTCTATCTATACCCCACACACTCTAGTAAGGGTAGATATTGATAGAGGGTTTTATCTTCATCTCACAGAATTGAATCAGAATTCAAGGAGACAATGGGGTATTTTATTTGTGTCTCCTAACAACTGGGGCAAGGGGATGGGAGCATTCTAGCTCATTGTTAAAACTAAATCCAAACATTATGGAGAGAAAATCCTATTTGTGGCAGAATGTCAATTGATAGCTCTGCTCAGAAAGGAAACTGACCCAAGAAAAAAATCTACTGTTCTTTTTTTCCAAGTGCCATACCTAAGTTTTATGAGAGTTGTGCGACATAAAGAGATTCCACAGGGCTAATTTAGACACCTCTACTTTGGCCTTCTTCATTCATCAGCAATAGTCCAGAAAGCACTCTTCTTCAACTGCTCATCTTCAGACTTCCTGACTTCTTCAGCAAAATTGAATAAGAAGCAACAGATCTCAGTGTTTCCAGTGAAATGCCTGCCTTTACCTCCACCTCCACACATTGCAGAAATCAGGGAAAACACCCATGACTCTGTGTTACTTCTAAGAATACTCCTTGCAACTTGAACACTTGCCCATCCCTGTCTGACTTGTACAGGATCACAGTCTGTCACCTGTCCCTTCATAGCTCCTATCTATCTTAAGGAACAACAACTTTACTCTTTCAGTTGCTCAGGCCAAAAAATTCATCATCTGGACTTTTTTTACTCAACCTCATATATGATTCTTCAGAAAATCCCATTGGGTCTACTACTGGGCATTTTCAACACCTTCTCCCCACTTCTCCGCAATCATCTTGATCCAACACACCATCATCTATGTGGAATTTTGCCATGACCACTTAATTGGTCTCACTATTCTGTCCTTGATCCTCTACCGTCTTTGATCAAAGTGAAAGTCTTTCATCAAAGTAACAGGAGGGGAACTTTAAAAATACAATTAAAATTAGATCACTTCAGTGAATTCCAATTTGTTCAGACTAAAGATAGCTGGAAGCATCTTTCAACAGTGGTATTCTCATTTGGCCGTACAGTAAGATAACTAGGTGTTTTAAATGTTTTTATTAGAGACAAAGAAATCAGAATCTCTGGGGGATGTGGCCAGTCATCAGTTTTTCCCATTCTTGCTGTACTCAACCTGATCCCCATTAACTCTCTCAGATCACTCAAGCTCCCTCTACTCCAATCACACTGGCTTTTTCATTGTGCCTGGAACACCTAAGGCCCTGTGGCATTTTGTACTTTCTTTCATTTTTGTTTTTGTTTTCGTTTTTTTAACTGCAGTATCTCTAAAGCCTAGAATAGTGTTGGCATATAGGAAGTGCGCAAAACATTTTTATTTTCCATGAGAAGAACTACACGATCTTTGAAGATGGGTTTCTTTAAAAAGCCATTAATTCTTCCACGAGAGTCAGTTTTGAGTAGCTGCCATTTCCACAGAACCCTAGTATGCAATCAGTTTCAACATTCAAAGTTTTAAAATTTGTTTTCTGTCTTAACTCCCCATTCTCTCTATGCTCAAAAATCAAAGAAGTCAGAAGTTACAGCTAAGGAAGTTGTTTTAGGATGGGGAGGAACTAAAAGTTAAAGACAAAAGACCACACTGATTTGTAGGAGTTTGCTCAAACTGGGGAAAAGAGGGAAATTTCAAAACCTGATGAAGTTTGGAATTCAAACTATTACCCAAAAGTGGCCATAATAATTATTAAGCTGAGACCTTCTTGGAATTTAGTAAAGAAAGTTTTATTATCTTTAAGTGATAATATCTTACAAGGAACACTATAAATGTCACCCAGTGAGTCAGAATTAGGTTGCAGGCACAGTTTTAGGAAAAGGAATGCTTATTTTCTGATTCAAACTCCAAATCCCCACTTGAGAAGTTGATTATTTAATAACAGTTAATATTAATTGAGGATATTATATTTGAAATGGGCTAAAGAGAATAGAAAAATAAAACATTTCTTTAACTTATTATAAAACATTTTCACAAAACTAATTGTTTTCTTTTTATTTCTTTGCTTCTAGGGTGTGAAAAATATTTATATTCTCCTAACATATCTACCCAGGTAGAGCCCAAGGCAGAAATCATGTAATTGTGATAGAATTATAATCAGTCACTTAGGAGAATGAAAATTCTGAGAAAAGTTATTGTTATAGTTTCCCAAGTAACTTTTTCCCATTACTGATTTTTTTCTTCTCACCCCCAATTTTTATTTTCCTTCACAAAATGGTTTCTCAGTTTTACTTTAATCCTACAAAAGTAATTCCTGGCATAAAGGGTGATTTCATGGCCAAAGTTTTCATCTGCTAGCAGTTTCTCCTTTCCTTCTAAATGATGAGTTCTGTTTCTCCATTTAATACTTTTCTAGGAAGCAATAGACCAACTTCTTTTTTATTAACTGCTATACGCCTAAAGTAACCAAAGGTTTTTCTGGTTGTGAATAAGAATATTTTACCTTCATACTTTTCCCTCGAATACTTCAATGGATTTTTTTTATGTCAATTATGTACCATGACTACTTTTATACTGGTAAAAATAGTAACAATAATAACCATCCTTCTCACATTAGTCATGTGACAAAATCCCAGAAAATACTGATTTAATGAACTAAGTCATGTGGAAAGGCAGAGAAACAAGTCAGGACTCTCCTCTCTCTGATAGAGAAGAATTGGATTGGGTTTATGTGTGTGCATATGTGCGTGGGAGAAAGAGAAAGACACATCAAATGCTTTTCAATGGTTAAATACAAAATAATTGTATTAATGTGCCTTTCAAAGAGCTTGATAAATCTTAGTTGCCCATGAATGTTCGGCTCAACCTATGATTTTTAGGAAGTGTTCATTTGCTACAGAATCTCACATCACAGATCTCAGTAAACACTCCTGCACCTCTGCCTGCCTGATATTGGGAACATGCTTCCCCTTCTCTAGTATAAACATATATAAACATATATATAAAAATATATAAGCGATACATATATATATACATAATATGTATATTCTAGGACTGGTATTTGAGATTTCTAGTAGTCTGGTCAGGAGTCATGCATTTGCATTGCTTCCAGCTTCCTATGACAGGTACATTCTTCCTTGGTTATGCTGTTTGGCAGGCAATGGTGAATTTATAATTTTCAACAGATGGCTCCAGTCAGAAGCACATACATTGTATGGTCAAAGAAGAGCCTGGGGAAGCTGATCAGGACATGGAGAATATCCAATTTTTTTTTGTCCAAAAAAATGGACACATTTCAGTTTCATAAAAGCTTTGTTTTTTTACACCCAGATGAACAATTTAAGTGAGAAATAGATTAATCCATAAGTGCTTTTAACTAAAAAACATCTCAACAACTCAAGGTCTCACATACATACCTTTTAGTTTCTATTTTTACTGATGGAATTAAAGAATATTTATCTAAAAGTAATTTTTTTCTATCTAGCATGACTATAGATTCCTAACGTAATCAGAGGCAATCACACTGCAAACAGTTCATTACATCTTTATTCTTACTATACCTCACAAAGTTCATGAAGCTAGAATGCCACGAAAACAAAAAGAAAACTAGGTGGAGTTGGTCATGAGCATCGCTCAAGTTATTTTCAGAAGTACAGTATCCACATATTAATCCCCATGTAACTTAACATCTATCCTTCGACTTAACAGTATTTGAGAATGTCCAGGTGCTGCCTGTATCTTAGTCCATAACTGGAACACACTGACCTTTCTTTGTGATGAGTACTCCACACTCCCCACCTTTTGTCATCTTGTAGATACTTGTTCTATATTTTATTACATTGTTATTCAATCTCATGACAATTCATCTCAGTACATAGATACATAACTCACATTCAGATATACTTCTGTACTATACACAATAATAAACATGCAAAAATACTCGTTCTCATGCACACAAATGAAATAATATATATCAATTTTAACATAATTTCCTAAGTTTTTTTTTCTTTAAAGATTTTACCCATCAATTTGACAGAGAGAGAGAGAGATTACAAGTAGGCAGAGAGGCGGGCAGAGAGACAGGGGGAAGCAGGCTCCCTGCTGAGCAGAGAGCCCGAAGTGGGGCTCGATCCCAGGACCCCAGGAAAATGACCTGAGCTGAAGGCAGAGGCCTTAACCCACTGAGCCACCCAGGTGCCCCTAATTTCCTAATGTTTTATAATAGTTTAATTAACTTCTGTCCCTACACTTACTCAACCTTAACTTTCAGACATCTCCCCTAATACATGAACACATGAATCCACACGCTCCACAAAACTTTTTTTAAAAACCAACACTACATTAACAACCTGTTTATATTGTATCAGGATGATTTCCTGCTAATGACAAATGTTTAGCTATATTTAATATTGTTTGTAATAGATGTAATTTTACCACATATATGTGCTAGTATAGTCATGTAAGTAGATGTTAACATTATTCATTTTCCAATAAACAATGTTGTATAATGTTCATTTATCCCCTCTATTTTCATAATGGTCATTCTTACTATTAAAAAATACTAACTGAGGGGCACCTGGGTGGCTCAGTGGGTTAAAGCTGCTGCCTTCAGCTTAGGTCATGATCTCAGAGTCCTGGGATCGAGCCCCTCATCGGGCTCTCTGCTCAGCAGGGAGCCTGCTTTCCCCGCTCTCTCTCTGCCTGCCTCTCTGTCTACTTGTGATCTCTCTCTGTCAAATAAATAAATAAAATCTTTAAAAAAATTACTAACTGAGCGCTTGGAATGCTGTGACTATTATTCTAGGCATTGTAGACATGATATGTAACAGAAGAAGACCTGAATAGCTTTAAAAAAGCTTTCTAAATAGAAAAACATTTTGTTGCAAATTTCTTTCTAAACTGTTCCTTTTATACTGGGGGGTGCATTCTTTCTTTAGGTAGATTTGCTTCTAAAATACAAGATTTCTAATTTTGCTTCACTGACAGTATAATTTTCAGCTGTTTATACATCTGGCTGGACACAAAATGAGCAGGTAGAGCTCCCTACATCCTAAAGTATACAGTTATTGCAGCCAGTATTATACTATCATTAGCATATTAATTGCAGGATAGCAGCAAAGAAAATTCAAATGGTTTGGTCTGGCAAAAATCCCTGAAGATCAGATGGTTTGTATTATTTTCGAAAAATCTATTTTATTATTTTCTGTCATTTTATTTGTCTCATTTCTTTAATCAAGCCCACCAAGAAACATTGAGGGTTTTTTTTTTTTTTTGTCATTGAAGAAAAAAAAATCACTTCAGTATTTAGAGCTTAACTTTAAACCTAAATTCTTCTATATATTTAAGTTCTCATACTTTATTATTACACATTCTGGTATGACAGTCTTTCGTATGACAAGTACTTTCTTTAAAATAGTCAAATATGGGGCCCCTGGGTGGCGCAGTTGGTTAAGCGACTGCCTTCGGCTCAGGTCATGATCCCGGAGTCCTGGGATCGAGTCCCACATCGGGCTCCCAGCTCCATGGGGAGTCCGCTTCTCACTCTGACCTTCTCCCTTCTCATGCTCTCTCTCACTCTCTCTCTTTCCTAACAAAGAAATAAATAAAATCTTAAAAAAAAATTAAAAAAAAAATAGTCAAATATGTATTAGGTCAAAATTTAGAAATGAGATTAAGTTTTCTTGAAAATCATGGAGCTCCTTTCCAAATTCAAACATCTTCAGAGATTTTAATTACAAATTTTCCTTAATACCTTAAGCAGTTGGGGCACTGGGGTGGCTCAGTGGGTTAAAGCCTCTGCCTTCAACTGAGGTCATGATCTCAGGGTCCTGGGATAGAGCCTTCATTGGGCTCTCTGCTCAGCAGGGAGCCTGCTTCCCCCTCTCTCTCTGCCTGCCTCTCTGCCTTCTTGTGATCTCTCTCTCTGTCAATAAATAAATAAATAGATAGATAAATCTTAAAATAATATAATTAAATATTATCTTAAATGTAAATATAAAAAAACTTAAAAATCTTAAAAAAATAAGCTTAAACAGCAACTTAAATATGCATCCTATTTTTTTAAAGATTTTATTTATTTATTTATTTGACAGAGATAGACATGATCTTAATGATCATGATCTTAATATGATCCAGAGATAGACACAGTGAAAGAGGGAACACAAGCAGGAGGAGTGGGAGAGGAAGAAGTAGGCTTCCCACTGAGCAGGAAGCCAGATGTGTGGCTGGATCCCCTGGACCCCAGGACCAGGACCCAAGCTGAAGGCACACGCTTAACCAACTAAGCCACCTGGGCTCCCTAAATATGGGTCCTTAAAGCCACCCTTTTTGAGTGCATTTCAGTTACTTTCCAATTTCAAAAGGAAGAAGAAGAAGAAGAAAAGAAAAGAGAAGAAAAGAAAAAAAAGAAAAGACAAGAAAATAAAGAAGAAAAGACAAGAAAAAGAAGAAGAAGAAAAGGAATAACGGCCAGCTAAAACATAGAGTCTAATGAGGAGGAAACAAAAGAAAATCACTAGAAGAATAAGGCAGCTTTGCAGGGGAATGAAGATTTATATGTTTATTGAATTTTTAAAAATATTTTATTTATTTATTTGAAGAAGGGGGGAAGGACAGAAAGAGAGGGAGAACCAGACTCCTCACTGAGCAGGGAGCCTGATGTGGGGCTTGATCCCAGGACCCTGGAATCATGACCTTAGCTGAAATCAGATGCTTAACCAACTGAGCCACCCAGGTGTCCCATGTTTCTTGTGCTCAGAAATGAAATTTAAAGAAAGCTGAAAAGGAAATAGCTCATTTCTTGAATACCTGCTATGACATATGGCAGCCTAGCCAGTTACTGATTATGCTTAAAAGTGTTTCCTACTGGCATTCACATTACCGAAAATTGTGGGCTTCACATACAAAGTGTCTGTAGGATACTGGATAGCTAGAATCTGTGAAGTTGGAAATCTCAACAACTCTGACAAAGCATAATGTTCAAGAATAGGAATTATGTCATAAAGACTTTATAGAATTGTATTGAACAAAAATCTGTTATTAGGAGAAAGTAATACATTTTTCTATTACCACCAAAACGTCAATTAAACAAATTTGTGTAAATATGTGCCATAGGAAAAATAAATCCTTTATGAAATGGGGTACAAGACATGAAAGTTTGATGGGCATTGAGGTGATTTAAGGAGAGTAGATCCAGGTAGGAATATGATGTTAACAGAATTGACTATTTTTTATGCAAATGTTGTCCTCTGCCAGCCCTACAGTGATTGCTATCAAGATACCATTTATAAGAATATGTAAATTCTTATTTGGACTTGATTATCTGATAGTCCAGAAAATAACTGAACAAGTGTATTATTGAATAAGTTTGAGGCAAATAGGGACTCAGGGGAGGGAATATGAACATTTCAAATAAAGGCAATTAGAAAAGATAAATAACATATATTAATTCATTTCCATTCATTTTCTCATGTAAGGCTGTAAAGAGAACCACAGTTTGATTTTCAAAACTCTTTAGAACAAGCTGTTTGTGATTATCTCCATTATTAAAAGTTGTGATTTATTAAATTTTAAAGTAGACAAACCCAAGAACCAATAAAGTAACTAAATTTGGAAGAACTAAGTCCAAGGTGAGTTCAAAATTAACAAATTTCGAATTCCAAGGAGATTCAGTTAATATTCCCTAAAAATAGGTGCTCACACTAAAATAGTCTTGGAGATACATAAACTAAAAAAACAAAATGAAACAATACAGGTCAAAATTTTATTCAACATTTGAAAAAATTCCACTGATAGATGATCTTTCGTACTGATAAGACCAATGGATACCTATTTACCATTGAAAGAGATAAAAATTTGCAAGACTGAAAGAACAAAAAGTGGTAATACTTCATATTTATCTGAATGTCTATAACCATTTTTTATGTTGGACATTTTTAGGAGTGCTATTTTTCTCCAATTCCACATATAAATCATACGTATAATGCAATTCATATATAAAATAAAAACTTGATACAGCAAACTAGAGATTAGTAAGTAGAAGTTTAGATTTTACAATGCAAATTGCAAAACTCTTGTTACAGGAGTATAATGAATGGAAGAATGAGGTTTAGTAGGGCGAATGCTGTTTTTATTGCATACGTTTATTATCATGGCAGAAAAGAAGAAAATATCCCATCTCAGTTTATCAAAGAATCCCAATTAATTCATGTTAGATCTTATTTTTTAGACAAATAATTTTATAGATCTGGTTTTCATTTACTGCTCTTAATATGATCCAGTGATAAAGATCAAAGTCATCCACTCTAAATATGTTTATAATCATTTGATATAGATTGCAGTTAATTCTAAAAGAAATACTGTGGGAAGTATATTTTTTATTACAGATGAAGCTTTTGAGCCAGAGATATTATGCAATGTGACTAAGGTTCAAAAGTTCCCAAAAGTATGGGAACATACCATATACAGATACAAAGCTAGATTTATTAAAAAGTAGAACAAAGAATAATTAGTAGTTAAATTCCTTTTCCAAAAATTCAAGAAACCATAGGAATTCCAAAATTCCTCACATTGGATAGAGTAAATATGGAAAAGATAAAAAAAAAAAAAAGAGAGAGACAAAGACACATAAAAATTTAAAAAGATAAGATGCCTTGAAAACAGTATCTTTGGGACGCCTGGGTGGCTCAGTGGGTTAAAGCCTCTGCCTTCAGCTCAGGTCATGATCTCAGGGTCCTGGGATAGAGCCCACATTGGGCTCTCTGCTCAGCGGGGAGCCTACTTCCCCCCCTCTCTCTGCTGCCTCTCTGCCTACTTGTGATCGCGCTCTCTCTCTCTCTCTGTCAAATAAATAAATAAAATCTTTAAAAAAAAAAAGAAAACAGAAAACAGTATCTTTTATACAAAAAAATGTATATATAAATGGGTATATGTTGAACAACAGAGTTGCAAATGCCCAAATTAATAATTCAGCTATAATTATTCCAAAAGAAGAGATATTTTTAGTATTTCAATCTGTTCTCTCAATAATTTAAAGATCAAGTCGAGACAAAAATCAGTAAGATCAGAAAAGACCTGAACAAAACTATTAATAAGTTGGTTTTACTGCCATTCATAGAACATATCCTCCTTCAACAATAAATTATTTTTTTTACCAAAAGAATCATTAAGACAGACAATATTTTGGTCCCTGAAACAAATATCACCATATTTAAGAGAACTGAGATCATACAAAGTATATTTCAGACTAAAGTACTATTGCACTTGAAATCTAATAAAAAGTATTTAGTTTTGGGGTGCCTGAGTGGCTCAGTGGGTTAAAGTCTCTGCCTTCGGCTCAGGTCATGATCTCAGGGTTCTGGGATTGAGCCCTGCATTGGGCTCTCTTCTCAGCAGGGAGCCTCCTTCCCCTCTCTCTCTGCCTGCCTCTCTGCCTACTTGTGATCTCTCTCTCTGTATCAAACAAATAAATAGAATCTTAAAAAAAATATTTAGTTTCATGTGGAAAAAAAGAAATGCAGGAAAAGGCAGAGAAATTAATACTTTTAGTAAAATGTGCATCTGTAAAAAGCTTACTGATAGAAAGGAGAGAATTACATAACAGAACCACTAAAAATTAAAGAGTTAAGACTCTCTATATAGGGTCTTACCTCCCCAGCCATCTAATAAAATAACAGAATTGATACTTTTTTTAGTAACTGAATAAGACTTCTACATTCATACATATATACACATGCACATGATATATAAGAGACAATTCTCTCGTATTGGCAACAGTTTGTTAGAAGATGTAATCTTAAAATCAAAGGTATCAGTTAAATATATATAAAACACATAGAAAGTAGAAAAATTATGGAATCTTTCATGTCAGAAAGTGAAGATATATAATATTCTTGCATAAAATATTTCAGATATAAAATACTTTCAAAGTTGATCCATAGATGCTTATCAAAATCTTTACAAGATTTTGTATTAACTTAAGACAATTCTTCATAAGAGAGCACAACAATAAACATTTAATTATGGAAAAAATAAAGTCAGTTGTAGGCTTTTTTAACTAGTTGACAAAAGTAAAGTTAGTGAAAGCTTACAGAAATAGAAACAAATCAATTGACCATATGAAAGAACCCAGAAACTAATCCCTATATGTGGAAATGTGTCCGTGTGTATCCGAGTAAACACTAAAGATCAGAGGAAAACAGTGCTTTTATGGTTATATACTTCCAAAAATACATGGATCCCTACCTCACTCCACACTGAAATTGAATTATTAATTATAGACTAGCATGTAGTTAAAGTTAGTTCTTATTTAATATTCTCATGTTTCAAAATCAAATTAATGTGATTTAGTTGATTAGAGTACTATACCTGGGTTTGTATGTGTTTTGTTGATTTCTTCCCAAGTAGAGAAAAATTTTTTTCTTTTAGTTTATATGTGTGCCTATATTCTCCTACTTGAACTTTCAAAAACTGAGCTTAATAACACATTGCTTTCTCAAAAACTTAATGAGTTCTTCTGTATTTAAGTTAGAGAGTAAATATCAAAGGTAAATTTCAATCAGTATAACTCTTTTGGAGCCAGAAATACATTGGTACTACACCCTCTTTGGTGCAAAAGTGGAGAAAAGCATTTATTCCTACCAGCTGAGATTTTCCCCAGGGTCAGAATGCTGCCTCTAGAGCCAAAACTTCATAAGCATCAAGAATAACACCTGGCTGCAGTAGAAAACAATCAGCCAGCTGTTGGCAGACTCACTCTAGTGTGGATAGATTTCATACCCATTGGAGAACAAAATAGCCACCTAGCATATGGATAGATCAACATTGCCTCCTCCCAGGTCAGTCTTTTCTCAATCATCCATAATGAGTTCCTGGGGTCTCCACTTTATCCAAAAAGATAACCATGACTATAAAAACTTTCACTTGGTAAATAGCATATCTGAGAAAGTAAAAAAGTTCATTTTGCTGAATACAATCTTTATTCGGTCTAAATCTTTATCATTAAAACAAAATACAAACACATTATGTTGTGTTCATGAAAACTTCACATAATAGCTTGATTTTAATATTTGTAAATAAGGATTAGTGTTACGTTAAAAGTAGCATTGAAAACTTGTGTTGCAAAATATTTCCTTTCTTTTGAGAAGATAAACTCTGTAATAGTGTACTTGTCTCTGATGATTAGAATGAAATAATGATTTACTTACTATATCTGTAAGTATTATACACATTTTAGGGTAGGGTTAGAAAAGGACAAGGTCATAATTTACAGACTTTTTTCCTGGATTTGTGAATATCCAAAGAGGTCTCTATAGCAGAACTAAATTTTTCGCTCACTAAAGTAATACATAGATATTAAAGCTTAACTACATTTCTTACATAATTGAACTTATTGTTAATAATACTTTGCAACATTAGGTTATTTGATGATATTGAAAAGTTACATGTTAGGGGCACCTGAGCGGCTCAGTCAGTCAAACATCTAGCTCTTGATTTAAGCTCAGGTTGTGATCTCAGGGTCCTGGGATCAAGCTTGACATTGGACTCTGTGCTCAGTGTGGAGTCTGCTTGTCCCTTTCCTGCTGCTTCCCCCCACCAACTCTCTCTCTCTCAAATAAATAGATAAGTAAATATCTTAAGAAAAAAAAAAGGAAAAATTACATCTTCCCTGAAACACAATGCTTGAAATGGAAACGTTGGTCTGTCATTTTCATAAAATAAGATTTTAATTGGACATTTCTAATGTTTATTACTCTAATTTCAAAGATGATTAAATATTGGTCATTTTCAATTTCAATTCATATTGCAAATGAACCATAATACTTTTCAGCTAACAGGGTTTAAATTTGAAATCCTCAAGTAAAGAGGTCCTCAGGCCACTATTCTAGTGGCCACAGGGACTGTGCTTTCATTCTTTTTTCTACTCTTACATGATATGCTGGGTTTAGAGGTAGGTGATGTATATATTAATTCCGGTAGAGAAAAAAAATCTCCATTGGTTTTGAGTTTTTTCTAAAAATAAATACATTGTGCCTGAGAACTTCACATTAACATATCAGAATTAAACTACAGAGAATTGTTTTCCTCGGATATCTAGGATGAGTGAAAAATCAAGCTGTGATAAAATATCATGGCTAACTAAACAAATAAAGGGATGTCGTCTTATACAATGTTCTTTGTAAATTCAAACCCATGAGCAAATATGGGTGACTCAAAGCAGAGGAGCACAGAGCAGGGACACCTCCTTCCCAACCATTTTCATATCCACAGAAGGCGGATTACCAGCATAGCAAAATCCAGAAAATTCTTAGTATTGTTCCTAGCTTTTCCAACAATGATATCGAATGCATATCTACAAATTTCTCTTCCAGATTGAGAAATAATGGGGATAACATCCAAGGAGAAACCTTAGTTAAGGAAATAATCAATACCTTGGGTTCTGAACTATATACATAAAGGACCCATGACCATTCAATGAATTCAAGAAAAATATATGAATCTCTGTCACTACCAGTTTATTTCAAGTATAATTGCTCAAATTTCAGAAGAGAAACAGACTGAGTTTTCTAATAAATGCAGGCTATGGTCTTATGACTTTCTTCTCCATTTTTCAATGATTCTGTTTATGGAACCAAAAAATAAACAAACAACAAAAATTCTCAGGTTTTAAACTAACCAATCTCAAAATATCAAATAACCTTCACATATTAGCAAAATAAATAACAACAATAACAACAACACTCAAACATTTTTAAAAATCAGGTACAGAAGAAAATGTAACTCAAAAGTTATTCAGGGCACCTGTGTGTCTCAGTTGGTTAAGCAATCAACCCTTGACATTGGCTTAGGTCATGATCTCAGGATTGTGAAATGGAGCCCCAAGTCCATGCCCAGCAAGGGACCTGCTTAAGATTCTCTCTCTCTCTCTGTCCCTCCCTACCTCCTTCTCTAAAAAGAAAGAAAAAAAAAAGTTTTATCAAGCAGTCTTAACTTTTGATGAGCAAAGCATGAATATAGTAAAACAAAACCATACTGGTGAAAATAGTCAAAATAATGAGATGAAAATGAAACTATAGACCAAAAGAAGTTTTAAAAACAAAAAAACATATTTTGTGAAGTGGTTAATACATTTGAATACATAGGGATAACCACTATAGAATATCAAAGCACATATCTATTAAAAAAATAGTAGTAATCATACAGTGAAAGCAAAGAGAAATTCAAGGAGCCCAAACCAATGACATTTAAGCAAAAATGGAAAAAAGTCAAGTTAATCCAACATAGAACAGCATCAAAGTATAAGAAGCACATTTTCAATTATCTGAGAATTCTTAAAATTAAGAAAAATGTTCAAATTAAAGGATACCATATTTCTAGACAAAAAAATGTATTCAAACAATCAATACTATTCAGCTCTGTATTCTTTGAAGGTTTTAAATATCACTTAAAAGGTTTTTTAAAGTATTTTAAAATAAGGTAACTAACTCCAATTCAAATTTAAAATAGTATCTGTAAAAAGTCAATTTATAAGTAGTTAACAACTCTAAATATTTACCACCTTAGGAATGATTTCATAATTTAAGAAATAAAACCTTACAGAAACCCCAGGGAAATAGATGAACCCACAAAAATAGATTTTAAGACATAACTTCAACAACTGATAGCACAAGATTAGAAATCAGCAAGGATATAGAAACAATGACCACAATTATGAACTAGCTAGACCTAATTAAGACTGTTCTAGGACACACAAGTAACATCAATTGACTACAAATTTGTTTCAAATATACATGGGACGTTTATCAACATAGTATTGGACATTAGGATAGACACATTGTCCAATATCAACACATATTGGACATTAGGATAGACAGCCATGAAACAAGTCTCATAAATCTGACATCGCTCAAATCATTCAGAGTATATTCATTGTCCACACAGAATTAAACCAGAAATCAGTACAAGAACTATCTCTGCTCAAATAAAACATTAAATGGAAAATAAAAGTATCTTGTACTGAATAAAAATGTAAATGCAAGATACTAAATTTATGGCTGTCACTAAAGCAATAATTGGGGAGGGGAATTCATAGCAATAAATAGTCTTATTAGAGAAGAAATGTTACAAATATTAAGTTCAGCATTTACCTTAAAAAACATAGGATAGAGGTGGGGGAACCTAAGGAGTGTGGCTTTTTGTTAAAAACTGAAGTGTGATTTTTTTGAAGCACAACGACAGATAATTACAGAGGTTTCCTGGCAGGTCCTCGGGAGGAAAAAAGCTACTCACCCCGCAGCAGTCATGGTGCACAGCCAGCCAGGGCATCACAGTTGGATCACAAATGGAGGAAGAAAGAACAGGTGTGGAGCAGAGCTTTCTGGGGTTTAGCCTCTCACTTGTGCAATAGGATTTAGTGAATAAGTTCCCCATTGTTACTTGCATTTTAGCTTCTTTTAATTGGTTGCCCAATACCCTGCAGCTCAGCATTCCCCAACTCAGTGGAGCTCCTCACAAAAACAAAAGTATATTAAACACAAAATAAGTAAAAGAAAGGAAGCTGTAAAGATCAAAAGCAGTAATCAAAATAAAGGAAAACAGAAAAGCAATAGATAAGGTGAATGAAGCCAAAAGCTGCTTCTTTGAAAAGATCACTAAAGTTAATAAGCCTCTAGCTAGAATGATCAAGGGAAAAAGAAAGAAGAAGGAGAGAAAATGAAAAAGACCAGTATCAGAAATGAGACCGGTGTTTTCATTATAGATTACACAAATATCAGAAGTGTCAAAAACTGACTTCTATGCTCTGGAGCCAAATATGTAACATGGAGACTGAGTTTGGGTATAAAGAAGGAAGGTAGAAGGGCAGTGTTGTCATGAGCATTGGTTATTGTATGTTAGTGATGAATTACTAAATTCCACTCCTGAAACCAATATTACACTCTATGTAACTAACCAGAATTTAAATAAAAAATTGAAAAAAGAAAAAAAAATGGAAGGAAGATAGTTCATGACCTTGCCAGGCAAAGGAGGCTGCAGCAGGGGAATTTCATAAGGCAAAGCCCATCTGGGGTAAAAAGCTGAGGGTCTAGAGGAAATACAGGATTTAGAAGATTTCGACAGCAGCATTAGTCATGTTTTCACGGTGGTCTTGTGACAAGGCTGGTGGGGCCATCTCAGTCTCATTACTAAGTATTCACTGAGGTCTGTGAGATGTCAATATCATACTGAGGTCTTGGAACAAAGGATTCTGTAGATAAATAAACTGAAGGGGAGGAGGAGGCTTCAGGAATGAGGAAGAGAAAAATCTGTTTGGTTTAAAGTCAAGTTTTGCTAAAGCACTAATGTGTCTATCCTAATGTCCACTATCTTTACATTTCTGCAGGGGTTTCGATCTCCCCACCATTAATTCACACCTTCCACTTCTATGAAAAAAAGGGGCATTGTATTCACCTGGCTGCTTCCTGCTGAGTGGAGACCATGTTTGGGGGTTCTTTTTATGGAAATCAAGCACTGTTTTTTCCCTATCATCCTTCCTGGCTTTAAGGTATACAGCAGAGGGCGATTTTTTTTTTAAATAGTAGGTACATCCCTTGAGACAGCAGTAAAAGAGTAAGTAAATTTTAGCCTGTTTAGGACCCATGAAAACAAGGCAATAGACCAATCAGTAAGACCAGCTTTCATTCCCTCTGAAACAGACATATGATGGGCTGGAGATTGTTGCAACTAGGTGCCTTGCTGTCGGGCTAATCTCATGCTAATCTCAGCTGGAGAAGTTTTATATAGGTATAGTGGGATGTATTTGCAAAAGCACAAAATACCCACTTGCTCAGCCAACATATAATCTAAAGTCGTACAATTGTCCAGAACTACCTTAGCAAGGGAGTCCAGAGAAGTTTGCAGGTTAAGTAAGGACTCAGCAGTCAGGTAAGGGGCTCCCAAATCATTTCCATCAGGATAACGGATTATTCTAAATCTGTACATCTCCAGGCAAGTTTGGGTTGTCTTGGCCATGATCCAATGTTCCTCAGGGACCCGAGTCAAGTTTTTTATCAGAGACGCAAATGTATCACTGTGATTTAGTGTTACCTGTGCCCTGTGGAGACAAATCCAGCACTGAACAGCTAGTGTAGATAAGGCCAAGGTCTGAGCAAAAGGCCTAGGGAATTATCTTTCATCCTGCAGAGAAGACAAATAGAGGGCAAAATGTAAATAACATTCCACACTTACTCGTTTTTCTTTTTCTTAAATAAGTCTTTCAAATTTCCCAAGGTTGACTTTCTCACTGGGATTGTTTGTCTGACTTAATATTTGGTGAGGGCACTATTCAACTTGAGTATGGTGCACCCAACATTTATTCCGGCCATTTGTGGGATATGTAGATCGTCAAGAGTACCTTGTAGGGTTTTTTCCACTTCTCTTCCAACTGAAGATCTGGGCCCTGTTTTTTCTAAGTCTTAAGTGGCACCTGGTCACCAGCCTTCAAGGAGTGTAGTGGTACATCCAGCTGGGGTGGTTTTATGAAATAAACAAACTCATGCATAGTTACTAATAACTGATTCAACTGCTGAACATACCATTACTCGTTTTACTTCCTGAACCAAATGCATATCCTCCCCTCTGCCTTGGGGAGCTGAAAATGGTCTGCCATACATAATTTCACAGGGGCTTAATTGCAGCCCATTTCTGGGGGCCAGCCAGATTCAAAGAAGGCAACTGGTAGGACCTGACCCCATTTCAGGTGTGTTTCCTGATACCTTTTTGCAACTATTTTTTCAAAAGTAGGATTCATTTTTTTCCCATTTTTCCCCGTAAACTGGGGCCTCCATGATGCATGTGATTTCCATTTAGTGCCCAAGATCTCACTCACTTGTTGAGTCTCCATGAAAGAGGATTCATCATCACTTTGGGTGAAAGCAGGTAGTCCATATCTTGGTATTACTTCCCTAATGTGCCCCGGGGAAGTACTCTTGCTTCCACACTCAGTGGCCACTCACCACCACATAACCCACCCAGGGCTGCCAGTGACCAAGAAAACTACTGCCATGGGTGAACAAGTCTCAGTCAGCCTGCATCAGTGGCTGGTCAGATAAATCAAGCCTGCTGGAGTTGACAATTTCAAGAACTTCCAAACAATTATGGGAGGGAGTCTCTTCCAAAGGAGAAGGCAGCAGTGTGGCTGGATTTTAAAGAGCTCATGGTCTTTAAAATGACATTTGGATGTTCCAAAAGAATTGCTTGGTATTTTCCCATTTGACCTGCAGTAGCCAATAGCCCCTTCTTTTGTTCTAATAATGCCAACACTTGGAAGGGCACATATATAACCATGGGCTGTTTCCTGTAGTAAATCCCACTGCACATAAACATGGGGGCCCTCTCTTTGCAATACTGTTCAGTTGCCTGAATAGATAAGCACCAGGACATGGTACTTATCTCAGCATTAGTATTAACACTAAAGGCCAGCCCCTGCCTTTTCCTGAATATACAATTTAAAATGCTTTCTCAGAGCAGGGAGTCCTAGTGTGGGGGCAGATGCTAGTGCCTGTTTTATTATCTCAAAGGCCTTTTGGCAATCCCCTGACTATGCTAGGGACTCTGTATGGGTCTCCTTTAAGGCATCATAAAGGGGCTTAGCCATAGCTCCTAATTCAGCCTCCAGATTCTGCAAACACCAGTCATACGTAAAATCCCTCATAACTCTCTCCAATTTCTTAGAATATCCAAATCCAAAACGGTTTGCTTTCTACTAGCCATTAAACATTTGGGACCCCTGATTTAACTGGAAACCCAGATAGTAGACTTGCTGTTTACAAATTTGGATCTTTTTAGAGGAAAACTCACTGAACAACAGAGGTTGAGATTTCCTTTGCACCATCCACTTACTGCCGGGTCATACATCCCTGCTATGAAATTGCAAAGAGATCTGTACATACAGATCTCATTCTCCTTCCCACTCCTTTGACAAAACAACTCCAACTGTAATATGGTATAATAATTCAAGGATCTATTCAGCCACTACCATTCCCTCCTTTCTCAAACATACATAAGCCAGGCAGTATTACAATAAAGCACCATTCTCTTTTTTGGTATAGAATTTTAGCTATAGGTCCACCAATCAGCCAAAATTGTCCCCAGGGAACTCTTAGGTGGAATGGCACCTCCCATGTTATTTCACATACAAAAACCTTGTGTGCTTTTCAAAACTTCAGTTGTCTAACAGAAGTTGCTATGCTGGTTCCTCCCCAAAAGTCAGAGCTCCATTAGAACCAAAGGTCACCCTAGACAAGCTGAGAGAGCCAAACCAATACACCCCATATGGAGGCAACCAAATGGGAGGAAGAAATCTCTGTCTTGCTCCATCCCACTAACCCTGTGACCAACACCAGTGTGGTGCTTGCAAATGGAGATCCTCCTATTTCGGAGTTTTTCCCCAAACATAGGTAGGGCCCAAGGGGCCTTGGTGTGCATACTGGGGGACTTACCCCAATTGTGGCCAAAGGGTCAGAGTGTTTTCCTTATCACTCTGTTCCTACTTTCCTCAAAGAAATTCCCTATGCCTGGCAATTTGGGCAGCAGGAGTAGGACGAGAACTGGGAAGTCCCTGAAGGACTTCAGCAGCCACTGGAACAGTCGGGGATCTGCCTCCTGTGGTCTGCTCAAATCTTCCTGAAGGTTTTCTACCAGAGTTCAAACTGGAGAACAATCCACCTGACTGAAAACCCAACTGTTAGTGATCTGGTTTCCACGCAGACTTTCCAAGGCTAGCCAAATTTGTTGTGGAAAACTGACGTCTATGCTCCAGAGCTAAAATATATAAGGCGAAGAGAGAGTCTGGGTGTAAAGAGGGAAGATGGTTCATTACTTTGTCCCGCAAAGGAGGCTGCAGCAGGCAAGTGCCTCCCAGACTGCAAGCCTGCCTGGGGTACAATGCTGAGGGTTTTACAGGAAAACACAGGATCTGCTGTGGGTTTTTTGTTTGTTTGTTTGTTTGTTTGTTTTAATGAAGATTTTATGTAATTATTTGACAGAGAGAGAGAAATCACAAGTAGGCAGAGAGTCAGGCAGAGAGAGAGAGGGAAGCAGGTTCCCCAATGAGCGGGGAGCTCGGTGTAGAGCTCAATCCCCTGACCCTGAGATCATGACCTGAGCTGAAGGCAAAGGCTTTAACCCACTGAGATATCCAGGGGCCCCAGATCTGGACAGTTTGAATAGGATATCAGGTATTCACTGCTAGCCATATTAGTCAGGTCTTCAAGAAGGTCTCCAAACTAGCACAGGTGCTGGACATCTGAGTCTTGTTACTAAGTATACATTGAGGTCTGTGAGATGTCAATATCATACCTAGTTCCTGGAACAAAAGATTCTACAGAAAAACAAGTTGAAGGGGAGAGAGAGGCCTCAATAATGAGGAAGAAAAGAATCTGTCCAGTTTAAAGTTAAGCCTTGCCAAAGCACTACTGTGTCCATCTTAATTTCCCTCCATCTTTATTCTATAGTGGTTTCAAAATGATAATAAAATAAATATTATAATCAACTTTAAGCCAATGAATTTGACTATTTATACAAAAGAAACACACTTCTAAAATACAGAAACTACAGAAAATACCTCAAGAGGAAATATATATCATGAATCGCCCTGTGTATAACATACGTTAAATTTGTAATTAAAATTCTTCTCACAAGGAATCCTCCAGACTGAGATGTCTGCAGTAATATAGTAGTCAATTTGATAAAATATCTAAGGGACAAATCGTACCAATTGTACACAAACTCCTCCAGAAAATGAAAAAGAGAAAATATTTCTCAACTCATTCAATGAAGCCAGTATCAGCCTGACACTAAACCCAGATAACAAGATTACAAAAAGCAAAATGAACCTACAGAATAAAATCCTTTATGGAAATTGATGCAGAAATTCTAAACATTTTAACAAGCCGAATTCTACAATATAAAAATGATATTGCATCATAAGTGGAATCTCTCCAAGGAATTCATGGTAATTTAGGTTAACAAAAGAGGGAAAAAGTGATTTTTGAATAAATTCAGACAAACCATTTGCCAAAATCTATCTATACCTCAAAAAGGTTTAACAATTAGGAATAGATGGAATCTATTCAGTGCCAATAGCAACTCTCACAGCTCAAAGGCTAACAAAATACTTAGTGGTCAATGTGGGAAACAAAGGAAGAAGAAAAATTATTAAATTTCCTTACTATCTACAGCCCATTGACAAGTCCTTGAAACAGATAGAGTGACATTCCCCTAGGGACTCAACTGCCTCCATATTAATACTTTGCTAAGGGCAAAAGGCAATCTTAGTCCAACCCCAAGAACCCTGTAAGTCTATTTTAACATACACAAATTGCTATGGAAACTTCCTTTATCTCTACCCCCCAAGATACATGTTGGCAATCATCCCCCAAGTATAGGACCCACTGATATACATCTGCAGGGTCTCATGACTGAGTTGTTACTCAACAGTAATAAACAACCTTTCCTAACAATAGCTAGCCCCCTAAGAGTCCTGGAAACTTTGTTTCCAGAATACCTGGCAGGTTTACACTATCTCTAACCGCCTCCCAACTTGAAAATATATAATGGGCTACCCCTCAAGACCCCCAGTGCAGCTCTTTCTGCCCACAGGTCCTGTCTCCATGCTTCAATAAAACCACTTTTTTGCACTAAAGACCTCTCAAGAATTCTTTCTTGGCCACTGGCTTAGGAATTGTAATATCTTTCTTACATCAGTGGTGTTGGAGGAAGTTATCAAGTGGTTGGGACTGCTGGTTGATCAGCCAGCGGAGCTGGGCTATCCCAGGTCCCTCCCCCTCCCTTCTTGGAACATACATTCCCACTCTCCCCAAGGTAGAAGCCACTGGAAGGACACAATGTTGAGAGAACAAAATGTTGTTATACATTCTAGACCGAAAAATGACTGAACCCACTTAAAGCCAGTGTATAAACTTTGGATGTGGAAATGTACTTGTCTCTCAGGTGCCTGAGACAAGCCTGATCTGTTACTTCTCTTGCTTATTAAAGCTGCCACCGACCAGTCTGGAGGGATCTACCTCTTTCTTTGGTCTTCCCTTGCTCTCCAGCTACAGGAGCCACTTTCTGAGCACACCCAGAAAACTCCCGAAATTGCAGAGTGCCAGAGTTATCGATAAGCCCAGAAGTGGGGGGTGGCTCACTTTCAGCCCTTCTCTCCAATACTGTATTGCAGACTCTGCCTAGCCAGTAAAAACAGGCCGAAGGAAAAAAAAATTGTCAACCAAATTAGAAAGGAAGAGGAAAAGTTTCTTTAAACAGACACATGCACATTTTTAAGATGTTAGGAATGGTCAGTTATTTTCAAACGTTTTTTTAAATGTAGTTATTTAATAATGAAATGTCATTACTTTAAATATAAACGCAACTCTTGTGGTATCAATTAACCATGCGGTGGCACCAAATCAAATTTACAGAAAAATTATTTACAAAAAATACTTTTTTAAATTTTTTACTTTTGTATTTTTTTCTAAATTATTTATTTATCTAATATAAATAAAAATTTATTTATTTATCTACTTCTAAATTATGTATTTATTTATTTGTTTGTTTATTTATCTGTCTACTTATTTGAGAGACAGAGAGAGAGAGAGAGAGCACGAGCAGGGGAGTCAGATGCTCAACGGACTGAGCCACCCAGGCACCTCCCCCAAAACACATCTTTTTAATCTGAAATTAAAATGACTACAGAGGTATCTATAACATATTTCATTTCAGAAATAATTTTTGAGTATGTAACCAAGCATGAATTCAGCGCTATGAAAAAATAAGAAACTTGCACTATGTATCCGTATGTTTTCAATATTTATCTTGTGACTTTTCTATGTTGTTACAAATACTGATTTTTGCTATAATAAGGAGTTTCAAATATTCAATGACCTTATTTTTAGAGTAATATTCTTTCTATATGCATTTTGCTTCAAAGCCTATCAAAGAGGGCAATATTTAATATATACAATGTTTTATAGTAATACATAATCTTTACATACATTTTTAAGTTTTACGATGATAGTGTGTGATTTACATATCACTCTTTGAAGAAAGAAAAACTCTTAAGCAAGTAAACATCCATTAGATGGACAAACAGCTTTCTTGTTTTTTTTTAATCTTTTTTTTTCAAAGGTTTTATTTATTTATTTGACAGAGAGAAATACCGAGAGAGGGAACAGAAGCAGAGAGGGTAGGAGAGGGAGAGGCAGGCTTCCCGCCAAGCAGGAAGCCCGATGTGGGGCTCGATCTCAGAATCTTGGGATCATGACCTGAGCCGACAGCAGACGCCCAACCACTGAGCCACCCAGGCACCCCCAAACAGCTCTCTTTAAATTAAGTCAGGCTATTAACCCAGGCATTTATGGTATTCAATGAACCCTGTAGTAAGCAATTCTACAGCACTAACATGGAAATATCATTATTGTATGAGTCAATACCATAAAAAAGACATTTAAAACAATTTGGTTTAAGAATAAGATTAAGTTTTCCACACTGACTGCCTTCTTATATGATGAATAATATATGATGGCCAGGAATGTACTTAAAATGATTCATAAAAATACATGGAGACAAAACCAGCAATGATATTTTGACATTATAAACATATTAAAAGCTACTTTCTTTATGTTTGTCCCTATTTTAACTCAGTTAGAGATGCAGCCACTATTTAAATAGATTTTGAAGGTTAATGGGTCCATTTTCACACTGACATTATCTAGTTCTTGCTGCCTGGTAACGTTCAATCACAACAGTGCCGGCTTTTCATTTCAGTAATCATCATCTAATTGCATTTACCAATTTCAATTATTCAGTTTCCTCTTCAGATACATTATTATCTCCAAATTTCTAAGATTATGATTTAAAGAGAATATACCAAAATATCGCAATCTTTTTTATTGACTTCAAAAGACTTGTATGCATGCCACTTTGTCTGAGGTCCGTAGGGGAAAAAAATACAAGATCAGTTAGTTAGTAGATCATTCTTCATCTGTCTTAAAGTCAGCCCTTAAATCTGATAATTTCCTGACCATTTTATCTCATGGACTCATTACAAACTTTGCATAATAAAAATGGTGCCTCACATAAAAAAAAAATGGTGCCTCACATATGAGTGAAATACAGACCCTTCACAATTGATTTTATTTTATGGATGTGGAGAAGATACTGTCAGTACTCAGTTCATAAATACTTAGCCAAATTAGAGGTCTCCTAAAAACGTTTTCTATACACATAATGGACTCTTGACATTAACTCTCAGCCTCAGGGCATCTTTGGCAACGGGGAGTTCTTTAGTACCTTTGTTGAGTGGGATGGACATGCTGGAGAAGCAATGAACCCAGAATGATAAACACTAATGAGGGGGAAAAAGTTGGTGAATCCTCCCTAACATCTTCAGCCCATAGAGCCATAATTTTAAGTTATATTCTCACAATATTCAAAGCCCCGGTATATCTTTAAGAGATGTACTTATGTGTGAACTCTCTATGGGCTTCCTTCTCCTTATCCATCTCCTTTGACCTCCTTTTGGGATCACCCTACAAATATACTATTTGTCTCAGCATCACCTTCGGGGAGAGCTAAACTAAGACTGTACTATGTAAAACGATGCATGTTCCAGAATGCCCTAACTTATTATAAAATTGTGATACAATTATATTTGAATCTAAATAATTATTTTTAAAGATTTTATTTATTTATTTATTTATTTATTTATTTATTTATTTATGTATTTGAGAGAGAGAGAGAGAGCACAGAGAGTGAGTGAGAGGGAAAAGTAGACTCCCTGCTGAGCAGGGAGACCCATATGTGGCTTGATTCCAGGACCCTGAGATCATGACCTGAGTCGAAAGGCAGACACTTAACTGACTGAGCCACCCAGATGCCCTGAATCTGAATTATTATTATTGAATACAAAGTACCAGTTTTGAAGCATTTTGCAACTATTCACTTACTTATTGATGCACAAAGCGTTGTGGATACTACAATACACAAAGGAAGATACTGAAAAACCTCTTATGTAAACAAACTAAACAATCATGAAGAATAAATCACAAACTTTACATAATAACAATGATAATAATGGGGGATCAAAAGCCTAGCTAGGGACAAAGCAGAAGCTGGCACCCTACACCCATCCCCCTCGTGACATCTGTGACATTCCTCAGGAACTGTGGCTACCCTAGAGGAAGAACAAATGGTTAACCAATGGAAATCACAGCCCTGCAGGACAGGAGTTTCCCTCAGTTTATAAATGTCCTAGTGATTTACAATAGCCTAACTTCCAGAAGACCCTCAACAGTCTTCATGTTGGTACCTCATTAGAAAACAAACAAACAGAACACAGCTTGGCTTGACAATAACCAGGCCTCCAGTATCCTGAAAGTCTTCTTTACCATATGTCAGCCCTTCTGAACACCCCCTTTGTCTCCACCTCCCCAACTCTTGAATATACAATCAGCCACTCCTCGGGATCATAGGGCAGCAGGTCTTTCTGCTCATGGGTCCTGTCCCTGTGCTTTAAATAAAATCACCTTTTTGCCCCAGAGATGTCTTTCTTGGTCATTGGCTCCAGACCTCACTTATAATCTAAAATTTCATCAATAATTCACAAAAAAGTAAAAGAAAAATTCTCTCTTTATCATATGTCCCATCTTATTTGTTACTAACTTATGGTAGGTACTCTAACAGAATTTTTTGAAGCAATGTGTTTAATGGGAGGAACCATCTTTTACCCTTAAAGGTCTTCTAGTTGGATTAAGAATTCAATTCATATGAGACAAATCAACAAAAGAAAGAAACAAAGTTTTATTATGTGTCCATGGGAGTCCAGTAATAAAAATTGAGACCTAAATAAGTGACCCAGGGTAGGCATGTAGCCAGGGCACAGGAGTACGAGTGTGCCTGGCTCTGGGGTCCCAAACACATCAAGTTCAGCTACTTACTGCTGACAAAACCCAAAGGCAGAGAGATGAGTGGTAGTGAAACAAGAAAGGAATTAATTTCTGAGGCCAACACAAGGAAGACAGTGGACTAGTGTCTCAAAGTCTGTCTCCAAAGTGTTGAAAAAACTTCTAGGTTTATGTAGGGAAATGTGGGATGAGGGTCAGTGGGTAGATGCGGGTGGGCAGTAAAAATCAGGTTGGCCATTGTCTCAGAGTTGACCTGGGGTCCCTTTGGCTCACAGCAGTCTTCACTGCCTAAAGGGGTAGTTTCAGTTTCCATCAGAGGACGTTTTGCCAGCTGGCTCTTTTGCCTAAATTAAGAGATAAACTAGAAAGAAGAATTTAATCAATGAAAAAGTACAGACTGAGGTCAGAATGAAGGTAGCTAAAGTTCTCCGTCAAGCACTTTTTATACTTTTTGAACAAAGAGGCAATAAATTTGTGATGACTTGACAGGGCAAAGAAAAGTTAACTTTGGAAGCTTCAGTAAGTAAAGAAATCTAAGCAGAAGTTGAGCTGGGGCAGTAAATTAGTAAAGTAGTAAGGTTTATCCACATAGACTTCTCAGCTCTATATTTCCTACTTCTGGTAATTAAGATGACTCTTTAACCTCTAGTAAACAGAGAGTACCCTTCACATGGGAGATTTATTGCTTGTTTTTAAGGGGACAGAGGAGGCTCTGAGTGTCCTTTTTACACAGGCTGTCTCTTAAGTAACTTTTGCTTAAAATAATCAATATAGCAAAGTGACACATTTTGGAGCACCCTACCCTTCACCCCTATAGTGTCTTGAGAAGATTTGAGAAAATTAAGATTTAAACTTACTGTATTTTAAAAGGAAGACCAATGGGGCGCCTGGGTGGCGCAGTTGGTTGAACGACTGCCTTAGGCTCAGGTCATGATCCTGGAGTCCCGGGATCGAGTCCCACGTCGGGCTCCCAGCTCCATGGGGAGTCCGCTTCTCACTCTGACCTTCTCCCTCCTCATGCTCTCTCTCACTCTCTCTTTCCAAATAAATAAATAAAAATCTTTAAAAAAAAAAAAAGTAAGACCAATGGCAGCATTGGGTTCAGTGCACATGGGCAAAGGCTATCTTCCTGAGCAAACCCTAGTCAGGCTCCTCTGAGCCCTATTTTCTACTTGCTCTCAACCTTGGCCTATAAAGACTACGGGCATGCAGCATAAAGACTCCACCCTCATGGCCTAATTACCTCCTAAAGGCCCCACATCCAAAATACCATCACAATAGGGCTTCAAACCTATGGCTTTTAGGACACAAACATTCAGTCCACACCATGTCTGATACAGCACATTGCTGATGTGAGTTTCGTGAGAGACAGATGGAAAAGAACAGGAGATCTCTTTGATTATGTATGCCTAGGTATGTAGGGAGAAATCTTATACCAAGTAAAACTGTTGAATATGTGATGGACCGTGATATTCACTGTAGCATACAATAAAGGTGAACCAGCTTGTAAAAACAAAAACAAAACCAAAACACAACACTTCAGTCCAGCTGGGAAATAAATGCTTCATCAAGCTTCCTGAAAACACCCTGCTGACCCAGCTGCTAATCCTTTCTCTCGGGACTTCCTGAATTTTAGATACTAAAAGGGTTAAAAATCTTGCATAATAGAGATTCCGGGAGGCTGCATTAGGTGTAGGTCTCAGACCAAGCATGTCTCTGGAGAGGCAAGTGAATGCATTATACTTACTGTCAGGTAGTTTTCTATTATCTCCTGAGATGGAGATTTCTTTGTTGTTTTATTCTCAAACTTTTGGAAAAATTGTCCACTGAAAAATTTTTGTAAATATTGTAAATATGTATTTTTCTTCTGGGAAACTAAGGTTTTCTGATAAGTCTTTCTACAAAATCTAACTTTCATCCAGATTTGACTAACCTGTTTCCTGAATCCTGTGTTGGGTTTTTATGGACTCCAGACCAAAATGAAAAGTCATTATATAATGCAGTTTGTTTTCTCAGTTAGAAAACTGTAAGTAACAGGAGAGCCCATGTTAATACTCTAGGGTCAGATTTTAATTTGATGAATAGTTAGCATGAAAGATACTAAAGCAGTTAAGGCTCTCTGGGTTCTTGTATTTCTACTTTCCCTATATTTTCTATTTCCAAAGTTTTCTAAAGCTCCTGACCTTATGTCTTATTTGAAAGGACATCGATTTCCAGATAATATTTTTCTCTCCTTTCTACCCACTAAATATCACTAATGAGATTTCAAAGCAGCTTAATATTATACATTCCCTAGGAACACTTACAATTTTAACAGTAGACTTTGAAGATGGGAAAGCCCTTTCAGGATACATAGAGTATTAAATATGGAATTCCATGATCTGAGGGAAACAATGAGAAAGATGTTTAAAAATTAATTCTTAAATCTTTATACTTCGGCACAGAAAAGTAATTCCACATAATTCCAGGGATCAGAACAGCACTAAAAATGTCTTAGAGCCCTACCTGTGAGGTTTGTAACATCTGATGAATAAGTACAAACCTACAACATAGGGAGCCAAAGAGATTAAAACCTCATGAAGTTTAGATACAAATATGATTAGCTTAATGGCACTTAAAATGTTATATTTCTTTTGTAAATACCTCCTGCTATATTATATATGGCTTTTAGTTTTGTTTTTACAATGTTTAATTACGACTGAAGTTTTATTTGGTGGGATTGGTTTTCCCAAATGACTGGGTGGCAATTTCTGTTTGCTATTATTAAAGAATATAATAAATCAATACTCTGCAGAAATAACTCAATAAAAGGATGTTTAAGAGCCACCATAAAATACTTCGACTTTTTTGATGTTTTCAGTTAATTTAATTTTGATCTTCAAATTATTAAGAAAAATCCCCTAAAGTTTTTAAAACTTGAAATTAAATTAGTAAAACCCAGCATATTTAGATATTTGTTGAGTTCTTAAAACTAAGTGTCTTTTCAAAGTATAAAGTCAGTACAGTGTTTAAAGTTTCAGAGATTTCTATAGTCGTTTCAAACATATTGTCGACCATGTAAAAGGTTATGCTTTGCCCTCAGTCCATGCGCGTAGAATTCTGATTGATGTCAATGGGAGCCATGTGCGAAGTTTGCGGGGACTGTAGTTTGAGACTTTATGGTGTTTTCAGAATATCTTTGAAGTCTAGTTTCTGTGGAAAAATATAAAGTTTAAAGAGTTGCTCTTCAGGGCATGTTCTTATCCTCCGAGAACATGTTTAGATTGCCTGTTTTAAATGCAGAGAGCTAGGCTGGAACTCCATAAATGTAAATGCATATGGAGTGGTTGCTTATAGGGATTATTTCCGTTGAGTTCACATGCTAGACTTGGAGATGAGAATGGAAAACTCGGCCCTGGTAACAGGTGTTTTTATATCTATATTGACTCTGGTTTGTATTTTACTGCAATAGTGAAAAGTACATATTGTTGTTCATGTTTATGCTGAAATTAACTTTATTAACGTTATCATTAATTTTAACTACAAACATCTTCAACAAAAAAAGTATAATCACCTCTGCAAGCCCATTAGAGACATTGATTTTTATTCTAATTTTAAGGGCATGCATCACTTTGTAAAAACTCTCTATTATTGACTAAAATTTATTTTAATAAAGATAGTCAAAAGAAAATGATGTAAGACTAAGTTAAAGTAAGATAACTTGAGCTCATTTTCCAGAAAAATCAAAAATTTTGTTGGGCTACAGATTCTGGAGTAACATTCACATGACTTAGAAAAAATCCCAGTGTTGTCAGAAATAAATTGTCAATGTTATACAAATTTACCAAAATATTTTAAGATACAAATGTTTTGCAAAATTAAATTCCCTAAACTATATGTTTCTTAGGTAACTATGGTTTTCCTTTTATATTATAATTAATTTGTGTTGAAAATTCTTAAATCTTTCCTGAGTTTTTTTTGGTAGCAATCTTCGTCATTTTGGTCCTTAAGATTTATTTGCAAAATGAGGGCTTAATATTCTTGACAGTTCATCTAACAAGAGCCTGATAATCTATCTCACTGTAACTGGAGGAAAGTGCTGAGGCAGCAGTCAAGAATTGGGATTCTTTCTGAAGAAAAAGAGAGCAGAGACAGTTTTTCAGCTAGGAAACAAACCTTCACTGTAGTGGGAAGTTTATGCTGACTGGAATTAGGCATTAAAGTGCTTGGAGACCAAAGGTTAGGAAGGGTTAAACAAGGAAATAAAGAAATATTTTATGTACCGTGAGACATCAGATTTTCTCCTGCCTTAAATATGTTTTCAATTGGTTAATAATGGTAACTGAGTAACATAATTAGTGCATAAGACTGTGTATCTCAGTTATCTTTGATTCTGTATGTCTATGTATGCAAACCCTCTATGGAGCCATATTGTCTGTCACAGATGTGCCGATGACCAGACTACCTTCTCTGCCATGGTACACTTGTCTCTACACATGGCTCTGGAGTAGATGATTAGTTTCCTAAAGTCATAGGAACCTTGAATTATATCAGCCGCTAAAGATATTAGGAAACTATTCTATCACTGTTACTACTCATAAAGGCATCCTTTTTCATCTCTTTGTCCAAGAAACCCATTAAATATCTTTGAATATAGATAAAACATTCAAATTATTTAGAGCCATTGACTTCAGGTTATCTTTTGCTTTCAGTTCCAAAAACATTTCCAGAATCAAAGAAATACAACATCCTGGCTGTATTCTTACAATTTAAGAATCATTGGAAAAACCAGAGAGTGGATAACAAAAATTTTCACCTCAAATAGTGCATCCACATATGAGAAAAGTAATTGATCAAACTTGGATGTAGAGGAAAGACTAATCTCCCAAATTACTGAGTATTGTTGTATAGAAATTTCCAGTCTCATGTTGTGTTGGTAACAGGAGCTATGTTTGGAAAGGGAAAATGAATATAGGGATGAAATTTTCGAAGATTACACAAGGAAACTAGTTATCACAGACAACTGCAGTCAGCAACTGCTCTGATTTACAACCATGGCGTCAAGTTTTTAATTACCTCAACATAAGTTCGTTGACACCCCCCCCACACACATACCCTAATCCTGTTTGTTCCATCCACACACATGCACATACTAGAAACTATCATAAGAAACACAGTCTGGTGGGGATTAATCATGTAGAGTAAGAATAGCATGAATTATAACATAATCTGGACCCACGTTTCTCAAAGCAAATAAGGTCGAGTCAGGTTCAAAATATTATAGGATTGTAGAAATGATGATGAAACAAGTAAGAACAAGAAAAGGCTATTTATTCAGAGCTTGCCCTAAGATGTGAATAAACCCTGTCATTTGTGTTTTGGCAGAGACTCAAAGGCAGACAGAGGAGTAATAAGGCTTTATAAAGGGAAAGAAAAGGAAGACTACAGGTATGCCCTGTTTGGAGGATGTTGGCATAGAGTAGCTGTAGGCAGGCTAATTAGGAGGGGGCATCCTATATGATTGGTGAAGGGTACACATTTGGCTTTCTCTGCTGGCTCTTAAATTGGAAATACAGACAAAAGAGTTGATTGTTGCAGAGTGTGTGTGGACTGGTAACTAAAGATAATAGTCTGACTTCCTACAAGTTTGACTTAACAGTTGACTTAGTTACTGGGCTAGTAACTATAAATAATTACGTAGTTTCTTGGGTTGGTTGCTGCAGTTTATGGATCAGAGTTCTATTTTTATATATATCCTGGCCATTGTTTATTTGTGAATTCACTCATAATATTTACATTAATGCTGCTATCTTATGCTTTCTTAATCCTATAACATTTGTAAGAAAATAACTGTCCTTTGAGAGAGAAGGATTGAATTAGCCAGTTAGTCATCATTAAACTTGAGATCAGATTATTTTCCATATAAAAATCTAGAGCTTTCAGTTTTAAACATTACCATCAAAAAAGCAGCAACTTAGTCTAATGAATAAACATCTGGCTCTGGGTCCCCATTGTCACTTCCTGTGTGATCTAGAGAAAATCATGTAAAATCTAGTTTCACTGGTTCTTCATTGGCTAAATGGGGGTGATCTTTATGTTGTAAAAGGTAACTGAATGAAGGGACACTTGGGTGGCTTAGTAGTTGAGCATCAATCCATCTGATTCTTAGTTTCAGCTCGGGTTCTGATCTCATGGGTTGTGGGATCCAGCCCCATGTCAGTCTCCACACTCAGTAGGGAGTCTGTTTGGGTTATCTCCCTCTGCCTCTTCCCCCCATCTCCCACTTTGGTGTTTTCTTTCTGTCTCTCTCTAAAGTAAATAAATAAATACAGCTTTTAAAATAGGTAAATGAATTAAAACCAGTAAGCATTCAGAATAATGTAGAGCACATTATAGGTACCCTTGTTGCTGGTAAAGAGAAAGTTTATAGCCTAAAGGAATGGACCACAGAAAGGGAGTTAAGAGATTTTTGCTGTACTGCAAATAATAACAATAATTTTATCCCCTGGGGGAGGGAAATTTTACAACTCAGTGTTGGTTTCATCACACATAACATAAAAATACAAAATTTCTCATAACCCTAGCATTTCAAAGTTCTGACTTTTTTTTTTAATGTGTCTTAATTTGTTATCAAAATCCTAGGCCAAAAAGAGAAGAACTGAATGTTTATCATGAATAAAGAGATAAATGTAACTATAGGTATACAAATACAAATCTGAGATTGAGCATGAACAATTCCTAGGCAGAGCAAAATGAGTATTAGATTTATTTATAAGTGATGCAGTTCCATTGTATTATTGTTTTCATTTTCTGTAACAGCAATGGCTATCCTGTTTGAGACCCCAACTTAAAAATATATCTGGTAGAGGCTCCTGGGTGACTCAGTCGGTTATTTGTCCAACTCTTGATTTTGGCTCGGGTGGTGATATCAGGGTTGTGAATACACATCCCACCTCAGGCTCCAAGCTGGGCATAAAGCCTACTCAAGATTCTTTCTTCCTTTCTCTCTGCTGCTCCCTGCCACTCTCCTTTCTCTCTTTCACTCATAAATAGATAATAAACAAACAAACAAATAAATAAATAAATTTGGTAACATATTCTCTTCAGGTTTTTGGTAGTTCTTAGCTTTAATTGTTCAGTTTAGTCATAGGCTAAATGAAATAAATAAAATAAATCTAGTATATCTAGTAAATCTAGAGAAATTTGTTTATAAATTGAGGTACTGACTGGGCATAAGGAGATGATGGAGGAAATGTTGAGTTTACAATATAGACTATAAATCCTTGCAATAAAAGGGATGCGTGTAATCTTATCTACTACATTTCCACATTAAAAAGAGGATTGCTACTCCATGTGATTAAGCCAAATAAATACAAAAGTAGATCAATATGTCTGATGACTTGCCTTCCTGTGAAGGGGAACATGAGTGTATCTCTCTTAAATGCTACCACTTCTATCTACAGGATTATTTATCATTATTTAATTGTGAATAAAACTTAAAACAAAGAGGCTTTAATAGAACCTTGGAAGGATTTTTGAGTATAGAAAATATTTTTAATTTCCTAATATGAATAATGACTTTGACAATTTTAATGCTTGTTTTCTAACAGGAAACAAAGATTAGATTCTATAGCAGAGAAGATTGCAATTGAGCTTATAAAACAATATAAATCCTTCTGCTTTTCACTGTTGAGGAATTTGAGAGAAAGTAGACTTTGGCCACCCATGTTCTCAGATATGTCATATTAACAGCCATTCCCAGAAACATTTAAGGATAGCTTAGTTGTATTTTAATTTGTTCAACTATAAAAACATTGAATTTCCAAATATCTTATCCCACAAAATTGCATAGCACTTGACACATATTTTTACCAATATAATTTTCCACATGCTATTTGCAACTTTTCTCATATTATTATTGTTCTTGTCTGGCTTTGTTGTTTTCAGACAATTAGACTTCTTTAACAAATGCATCATGTGAAAAATCAATTTTTTGACAATATTTTTATTTATATGAAAATATATGCATTCTGGTAAAATATGAATAATGAAACTTTTTAAAATTGTTTTTTGATTTCTTTTTAATTTGAACATGTCACTGGTTTTCTGTTGGGTGGAGAGTCCCAAATGACACATTAATCTACCAGCCTTAACTGAATGTGAAGTTAATATGAACTTAGTAATCATGAATATTACTTTATTCATTCAAAGGAGATCTATCTTAAATAGAGCAGTGCATTCTTTTCTTTATTCCCTCTGGACACTGGATACTGTATCTCATCTATTTATTTATTCAGTAAGTTTCTGGAAGCAAAAGAATTTAAACAGTCTCAGCTTTGAGGGAACAAGAGTTCAAGCTGGCACCACAGCAGCTTACTTTATTTTTTGTTGAATGATATTTTTTCCATTTTTTTTTTAATGTATTTATTTGTTTGAGAGAGAGAATGTGCAAGCACATGTGAGTAGGGTGAGGGGCAGAGGGAGGATCTTTAAGCAGACTCTCAGCTGAGCAGGGAGCCTGCATTTGGGGCAATCTCACCAGCCATGATCATGATCTGAGCCAAAACCAAGAATTGGATGCTAAACTGACTAGCCACCCAGGTACACCTTCTCTGTTTCATTTTTAAAAATGATCCAGTTTTGGGATGCCTAGGTGGCTCAGTTGGTTGAGCAACTGCCTTTGGCTCAGGTCATGATCCCGGCATCTTGGGATCGAGTCCCGCATCGGTCTCCTTGCTCCGCAGGGAGCCTGCTCCTCTCCCTGCCTCTGCCTGCCTCTCTGCCTGCTTGTGTTCTCTCTCTGTTAAATGAATAAATAAAATCTTTAAAAAAAAAAAGATCCAGTTTTTCTTCTGGTACTTTCTACCCCAACTCTGTTAAATTAATTGCCAAATTTAATAATTAGTTAATAAAATGTAATAATGTACAATGAAATTAAAAGTTAAGTTCTTATAAATATGTCATAGTTGAATATAACTAAGAAAACTAAAACTTACGAAATGTCTTTAATAACTTCCAAATTTTAAACTAAATTTTGTTGAAAGCTTCTCTTTCATTTATGTAGAGACTTGGTTGTTCTGTGGATATCACTCAGTGTTCTCTATTTCTTGGGCTGACTGTTGCATTGCCAGTAATCTTGATTTGCATTCTCACTTAAGGAAGTAAAAGCTTGGCTTTTAAGGTTTCCCTGTGTAAATGAATGCACCAACCACAGGTGTGTTTATATGTATATACAAATAATTATAATCTCTAGTTGTACTTCCGGAAATCAGCCTATATGTCTATTATTCTATAGTTCATTAAAACTGTTATAAATATTTGTATTATTCTCATGCATCTTATAAACCATTCACATGCTCTTATTTACTACCTTTAATTGACATCTCAGAGGACAGGGACACTGTCTCTTCATCAATATTCAATGAATCAACATTTTGGACTAAGTACTTATAATTTGTTTAAGCCTATCAGTTCATCCATATTTACCTTCATTCTATAGTATAAATTGTTAATTAAAAAAAAAGGAAATTGGGCCTTAGCGCTTAAAATTTTAGCAGAAGCCAAAATTATTTCACATTAACATAAAGATGATTATATTGGGGCTAAATTTTTCTCTGTAGCATTTTAACTTAAGTTTTAACTTTTAGTCACAGTGGGGAGCCTGATGACCTTTTAAGCTCTTCAAGATCATCTAAGAACCAGTGATTTCAAATAAGTTTCATCTGTGATCCTGTCCAGCACAACAATATGGGTAATTTAAAAATTACATCCCATGATAAATCTCCCAGGAATTTCCTCTATTACATTCAGTGACATTTCCACAGTGCACAGATGCATTTATAAGAGAACTTTGTACAATAAAATGAATTAGATTAATGGAAGGGAAGAGGAGTCCTAATTCCATATAGGCATATTTTATTGAATCTATTTCTGTGCAAGTTCTTTTTGACAGAAGGTATTCTTCTTTAAATGTCATGCTATAAACTATAAAAAAACAGGATTGTCCTAATTCTAGGTTTGCTCATAGGAATGCTATACTTAACTGATCCTTAAAAACATTTAATGATAAATCATAGTACATTAGATTCTATTTGTGTGATAACAAATTTAAGATGGATATTAGAAAATCACACTAAATCAGAATCCATTTTATTTGTTTTACACACAACACTGAACACATTCTTCTTTCTACTAACACTTTTATCTGAAGTCATATATTTTTAGAGACAAAGGTATTTAATTATATTACAAAAATAGTTTTTATAGATTTGGGAACTTTTAGATTGGGACAAATGAAAATCTTTTATATACTTGCTTTTGGTTCACAGCTAGTTATGGTAAGATTAATAATAAGTTTCATTTAAAAGTTTATATTAAATTGCTTCTCGGCCTTTTGGCTAAGATCAAGTGTAAAAGTTTATATTAATTTTATATGATTTCCTATACTTATTTATAAAAATAAATTTTGCCTCCAGTTCAAGCACATTTTAAACCTTATACTTCTTTTTTTTTTTAAAGATTGTATTTATTTATTTGACAGAGAGAGAGAAATCACAAGTAGGCAGAGAGGCAGGCAGAGAGAGAGCAGGAAGCAGGATCCCCACTGAGTGGAGAGCCCGATGTGGGGCTCAATCCCAGGACCCTGAGATCATGACCTGAGCTGAAGGCAGAGGCTTTAACCAACACTTAACCACCAGGCACCTCTTAAACCTTATACTTCTTATAACACACTTAGCCCAAAATAGTTTACTCATTTGCCTTTTATAAAACAAACAAAATAAGATTCCTTTTAAACCTTTACATTAGAAACAAAAATAGATATATGTACATGTAAAGTAAGGCACAGTGGTTCACCTTTTTCGTTAAGATTAGGATACAAACAATACTTTTTATAATAATTTATACAATGTGTATGAGCTAATACAAACTTTAAATAATCTTATTTCTTTATAGTAAGCATTCAATAAACACCAGCTTAGGGGTTAGTTTTATGTTCTTTGTTGTTTTATTACCATTTAATTGTTGTGATTATTGTTATAGAAAGAGCACTAACTTAGAAATAAGGTGATCTTGATTTTAGATCAGGTAAACAGAATTCTCTGACCTAAATAAATTATTAAACTTCTGTAGAAAACTCATCTATAACATAAAGAAACTCGGCTAGATGATTTTGAGCAATGTCTCCTATGATAAATAACTTTATTTCCCATGTCCTTATTTAAATAAGTTTTCTTCGTATTCTTTTGAAAATTGAGAGCACCTCATGAGATCAGTTGAATGCAACCTCAAACACAAATACTAAAAAATATTTTAAAAATGCAAACACTAAATAAACTCACTATTAAATATATGTTATTAAGGGACACTTGAGTGACTCAGTCAGTGAAGCATCTCCCCTCAGCTCAGGTCATGATCCTAGGGTCCTGGGATGGAGTCCTCATCAGGCTCCTTGTTCAGCAGGGAGCTGGCTTCTCCCTCTGCCTGCTGTTTTCCCTCCTTGTGCTCTCCCTCTCTCTGACAAATAAATAAACAAAATCTTTAAATAAATAAATAAATAAATAAATAAATGTTATTAGATCTGAGAAAATTTTTCGCCAGTGAATATTTTCAGTTGTTTCAAAATTAAAGTTTCTCAATCAAATAACTTGATAGCCATGTTATTTGGAAAGCAGTAAACTAATTTTAAATTATTCTTTTGAAATGTATCTTAATAAGGCTTCTTATATTTGGCAACAAAAAAGGAAGCATTTCTAGCAAACAATGTTGCATTTTAATTTTCTGGAGCATATTTTGCTATTAAATCCATGTATCTCAAACAGAACACATGGTACAATGCAAGTTAATGCTATCATTTTCAAATATCTTTTCTCAACCATAAGGATTATTTAAATATCACTATATGGGGCACCTGGGTGGCTCAGTCAGTTAGGTGTCTGCCTTCTGCTCAGGTCATGATCTCGGGGTGCTGGGATTGAGCCCTGAGTCAGGCTCCCTGCTCCACGGGGAGTCTGCTTCTCCCCCTACCTCAGCTTGCTGCTCCTCCTGCTTGTGTTGTCTCTCTCTCTCTCTCTCTGTCAAATAAACAAAAATTTTAAATATTACTGTGTATTTGGAAAGAAGAAAAGCCATAAACTTTATGTAGTAAATCACAGCACAATATTTTTGGTATGTAGAGATATGTAGAAGATTTTAAAAAATAAAATCTGCTTCTCGCAATTTATGCATAGTATATGTTGGAAAGCTCTACAGATTACCTTTGTGTAAAATGTGTCAAAATAATAAAAGAGAAAATAAGGTCCCTTTACTGCATCTATACAAACTGGTGTATTGTTAGATATTCCTGTATTTACTTTTCCCCAGATACTAAACCATGTATATGCTTAAAAAACAAACATGCTATGTTTATATCCTAGAGGAAAATTCATCCCACCACATCCATTATAATAAGTCTTAGCCTCATTATTGTGTTTATTGGTTTCTCCGCACTAATAATATTTATAAATTCTTATTTCATTTACATATTTACCTTTTAATAATAAACTATGATAATGATATTTCTGTTTCCTCTATTCAGCAATAAAGGATAAACTCTTTAGGATCATTTTTTTCTTTCCTGTACTCAATGTACTCTACATCAGATAATTTCTATTTCTATTTTATAAACACACTTAATGTATCAAAGTTTTTTTGTCTTGGGATGCCTGAGTGGCTCAGTCAGTTAAGTATCTTGATTTCAGCTCAGGTTGTGTCTCAGGGTTGTGATATTGAGCCTTGTGTGGGGATCTGTGCAGAGTGTGGAGCCCGCCAAAGATTCTCTCTCCCTCTCCCTTGGCCCCTACCCACACACCCACTCATGCTCGTTCTCTCTCTAAAATATAATATATATATATATATATATATATACACATATGTATATACATATATATATTTGTCTTCGTCCAATATTTCTACCAAAAGTGATTCATAAGGAAATATGATCACATATACAAAAAAATCAAGGGGCACCTGGGTGGCTCAGTTGGTTGAGCAACTGCCTTCGGCTCAGGTCATGATCCTTGAGTTCCGGGATCGAGTCCCACATCGGGCTCCCAGCTCCACGGGGAGTCTGCTTCTTCCTCTAACCTTCTTTCCTCTCATGCTCTCTTTCACTTTCTCTGTCTCTCAAATAAATAAATAAAATCTTTAAAAAAAAAACCAAAAAAATCAAAGATTTTTAAAAACTTATTGGGTTTTACTCAACTGTATATACTCTGGTAGTGACCTGCACATTTCTACACAAACAGAAAAAATAAAATTGAGAAAGTGAAGAGTTTGGGGATGAGGGGTTTTTTTTTAAATTCTTTAATATGAATTAATACACCAGCTTCAGTGAATACCAAAGGAGTTCCTAGAAAATCTTGTCTTTCAAGTCAAGACTTCTGGTTCTTTGTCACATTACAATACTTCTTTCTTCTGAAAACTGGAAAAATTCATTAAGGAATCATGCCACCGCAAGGCATGAGCCAAGCCACATAATTTACATAAATATCAATTTGATAGGAGATAAATACATATCTCTTCATTCTTCATATCTCGATCTATATCATTTACCCATTGTTTTGCAATTAGAGAAACAAAATGTAATTATGTCATCACTATCAATCTTTTTAATAAGAAGAATCTATGATCAAATTGTATCAATAAAACTTGAATCTGAATGGTTGAAACTTTTTTGTGGTTCTCTGAGAGAAAAATTGCATGAAGCAGGAAGAAATCAGTAGTCCCCCTCAGCCTTAAAAAAAGAAGAAAACAGGGGCCCCTGGGTGGCTCAGTGGGTTGAAGCCTCTGCCTTTGGCTTGGGTCATGGTCTCGGGGTCCTGGGATCGAGCCCCACATTGGGCTCTCTGCTCAGCAGGGAGCCTGCTTCCCCCTCTCCCTCTGCCTGCCTCTCTGCCTACATGTGATCTCTCCCTCTCTCTCGGTCAAATAAATAAAATATTAAAAAAAAAAGAAAATTAAAAAAAGAAGAAAACAAAACTTAAAAGATGGATCTTTTGAATTGCTTTTAAGAAATTTCTAAACTGATATGGGTAATTTATTATTAATACTCATTATTAGGTTGAGAAGAAAATAAAAGGAAGCATTGAATAAACAAATCTGCCTCTACAGTTTTGAACATTTTAGTCTCTGCCTTAGAAATGAAATGAAATCAAGAAACAAATTAAGGTCTTAGCAGACAGCAAAGATTCTCCCCTGACATTTGGCCAAGACTTCCCTTAAAAAACAATGTAATAATAAAAACAATCTTGTTTTAATTAATTTGATTACATTTCAATAGTAATTATAATTATGGAAATAAGATATTTCCTGATGAAAATTATTCAAGGAAATAGAGACATTAGCTGAAGGACATGGTCATATTGCCAAAATTTGTCAATTATTAAAGCCATCTCCCTAAATTTTTCAAGAGCTTAAGAATTGAAATTTAAAAATATATTTATATTCATAATTAATGCTTACTATAGCCAGTTTACCAAATCAGATCCAATACATGATACTCTCCAGTTGCATATTTATATAGCCATAGATACATTTCAGTGTGTGCGTGTGTGTGTGTGTGTGTGTGTGTGTATTTTGTTCCTGGGCCAACAAGTATAATAATTATAGGTTGAGAATATTATTTTTTTTAATCTGAGAGTCCCCCTTTTTTTTTTTGGTGAAACAAGAGTGCTTCCCAGAACATGTAGAAAAAGTCTAATATATGATCAATATATACCCTTAAATGGACATTTTTGGGGTTGTAGACTTCAAAGTAGTATGCACACCGATAGGTATATAAGATGACCCATCAGGATGCAGGAGAAATACAATTAATATTCCTAGTCATTTAATATTAAAAATAAATTAAGCTTTCAACATTTAATACATAGATTGGCACTGATGACTCCACATAATGTGTATTTCATACAATTACATTTCAGATACAGTACTTGAGATAACTTGAGAGAAGAATGGGAGCTCTTCAAGTGAAAATATTGAGTACTATCTCCAGTATTAATATGTCTAGCACCATCTATTTTAAATTAAACTAAAGCAAACTCCATAAAGTGCAATGCCATGAAAGACTGTGGACTCTGAGCAACAAACTGAGGGTTTTAGAGGGGAGGGGGTGGGGGGCTTGGCGAGCCTGGTGGTGGGTATTGAGGAGGGCACATATTGCATGGAGCACTGGGTGTGGTGCATGAACAATCAATCTCGTAACAATGAAAATATAAACAAATTTATAAATGAACTGTGTATTTATACACTTATACATGAACTTATAATTAAATGTGTGAGTCTAAGAAAAAAGACAATGACAGAACTGCCATTTCTATACTTAACTATGAGTTCATAATCAGTCTTTCTATAAGGTAAAAGCAGTTGTGATCTGCCAGGATCGAAATCTTAAAGAATTTTAAAATAATAAATAAATAAATAAGTCTCAAATAATTAAGATCAACTGATATATAGATTTATTTCCAATATTGTTAATGAACATCTTTCCACATATTTGAGCATTGAGAAAGTAGCTTATGATAACATCAATCTTCACAATCCACAAAGTATTTAAATATTTTTTTAATTTCAACTTTATCTCAATCTTTGAAAATAATTATTGGCAAATAAATTTGATACACTTAATTTTTATTCATTCTTTGTGAAAGTATAGTTATGATGTGTTACTGATCATATTTATTCAGAAATAATGTTTTTCCTATGTAATTTCTCCTAAGATGCAAAAGTACTGATAAAGGAGAGGACTGATTATTCCTCAAAGGGGTACAGGTCACAGGAAGAATATGACTTGACACATTACACAGGAAGAATGATGTGTAATCAAGAGACAGATTCTTCTAGTCATTATTACCATTTAACAGTGGAGAGGAATATTGGGGGAAGAAAAGCATAACTAAATCATAGCTAAGGTATACATTCTGACTGATGTGATCCTCACTTTTCTCAGCTTTTAAAATTACTAAGCAAACTAAAAAAAGCAAAGGCTGTTAACTTAAACTATAGTTCAACTCCTCTATCCATGTCAGTAAAAAGATTTTTGTTTTCACTTGGGCTTCCAATGAGTTATGTTTAGTAAATGTGTATGTTCAGACAGGAACCTCCATATATTTGAGTAAACTTCAACTGAAAGACAAGAACAGAATAAAAAAAACCTGAAAGAAATTCAGAGGAAATCAAAATGATGTAAGTAATGTTAATAAAACTATCATAGAAACCATTGTATTGATTTGTGAATCAAGAATAGAAAGTTATGGGGCACCTGGCTGGCTCAATTGGTACAGTATAGAACTCCTGATAATCAGAGTCATGAGTTCAAGCTCCACATTGGGTATAGAGCTGACTTAAGAAAAAGATACTAGAAAGTTATGAAACAATAAACTAGTTAGAAAATTAAAATAAAATGGGGCATTTGGCAAATTAAAAAATAACAAAATAAATTTAAAAATTATGAAAGATTTTGAAATAGTTTGACAGAAATCTAGAAAGCAGCACAAAGTGGCAGAAATAACATTTTAAATATAAAAAATAAAAGAACATGTGAAAGCAGCAACTCAGTATTCTGAAACTGGGTACTCACATGAGATAATAATTAAATAAATCAAAAGATGATGTTGCAGAAATAATAAAAATGAGGTTTCATAATAAGTGGGGATCATTAAGATCTCAAACAATTGATGAATGAAAAGAAGAAAAAAGGAAGATGGACTCCCTGGAAATTTACCATGAAATTTTGGAAAACTGAAATCAGATATATGCTGATAAACACCAACACCAGAAGGTAAGGTAAAATGCTTTTCTACTAAGGATGGGTTACCCAGAAAAATAATGAACCCTATAATAAGGGCATTTTTAGATTTTTGAGCATTTCGATGGTTTTCCTTCCATGAATTTTATCTCAAAGATTTACTGAAGAATGAGCTATATTAATATTTTAGTATGGAATTACAGTAAAGATTTGAGATCCAGGCCTTTTCATTGAGAAGTTTGCTGTCCCACTTATCAGCTGAATAACATTCACAGATATTTCCTACCTGCAAGATGAAAGTTATATTAAATATGTATATATGGGGCGCCTAGGTGGCTCCGTTGGTTGAGCAACTGCCTTCTGCTCAGGTCATGATCCTTGAGTTCCGGGATCGAGTTCCACATCGGGCTCCCAGCTCCACGGGAAGTCTGCTTCTTTCTCTAATCTTCTCTCCTCTCATGCTCTCTCTCACATTCTCTGTCTCTCAAATAAATAAAATCTTTAAAAATAAATAAATATGTATATATATTCTTACGTACATAATGTTTCATAAATAGTATATATAATATATATATATATGCTTAAAATTATATAGAACAATCTTCCTAGCTTTCCCCAAATTTACTTGTGGCCATTAAGGTAAAGGAATATTTTTAGGAGGGGCGCCTTGTGGGCTCAGTCGGTGGAGCATGAGACTCTTGATCTCCGGGTTATGAGTTTAAACCCCACTTCGGGCATACAGCTTACTTAAAAATATATATTTTTTTCTCAAGAAATATAATAGTACTCTAACTCCCAGGGAACCAGAGTACCACTATGGTTCTCAAATCAAAATCAGGTTCATAGAAGACAGGTGACAAAAGGATGATTGGATGAATTGCAGCATAGTAGTGTTGGTGGGTACTAGCTCCACACTTCAGTTACTTTCCCAGCAGAAGCATGTATGGTTGGGGGGGTTGGCCTGGGTGGCTCAGTGGATTAAAACCTCTGCCTTCTGCTCAGGTCGTGATCTTAGGGTCCTGGGAGCGAGCCCCACACCGGGCTCTCTGCTCAGTGGGGAGCCTGCTTCCTCTCCCCTCTGCCTGCCTCTCTGCCTACTTATGATCTCTCTCTCTGTCAAATAAATAAATAAAATCTTAAAAAAAAATCATATATGGTTGGAATAGAGGAAAGTAACTGACAAAACGTACACATTGAATTACTGCCCCGTGATATAGGAGCTATTATCTATGAAAATGACCCTCAAATACCATAAAACCAGAGAAACTGAATAAATTTGTGCCCCTATGAGAGGCATGACAATAGGAGAGGTACTGATTTTCAGCTCCTCACCTTTCATCTTACCTATTTGACTTGTTTTAAGCTCCGAGTCTTATAGATTCACAGAAGACTGTCCTACACATATTCTTGTGGTTACTCAAATTACAGCTGCTTTTCCAGATAGGGTCTCTTTACTTGACAAAATAACATATTTTCTGACAGCTGATATGCAACATCTAATCCTAGGGATTCTCTCCTCTCTTATCCTGCTTATAAAACCACCAGAAACTGTTTATGTTTTTCTTGAACTAAGAGACTCCAAACACCAGCTGAATCTACAGCTAGTTCTACAATTGCTTTCCTTACCCCTGGATCTTCCTTCCTGACAGCACTCAGGGAATAAACTCCAGCACAAGAGCCAAGGGCTCCAACTTGACCCTTCCTGTAACCTTCAGACTTTGAACTGGCTTAATCACCCAGCCCCAAAAACTTTTTAAGCCAATCAACTGTAATGTCTTTTATGTAAATATAAATATGAATTAACTGTAAGTGTAAATACATACCTACATGCAATGCACGATTGCTTTACTTTTTGGATATAATCCTAACTGATACATATTTTATGCACAAGAGATGATTCCATTAGATTAGGTAAAGGCATGATGTTACTACCTTTATTTGTAGGCTAAGAAAAATATAGAGGGGTGCGCCTGGGTGGCTCAGTTGGTTAAGCAACTGCCTTGGCTCAGGTCATGATCCCGGAGTCCTCGGATCGAGTCGCATATTGGGCTCCCAGCTCCACAGGGAGTCTACTTTTCCCTCTGACCTTCTCCCCTCTCATGCTCTCTCTCACTGTCTCTATCTCAAATAAATAAATAAAATATTTTTAAAAAAGAAAAAAAAGAAAAAGAAAGAGGATGATATTGAATCTGACTTAATGAACAAGTAGTCTATCCTGAATTGATAATTGTCAAATTTAAGCTACAGTTATCCACTGCTACATCACCTACAGTGCAAAGGAGAAGGCAGGAATTCCATTTCCAGAACATTTTTTTGTATAGTTCTGGGTTAGAGGTTTTGTTTTTTTTTTTAATTTTATTTATTTATTTGGCAGAGAGAGAGATCACAAGTAGGCAGAGAGAGAGGGGGAAACAGGCTCCCCGCCGAGCATCTTATTTTTCCTCCAGAACCCAATGTGGGGGTCGATCCCAGGACTCCGGGATCATGACCTGAGCCGAGGGCAGAGGCTTTAACCCACTGAGCCACCCAGGCGCCCCGGCACCCCAAAGATTTTATTTATTTGTTTGACAGAGAGAGATCACAAGTAGGCAGAGCGGCAGGCAGAGAGAGAGGGCGAAGCAGGCTCCCCACTGAGCAGAGATCCAATGCGGGGCTCAAACCCAGGACCCTGAGATCATGACCTGAGCTGAAGGCAGAGGCTTAACCCACTGAGTTACCCAGGCATCTTAGAGTTTTCTAATAAAAGGAATTGCTCAGGCCTGTGAAAGAGAAGAGGCTGTTACTTGGGAGGCTGTGATAGGGAGGCATGAGTGTTGCAGTCCCTCAAGGTACACTTGTTTCAGACATTGTGGCAGATGTGTTGGATCCTCTGACTTCCTTTCAGCTCTTGTTTCACAGGTTTGGTGACCAGATAAGAGAAAAATTTTTTAGGCTTATTGTATAACTTCCATTTCATGGCCTTAGAAATGAAATACCATGGTTTATTGGACAACTACCCTAAAGTTCAACTTTTCTTCCATAGCTCCATCTCCTATAACTATAGAGTGCTTCAGGCTGAAGTAATAAATAACTCTCACTCTCCCATCTTTTCCATTTTCATGGAAACTTTGATTCCTATATTAAACCCACTTATTCCTGTTGATGGTCTATTTTCCTGACTCAAGTTTACGTATCCTTGCTTATTGTTAAATAATCTACATTCTACATTTCTTCAGAATGATGATTAAGTAGACAAAATTCTGTATCTGATTTAAAAAACTAAAATATTATTTTGCACCAAACACATATATATCAATCTTCTCCTCATCTGAATTACACAAATTGTCCAAATGTATGAAATAAACTCTTCTTTATCTAAGAAGACATTATTAATATCCTGTACAAATTTCATAAGAGCCAAATAACTCTTCTTGAGTCAACTGCTCATTTATAAAATAAGATTTAGAATTTATTGAGAATTAACTATACATCTGCATAGCAAACATGCATGCACTGCTATAGCATATATCTCTATACATAATATATAATTATCCATAAAGATATACACTTTTTGTAATTGTTACTTGATATTCTACTACTTGCCCACAGGTCTGACTAACAAGAGGTATTTTCTATATAATATTTTAATTTTTGATTCTGATGACAAGTTAGTAATGAAGACAATTGAGTAGTCATTAACTAGATGCCAATAAGCATCTTATTTTTCCTCCAGTAGCCTTTCTTTACTCTGGGAATATAGTTTTTTTACCTCCATGCATGTGAGTATAGTCTGATTTATCTTCTATTTTTCCTTTAAACCTCTTAATTACTTAAGTTCCTTGGAATACGATCTTAGTCTTATAGGAAATTCTCTGCAAATTATCAAATTTAAAAAAAGGAGCTTGTAATGTATGTAGTCAGAAGAATGTGAAGGCACTTTCGGAAGAAGAAAATTTTACTTTTAGATCAAACAAAGTTCTTGTGTATTTCTCACAAATATTCCAAAATATTACCATTTTTAAATCAGTTGGTGATTTGGGGTATATTTATAATGTTTATTAAAATACTCCTGGGTATATTACTTAGATTACATTTTATTTTCTTTAAATTAGAAATATTTAATACTATCATAGTCTGTGTAAGATATAGAGTATTTGTGCATTGCCTGGGTGGCTCAGTTGGTTAAGGGTCCAACTCCTGATTTCAGCTCGGGTCATAAACTCGGGGTCATGAGATCGAGCGCTATGTCAGGCTCCATGCTCTGCAGGGAATATGCTTGCAGGGAATGCTTGAGATTCTCTCTCTCCTGACCTCTCCCACGCTGTGTATGTGTTCTCTCTTTCTCTCTCACTTCCTCCTCTCTCAAATAAATAAATCAATCTTTAAAAAAAGATATATGGTATTTGAATGAAATATCTAATTAACTTGTTATGCACAACCAAGAAACCCGTGGGTGTCTAATAACATATTTATAGTCTCAACCCTGTCTGTATTAGCTACAACTTGACAGTCTCACTTTTGGATATCAGCTTAACAAACTAGAAAAGTAACTGAAAATTATAAATAAAGACCTTGATAATAACACATTCTTTGTTTCACTTTATATTTGTGTAAATATAAAAACTAAAATTAACATGTTGTATCAGTGATTACTGATATAAAATTATATTGATAAAATTATATTTTACTATAAGCACAGCTAACCCTGGGGGGGAGCACAGGAAACTCTTAAGAGAAAAACTGATTGTATTTTATTCCTCCATCAGTTTCTTCCTCTTATATATATATTGGTATAGTCTCTCAAAGACTTAAACATACTTTTCACAATGATAAGGAAAAAAGACAGGGAAAAAAAAGTCATAAAGCATGCTCATCCCAAGTAGTTATCACTTATTTTCTTCCAATCCATGAGCATGGAACGTTTTTCCATTTCTTTGTGTCTTCCTCAATTTCTTTCATGAGCACTTTGTAGTTTTCTGAGTACAGATTCTTTGCCTCTTTGGTTAGGTTTATTCCTAGGTATCTTATGGTTTTGGGTGCAA
>CM052799.1:177376020-177545106 GCA_028533885.1 Nasua narica
CTTTGTTGATCTTTTGCTTAGATGATCTGTCCATTTCAGTGAGGGGGGTATTAAAGTCCCCTACTATTATTGTATTATTGTTGATGTGTTTCTTTGACTTTGTTATTAATTGGTTTATATAATTGGCTGCTCCCACGTTGGGGCATAGATCCCAAGTAGTTATCACTTATTTTCTAAATACTTTTTTTTTTCCAGAGAGCTCTTTATTTTTTTTTTTTTTTGAAGAGTTTATTTATTTATTTTACAGAGAGAGATACAGCGATAGAGGGAACACAAGCAGGGAGAGCAGCAGAGGGAGAGGGAGAAGCAGGCTTCCCACAGAGCAGGGAGCCTGATGTGGGTGGGACTGGATCTCAGGACCCTGGAATCATGACCTGAGCAAAGGCAGATGCTTAAGGACTGAGCTACTCAGGCACCCTCCCGAGAGCTCTTTAAACTAGATATTTTTAAATACTAGTGTTCAATAATTTAATTTCTTAAAATCAGAGATTAATAGCTAACTTAGAGTGAAATAACTATAAAAATCATTGTACTAAACAAATTGTTTAATTAAGGTAATTTATTTTGGAAATACATTTGATTTGATGATTGCATTTCTAATTATTGCCTAGTTCTATGTGATTTGAGAGTTATAGTTAGAATTTTTTCTTGAACTACATATGCAAATTTATATGTATTGAGATTAGCTGACAACTAAGAACTATAAGACTCAAGTTATTTAAATATACTTAACAAATTTTTCCAAGTATATTAAAAATACCAAGATTGTAAAATACTTTGTGCCTTATTTTAGCGTACAGCTTTGTAACCCAAAATCTGTAAGGTAAGACATGATGAGTTTTTCTTTAGTGTAAGTGCTGGCAGAATTTTCGTCTGATACTTCTGGTTTTATCATCAGAAAAGGATTCTTCTATGCATCATCTCATTAAATTTATGTAAGAAGTATAGGATTTAGAAAAAAGGTAAATACCATTGAACACAGATGATTCTTGCAACTTAGACTTTTTATCAGAAAAATATGAGCATACTATGTTAATAAAAGTTAAAGGCAGTGGTGCCTGGGTGGCTCAGTTGGTTAAGCATCTGCCTTTAACTCAGGTAATAATCCCAGCCAGGGTCTTGGGATTGAGTCTCATGTCCGGTTCCCTGCTCATTATGGAGTCTCTTTATGCCTCTCCCTCTACCCTTCCCTCCACTCATGCTCTCTCTCTCTCTTGCTCATTCTCTCAAATAAGTAAATAAAATCTTAAAAAAGTAAAAGGGAAAACTAGACATATTTTGCATGTTCAAGTTATTAAATTTTGAATTATTGACTGGTTTAATGTAGATATAAACCAATGTTTATATCAGGAGAGTATGGGTGAAGACAGATACTCAGTAATTAAAATTTTCTGGTTGTGAATCTATAATTTTTGACTTACTACAGGTAAAAGATATGAATAAAACAAGATAAGGTAGTAAAAAAATCCAATACTGTTGACACACAACTGACAGTTTCATTTTCAAAAGTAGTAATGAGAAATGACTAAGAAAATATTCAGTATTTTTAACATTCTTTCTGTTTTTCTATATATTTTTTCAAGTTATTTTATCTTATTTTTTTAAATAGAGTAAGCAAGAAGTGATCAAGAGTGTCTAAATAACAAGACTATGAAAGAGGATACTAGCCAGAATTCCTGGGATATGCTCATCAAAGACCTGTCAATTAATAAACGGGGACCAGTCTACCAAGAGAGGAGAAAGGCAAGGGAACAACAATTATTAAGTCAAAGAAAAGTTACAAAAATATGTACCTGGCAGAGGGCAGTGGAGTATAGAACCCAAATCTTATTTTAACCACATTTAATAATCCAGCATTTATTTGCTCTCACAAAAGCAAAATAAGACCACATCCAAGACAGCAAATTCTAATTTTTACTGGACAGGAATATGAAGCTGTTGGTATTTTATAACCTTTTCACTCCTTTTGCCGTCATACATAGTCCAATTTAGAAACCAGAAGAAAAGGTAATAAGAGCACACATTGAAGAAATAATATTAAGAAACATGTGATAAGATTAGGGGTGATTGGGTGGTATGGTGAAAAGCCCTCATCAGGAATGAAAGGTTGAACATATTACCTGACATGCAAGTGGATTTGCATTTTTGAAGAAGAGTAGCACTTGTGGAGGCATTAGGTCTCAGTCCAAAGGTGAAAGAGATGAGGAAGTAGATTCTTAGATAAATGATACATAGAAAACCCTATTAGTCAACCTATTAATTAGTGTGAGACTAAAATGATCTAATGGTAAGAGACTGGAATTGTGGGTGGGGTTGTTCAGTGGAGTAAAGTAAGAGACAGAGAGGAGCAAAATAAAAGTGAAAAAAATATAAGCTACTGATTAATTAGATACGGTGGATGAGAAAGGAGAAGGAATCAAATTATAACTACATATTTTATAGCTTATGAAACCCAAAGAAAGATATTTTCATGATTAAAAATGAAGAGATAATGATGAAAATTAATGAGATCATGATGACACGCTAAAGTGTGATGTGTGGGGTGCCTGGGTGGCTCAGTGGGTTGGGCCTCTGCCTTCTGCTCCGGTCATGGTCTCAGGGTCCTGGGATCGAGCCCCGCATCAGGCTCTCTGCTCGGCAGGGAGCCTGCTTCCTCTCTCTCTCTGCCTGCCTCTCTGCCTACTTGCAATCTCTGTCAAATAAATAAATAAAATCTTTAAATAAGTAAGTAAGTAAATAAATAAATAAATAAATAAATTGTTATGTGATTAGGTCAGTGTAATCCATATTGAACTCAGGTAAATGCTGATTAATAATCATAAAAAATAGTTAAAGAAAAGTTTAAAAATTGGAGAAAGAACACAGGAAGGTAGCCTGGGATAAATAAATTCTTAACAAATACATTAAGAAGATAAATGCTGACAAAATCTTGGGAAATATCCACATGTGAGAACAAGGGTTGAAAAATACAAAAAAATATTAGAAGTACAAGAAAGTAATAAATTAAGAAAAGAAAGAGATACTCTAATATGCCTACAGATAGAAGAGGAGAGAATTTCAGGAAGTTAACATTTTATTGCTCCAAATGTTCCTGACACAAATGGAAGGGAATAAAAACTCATAGATCCAAAACATGCATTAAACATAATAATGCATTGTATGCTAGAAATGGAACAGGGGAGAGTTATATTTACAGTTATACTAAAATATTCATTTTTAAATTAGCACCAAGTGTTTTTAAAAATGCCAGGGGTACCTGTGTGGCTCAGTCGGTTAAACATCTGACTCTTGTTTTCATCTGGGGTTGTGATCTTGGGGTCCTGAGATTGAGCCCCACATTGGGCTCTGGACTGAGCATGGAGCCTACTTGGGATTCTCTCTCTCCCTCTGCCCTTCCCGCTGCTCACACTTTCTCTCTCTTGCTCTCTTTCTCTCTCAATAAATAAATTAATAAATTAATTAATAAAATAATATAAAAAGGCCATCTCCTTGTGATATGTGCCATAAAATAAACTATTAATTATTCTCTTGAAAAAAAATCTGAGACAGGACTCTGCATTACTTTACATATATAGGAAATTGATGTACATTCTATACTGAGTGTCAAATTTCTTTGATTTTTATTTATTTAAAACACACCAAAACACACACACACACACACACACACACACACAATTAAATTGTTAATAGATTCCTATATACGTACCACTACCCAGAAACTATCAAATTTTACTTTGTTTCATCTAGTCTTACCCTCTTTTTATTTTGCTGAATCTGTTAAAGATGTTATTTCAAGTCAAAATACACTGCAATGGATCTTAAGAATCCATTGTCTTGGGGCTCCTGGGTGGCTCAGTCGTTAAGCGTCTGCCTTTGGCTCAGGTCATGATCCCGGGGTCCTGGGATTGAGCCCCGCATCGGGCTCCCTGCTTGGCAGGAAGCCTGCTTCTCCCTCTCCCACTTCTCCCTGCTTGTGTTCCCTCTCTCACTGTCTCTCACTCTGTCAAATAAATAAATAAAAACTTTAAAAAAAAAAAGAATACATTGTCTTACAAAACTATATTAAGTATGTCAAAACTAACAAGATTAGTAATAATCCATCAGTCTATCAGTACCCATTCAAATTATTGGAATTATTTTCAATGATGCCTTTTTCTTCTTAATTATTTAAATGTATTTTTCACATATGAATATTTAGACATATAATTATGGCAAAGTATAATAAACCCTTATGTTATCACTCAATTATAATAATTATCATCTCCTGGCAAAAAATATTTCATTTACACTCTCATCTTCTCTAACTTCAAATTATTTTGAATAAAATACAGATATATAATTTAATTAAATTTCTAAATATTTCTTCATGCAAATTTATAGAATAAGGTCTTATTATATAACCATATTATTATTATGTTTAAAAATCTAGTATCATAATTATTAATTGCTTCATAAATATTACACACACACACAGCCATTATTGGTTATTTGCTTATATAATGCTTCAAATAAACCCATAAATTGAAATAGCTTGACTTGTCTTTTAACTCGTTTTTTAATATATCAATTCCTTCTTTAGTTCTTTATTTTACCTTGAAAACAATTTACTGAAAACTGTTGGTGTGTAGGAAAGATTTAATCCAGAAGACCCTTGTTACTCTAGCCCTGAATATTCCCATGAAAGGCCTATCTTTGCAACTGGCTCAAGCTTGGCTTCTGGGAAATGAGCTCCAAGGCCTTGAAATGTTTTGCCTGATGATAAAAATGTTTCTTTTCTATCCCTGTGGCCTTTGGGCACACGGTGCTAATTTGTTCAGTGAGTTTATACTAACAACATTATCCATGGTGAATGGCTGATTTTTGCTTGGAGGCTAGAGACCAACAAGCTGAGGTCAAGCATGCAGACACTATGGGTATAAGTGACTGACCCCCAATAAATACATTGGACATCGAGGCTCAGATGAGCTTTCCTGGTTGGGAACACTTTGCATGTGTTGTCACATAAAATTGTTGAGAGAATTATACACACTTGAGTAAGTCTACTGGGAGAGGACATCTGGGAATTTGCACCTGGGCTCTTCAGACTTTGCCCCATGTGCCTTTCCCCTTTGTGTATTTTAGTCTGTATACTTTCACCATAACAATACTGTGTTTATACCATGAGCATAGCATCTTCTCTGAGTCCTATGAGTTCTTCTAGTAAATCATTGAGCCAGAGGGTATGCTTGGGGAGTCCCAACAAAATGTCTTTCATGTTTAAGTTCCCTTTCTATCTAGGATACATGACTAGTGGGACATAAAGGGAATATCTGCCTCCTTGATTTTTCTCCAAGCCAAATTCAACACAGCTGTTTGTTCCATTTCAAGAGTAGAGTACTTGTAAAAATAAGAAGGCCCCTGAGGAGTTGTGCCTACAAGACTCTTAGACCTCCCCAAATTTGCCTGAATTCTCTTCTTGTTGTACTGCATTATTTACCTTTGTTAAATCCTTCTGTGAACTCTCATGGGTCTTGTGGATTCTTTCAAATGTATGAAACTGAGTAACCTTTATATCTATAGTACAAAATAAAAAATTAAACTTAATTCTACACATTTGAAATAGTGATACCAGCATTTATAATTTAATATTGATCATATCAATAACTTCATCAAGCTGACTTTGCAAAGGTCTGATCAGATGTGTTAAATCAATATTCAATTAATTTTGTTGTGATCAAAATGATTTTATTTTTATTTTTTAAATGTTTTTATTTTTAAAGATGAAAAATTCTAAATAACCTGTATCTGTATCTGTAGCCATTGATGTCAAAAATAGATCAGCATGCATGGGACGCCTGGGTGGCTCAGTTGGTTAAGCTGCTGCCTTTGGCTCAGGTCATGATCCCAGGGTCCTGGGATTGAGTTCCACATCAGGCTCCTTGCTCAGTGGGGAGCCTGCTTCTCCCTCTGCCTCTGCCTGCCACTCTGCCTGCTTGTGCTCTCTCCCCCTCTCTCTCTCCGACAAATAAATAAATAAAGTCTTTATAAAAAAAAAAATAGATCAGCATGCCTAGGTACTGTCATGGCCATCAAATCCATTGAAAGAAATTCCAAATTTCATTATCATAGTCTTAAATTACATACCTAAAAATAAAAAACTTAAAAATCATAAAACTAAAAGAAATTTGAAACAAACTCTTGAGTAATTTTATTATTACTAGTGTTTTGCTGACCAATATTTTCAGCAGTGGCTAAAGAGCATTGGTAGAATTCAGCTATTTTTTTTAAGTTTCTTAATTAAAATTTGTTTTCTAAGATTACCCAAAGCAGTTCTATGTGAAATAGAAGGTAATTAAGGGATTTCTTACTACTCTTGCCCATAGGAGATGAAAGCATCAAAAAATTAATTGAATAATAAATATCACAACAGGGAAACAACATTATTTGAATATCACCATCCTCCTGGCTGGAGTCCCAGAAGCAAGTGAACTCATGGTTTGTCAAAGACTGGAAAATAAGTCATATCTTCTCTTATAATTCTGCATGTAAGGAATATATATTTTTTTCTAAAATTCCAGTGCTAAAATTTAAAAATATGAAGTCCTATAAATAAGGTGAAAACAAAATAACAGGATTTGTATTTATACAATATTGCTTGGATAAAAAAAAATGTTATGTAAGATTTTTGGAATAATGACTATTTTAAAATGACTATTCTATATTTTGGAATATGGCCAACAATAGCACATATTACATATGTTTTCATAAAACCATATTATGGCATTTGTTTCTATTGCTTCATCAGCCCATCATCATTATTGTTTCCTTAACTGTCATAAAAAGGATAAGAATGCTCTATAGATCTTATAAAAGGCATGTAGTTGTTCAATATCTTCATCAGTAAAATGGATGAATCATTAGCATACTAATTGAGTTTGCAGATACCATTTCTTTTTGAAAACAGGGACTTGAAATATCTGCTTCAAGGTGAGGATTAGAAATCAATTAGAAATGAATAAGCAGGGGCCCCTGGGTGGCTCAGTGGGTTAAAGATTCTGCCGTCTGCCCTGGTTATGATCTCAGGGTCCTGGGATTGAGCCCCACATCCGGCCTTCTGCTCAGCTGGGAGCCTGCTTCCCACTCTATCTCTGCCTGCCTCTCTGCCTACTTGTGATCTCTCTTTCTGCCAAATAAATAAATAAAATCTTAAAAAAAAAAGTGAATAAGCAAGCACCGACACGTAAGTTATTAGATAGAAGTTAGTAATAATCAGTGTTTGGATGACCACATGGACATGATCACAGGACATGGGGAAGATAGAGTGAGCTTCTCCCTTTAGAAGTGCCTTCTTGTTGTGATGAGCACTGGGTACTCTATGTAAGTTGTGAATCACTAAATTCTAGTCCTGAAACCAAAAAATTATACTATATGTTAACTAGAATATAAATAAGAAATTGAAAGAAAAAAAGAAAAGGAAAGAAGTGCCTTTAGTAACTTCAAAAGAAGAGAAGCCATTGCAGATCCATCTGATCAAACTCCATGGCATCTGGCTCCTTCTCATCTCTGTATACCTAATGTTAGCTGCTCTTTGTAATCTCATGATAGTCTCAACAAAACTCATTGTTCAGTCACAAGAAATAATCCCATTCTTCCAAAGAACTGTTATGGCCACTTTTTTCCTTGTTGCCCTATCATATTTACTTAGCCTTGATCATTCCATACTGCCAAACTCATAGCTTCATGTTCAACCTGACTAGACCTTATGTTATAGTTTAGTATTAGTAGCTCCAAGATGTGTTCAGTAATTGTTCTTTTACCTTCTCCAGTCTGGTCACATGTCCTATCCAGGGCTCTTAAAACACACTTTAATGCTTGCAATCATGGCATGAACCAAATAGTTTTGTATCTACCTTTCTATTTGTTGTTTTATCTTCATATTGAAACCTTCCTAAAGGGAGCATATTAATTTTATACACTTTTGTGTAGTGAATGTCCAGCATAATTGCTGGTATTAAACCCAATAATTATTTAGTTTTGAAATTTTAAAATATCTTCACTGATTTTATTTGAGCACTTACTGGATTCATTTTATTTTTTTTTCAGAATTTGGTCCCTAAATTGTATAATACATAATATACATTTGATATTACAGTATATGTTATATATATATGTGTGTGTGTGTGTGTGTGTGTGTGTGTGTGTATAGTTGTATATAGTTGTTGTATATACATAGTTGCATATATAATGTATAATCTTTTTTCTACATGTAAGACATAGATTTAATACTTTCTGAAATATTTATTCTAATTTCTATTTACCTAATATAGCTTGAAGATACTATTCCTATACACTTTCAGAAACTAAAATACTTGCAGACTCCTCCAAATAAAAATTAAGAAATTATATATTATTTATATTTTTCTTATTACGTATTATATCCCTTTCCACTGTCTACATATTTTTACTACAAGATTATTTTGCATTATAAATTATTATAGAGCAGCCCATAAAATATATGAAAGTGAAAACTTTAACAAAATCTTATAAGTGATAAAATAATATTTCACTAATAATTTTTATCATTCTTAATTTCTTCAGTGATTAGGGTTACAAAACTGTTCTTTCAAACATCAGAATCTTGACAACAATCTGAGGTTACAAAGATCGCTTTGGAAGAAAATTTGAGTCATGTATATTTTCATATCATTTTGCCAAAATGTAGAACCTAAAGAAATTAGTTCATTCCCTTAAGGGCCCTACCTAATTGAAAAGAACACTGCCAGGAGTAAATATAAACACTTTAAGCAGAATAATCTCCCCCTGACATGGCTTGGTTCTCCATTATGATAGCGGATTTCCCTTGAGATTGGCATATTACTATGAGTTAAAATTCTGACAGCCAAATATTTACAGAGGATCCCCAAAGCAATGTTGCTCAAGTACAGGGATCTTTACATTTTTGATTTCAGAAGCACACCCTAGCCAAAACGGAAATAACTCAACCAACTCCTATGGCCCAACCAGGAGCAGCATACTCAGTGAGTATAAAGCCGCATTACCTTCCCTGAAGCACATTTCTCAGAGGAAATTTAATTAATTGGCAAATGAAGTCACCATCTCTGGTGATCATTTTGGGAAACTGAAATATTACAATTTGATATCAATGAAACACCCAAGAGCTAACCAAGATAGAAACGCCTAAATAAATATGATCTCCTATTTTATAGTTGTGACCATAGTTACCTATTAGTGAATGATGCAATATCAAGAAAATAATAGTTGTGCAAATCATAATTTTGTCAGGCAAAATCATTGTCAAGATTTTGATTAACATTGTGTGTAGTTATGCTTGTGAGAACTGATACAGATTCAAAACATAACAAATATAAGTGTGCAAGCTACAATTTATGGGAGTATATCCAAAGACATCTTGTTGTTAACTTGATACATAAGACTGCAAAAGGCACTTGAAAAATCATGCCAAAACACATTTAAATGTGAGAAGCAGTTACATAAGGAACATCTAGAGCCTAAAAGATTGCTATGAGGTGTAACACATTTTTTAGTTTATGATAATTATCAAGGGTTTTTCTTTAATCACTATTTTTCTAATTTATATTAATAATACTTTATTAAAAATAATACTTCTACCTATGGCTATTTCATAAAAAAATGCAAGATTTTGGATTTTCCTAAGAAAGAATGAGCACAGATCAATTGTTCACAATATACTTACATTAACTGAACAAGCCAATATTTAGGCAAAATTAATCATAGACTTATAGACTTGAAAGAAATATTAGAGGGCATTTAGTATAACACATATATTTAGTGTAATAAGAATTTCCTCTGCTACATAGCTGAAAGCATTTTCTCACAAGTTGACATATCTCAATTGGTGATTTTTTCATTGTTGCAAAACTTTTCCTGCCATCAGCAGAAAACTGCATCAACTACTTCATCCACCTGATTCTTGTAATGCTCCCAAAACAGTAGGCATCCATCTTTCTCATGGGGCAAGCCTTTAAAAATAGGAAGCTTGCTGTTGGTAGGTATCATGAAAGGACATGACTTACGGTTTACCCAGAGAAAGAGGAGGAAATCAGAGAGGATCCTCAACCTCTCCTGGGTCCTTAGAATGTACATTCAGTATACTATTCCCACATTAGCAGCCATTCCAAGGACACAGCCTTGAGTGAGTTAGGTGTTTTAAGATCATCTGGGCTGAATATGTGACTGATCTCAGTTAAGCCTTCTATAAAAACTTTTCTAAGATTCTGGATGGTGGCTGAGGAGATGTCCTCTTGTAGCTGACAAAAACAAATCTCTTATGTAAGTCCCATTGCTTATCTAAGCTGCCATCTTACCATTCTGTAATGGTCTACTCCTTTCTTCTGTTTCTCCTTGCGATTTGTGTACTGGTGGGCCAGTTTCAGATTTCATGTGCAACTCCCATGGTTGTGAACAAACAATGTCATTTCAAGATGGCAATTTTCAGTATATTTTTTTCTAATGCTGCAGGTAGTTTCACTTCACTAAATCGAACACAAAGGTCTTTAGATTTCTAATCTCCTGGATATGTTTATCTGATAACATCGAATTTTGCAAATTGGCTTCATAAGTAAACACATAGTTAAGATGTAATTTCAGAAGCAGCGCTCCAATTGCTACAAATCCTAGACTTCTATTATCCAACCTGGGCTGCATTGACTTTATCACCACTACTATATTTGTAGAATGATGTAGATTGCAGTAAATGAAAACCTTTGTACCTAGTCCTGCACAGGTCATTTATTTTTGACTGAAATATGGGACCTAATCTTGATCCATACTAAATTTTAATTCCATTTCTTAGTACCATCATCTTTGTCATCAAAACTCTTTTTAATCATGGTTCTGATTTTTATTTTATAGGCTATCTCTTAACATATACAATTCTTATGTTTTATTCCATCATTCCATCATTAAAAAACAAAACAAAACAGCTTAAATTAAGCATTGTCTATTAAAAAACTCCTCACTCTATTTATACACAGAGAAAAATCTTTAAAAAGTAACCATAGATAATATAAGCAGCTATCTTTACTTCTGAAAGTTTCATTTTTATTTATTTTTTATTGGAATTAACCTTAAACAGTTTCTGAATTAGTAAATTTGTCATCCACTCTTCCTGCTTAATTTTTGAAGTTTTCTTATAAGATTGTTTTCACCCTAATGAGCAACTATATGCATTTTATTTTTTTAAAGATTTTATTTCTTTATTTGACAGAGAGAGAGAGAGATCACAAGCAGGCAGAGAGGTAGTCAGAGGGAGAGGGGGAAGCAGGCTCCCTGTTGAGCAGAGAGCCCAAAGCCGGACTCGATCCCAGTACTCTGATCATGACCAGAGCTAAAGGCAGAACCTTAACCCACTGAGCCATCCAGGTGCCCCAACTATGTGCGTTTTAATCATATTTTAACTTAATAGATTTCTTGGAGGTGACTGGGGGCTTAGTTGGTTAAACATTCAAATCTTGATTTTGGGTTGGATCCTGATCTCAGCTTCAGGAAATCAAGCCCTGCATATGGCTCTGTGTTCAGTCTGGAGTCTGCTTGAAGTTTCCTCCCTCTGCTCTTCTCCCCACTCCCTCTCTCTCTTCCTCTCTCTCTTAAAATGAAACAGACAAAACAACAACAACAACAAACTTAATAGATTCCTCAACTGAAAACTGGTCCAACAATTTATTACAGGTTGAGAAGATGAAAACAAGCAAATTAACAAACAGAAGCGGTTCTCATTCTCTATCCCATTACTTCCTTGAATGCTTATCCTAAAATAGATGCTTAAGAAATGTTTTCTGATTATGTATTGTATTTAATGTATTATTCACAGTTCTCTTCTACTTGGTGTTTGAAAATGGGAAATAATAGGAATGACACATGCACAATTTAGACTTAGTGGACCTCCAATGGTATACAGTGAATAATGAAGTATACTGCCTATGATTAAGGCTGAAACTAATACTTCTTTTTTTTATTTTATTTTATTTTAAGATTTTATTTATTTATTTGGTAGAGAGAGAGAAATCACAGAGAGAGAGAGACCACAAATAGGCAGAGAGGCAGGCAGAGAGAGAGGGGGAAGCAGGCGTCCTGCTAAGCAGAGAGCCTGATGCGGGGCTCAATCCCAGGACCCTGAGATCATGACCTGAGCCGAAGGCAGAGGCTTTCACCCACTGAGCCACCCAGGCACCCCTGAAACTAATACTTCTGATGAGTAATTAAAATTCCCCCAACATCATATACAGATGTCATCTTAAGGAAGACAGCAGAGCTATTGTGCTATTTTTATTTTTATTTATTTATTTTTATTTTTTTAAAGATTTTATTTTTTTATTTGACAGAGAGAGAGAGAGAAATATCACAAGCAGGCAGAGAGGCAGGCAGAGAGAGAGGGGGAAGTAGGCTCCCTGATGAGCAAAGAGCCCAATGCTGGGCTGGACCCTGAGATCATGACCTGAGCTGAAGGCAGAGGCTTTAATCCACTGAGTCACTCAGGTGCCCCCAATTGTGCTATTTTTAGAGGGATTGTTATGTTTATTATTTTTACTACTACAAAGAAAATATGATAGTTTGTTATTAAATGTTGTCATGTATAAAAATTAACCTAGAGATATTTTCTGTTTACCTCCTAGAGAATTTGCATTATTTATAAAAAGGAAATAAGTATTTGGGAAAACTCATTATTCCAACAACAATAAAGTCACAAAATGGGATTTGGGGGGTTTATTTTTTAGGATAAGAAGCACTTCTGTATGTTGTGAGCAAATGAAAGGACAGCCTTCAGGACTGGATCTTAGATCAGTTTTTCTTTAATCATACTCTCTCTTAAAATAGGTCATCCTTACAAACGAGACCCATGTTGGCTATTTGTCATGTAAACAGAAGGGTCAAGATGTGCAGACATTAATTGGAAAAAAATATCCATGCCTTCTTCCCTGAGATATATTTGTATGTTGTCACTTTCCTAGAATAGCAACCTTAATCATCAGCTACAGAAAATATTCACCTCCTAATTTCATAAGATATATTCAACCTAAACAATGACTTATAGTGCTATTTTTAAAACACTGTCATTTTTAGACATATTAATCATGTTTATTGATTGTAAGAAGTCAAGGTGCACTAGGGCAATTTAATGCACATCATTAAAATAGAACAAATTAGGCTATAGCCTACACATGCCAGACTCTGAGCATTACACCACAGCAACAGATCAGGGCATGGTCATGACAAAATGTAAGCATTTGTAAGGCAAAAAATCACATCTTTGGCGTCAGAATCTGGCAAATTATTAATTATGCTCATGGGATAGCATGAGCTTAATAAATATGAAATGTATGTGGTTGTCTGCCTACAAGTGTATATCATTGAATTTATAACTTCAACATAAAATCTTCTACTACCAACCTGTATAAATTTAGAAGCACAATCTGTTATAGTCCACCTAGATTATGCAATTATACATATATGTGTCATATTTTCTATTTATCTTTATTGTCAATCTCATGTTCTGATTCCTAAAACCAAAATTATTAAATCCTTACAAGAACTGAATAAAAGGGAAAATTCTTTCCCCAAAACACATGCACACTCCAGGACAAAAACTTCTTTTCGCATTCTATTCGTTTAATGATATGCCAGCATGGAATTGTAAACAGAAGTCGTGATTCAAGGAATTCTAACATTACAGAGTCTCCTGCTCTAGGACAGTGGTAAACTTTTCCTAATGGCCTTAATAGCTAATATTTTAGGTTTTATGACAAATACAGTGTGTTGTAACTACTCAATTCTGCTGTTACTATAAAATCAGCCACAGACAATCCAAAACATGGTTGTAGCTGTGTTCCAACAAAATGCCATTTACGGAAACAGTGGAGGGTTGGAGTTGAGATCCTCAATGTCCAGACCCTAGCTCTACACTAAATCAAAACACCAGAAGAGTTTAAGCCATCATGGTTATGATAGGATCATGGCCAAAGGAAAGCCTAGATAAAAGTTTCTTTTAGGGGTGCCTGGGTAGCTCATTCCTTAAAAGTCTCCCTTAGGCTCAGGTCATGATCCCAGGGTCTGGGATCCAGCCCCAGATGAGGCCCCTGCTCTTCAGGAAGCCTGCTTCTCCCGCTCCCTGCCCCTGCTTGTGTTCCTGCTCTCGGTATCTCTCTCTGTCAAATAAATAAACAAATAAAATCTTTAAAAAAAAGTTTCTTTTAGAAAAAAGTTTACAGTGGTAAGATTTGTGATAAAAGATAATAATATGTACACTTAAACCCTGATGGCAGTTTTGGCAAAAAGTTAATAAACTATAATAGTTCCGGTTTGTATTAATAAATGCCATTTCATTTGCTTCAAAATGTCTGCCTCTGGCTTCCCTTTCTCTCCATTTATTGAAAGGAACCCATAAGAATACTGAGGCACATTTATATAAACATAATGTGCATATATTTGTAAATTATATATATTTTTATTTGTTAAATTTAAACATCATTCACACCAAGAAAATATTCATATTATTCCAGCTAGCTCTTTGATTTGTATGTATCTGTGTAATATATATATGCATAGTTTTAAATAGTTACCATATTTTCACTTTTATGTCAAGTTTTTAATTTTAATTCAAAACAATTATATGATATTCTTCTGAGATGAGGCAAAATAATACGTAACATTGAACTCATGCTACGGAAACCTAGACTCTTATATACTGAACTACTTTAATCTGCCTAAACACAATTATTTTGGGGAATATTAAGTTTTGCTTACCTTGTTAATTTACTTTCCATAACTATGTGAGGATGAGATGCCCAAATCTTACAACATGATGAGGACTCTTGATTCCACACCATCTTATCATATCACTTTCTGTGAGATCCAAGATTGTTGACAAATTCTACTGAATTTTTTACTGGGACAATGAAACACTCCATGGTTAGGAGCTATTTTATTCATAGCATATTTTCCATGTTCATATATTTTCTACAATTTATTTTTCTTTTGTTACTGACAATAAATATTTCAATTATTTATTTTGTTAACAACCAAATTTGAGTGAATTTCTATGCCATGAATATCAGAATTATTTGCTGTATCTGCTGCAAATTCCTGGATCTTCTAACCTTAATTTTTTTTTTAAAGATTTTATTTGTTTATTTGACAGAGAGAAAGAGATCACAAGCAGGCAGAGAGGCAAGCAGAGAGAGAGGGGGAAGCAGGCTCCCCGCTGAGCAGAGAGCCTGATGCTGGGCTCAATCCCAGGACCCTGACACCATGACCTGAGCCGAAGGCAGAGGCTTTAACCCACTGAGCCACCCAGGTACCCCTAACCTTAATTTTAATTTCTAGGATTTTATTGAAATTTCTGTGCTTTTAAATACAAGATTTCTGTACTTTTAAATACAAGATATGAAAGGATTGATCACACATCTGTTCTTTATCATAATATTGCTATACTTTCCTTAATGTTGTATATGGTTTATTGATAAACTAATTACTGAATTACATGTTTTTCCTCCATTTTAAAGGTGAGTTCCTTTTATAATTTTTCTGTTAATTTTGCTATTTATACACCATATACATTTTATTTTCAAATGCATCAGTTTTAAGAGTAGTTTTCTATTATATAAATTACTATTAAAAATGGAACTCTATAATGTAGTATAGCCAGGTGATAAAGATTGTGAGTTCTTTGATTATATTCCCTGGATTTGTAACCACCCCAAAATTCAGTAGCATATGATTTTGTGAAACTTACTAACCATCTCATGACTGGGATTCAACCTCACTAAAATGGAAAGTACAACATAACTATTTCATGGGATTATATGAAATTTAATTATGTTAATATATACTAAACACTTAGACTGGTACCTAACATATAGTAAATACCACTTAAAATATCTATCATGTGTATCTCTTAAGTCTTATCATATTGATATTACAGCAAAATGTATAAATTTAAACAGAATTTCTGATTTGAAAGAGAAATTTAAATTAAACATTATATTTTAAAAATTGATTATTTTAATGAACTATACTTTCTAGTATTACAGTTTTAAAATAAAGTATCTCTGAAGGTACATTTCTGATTTCATATAATACAGTTTGCCTTACAATCTGGTTACAGGATATAGACCAAAATATTAAAGATAAAGATATTTATCAGGAGTTAACCAGACAACCTCAATAAAATGAATTGATAAGCAAAAGGTTAAACTGATTGGAATTTATCATCTAAAATACAATAAACTATCACTATCAAACATGGTTAACTCAAAACAAAACTACTTATAAAACTACTTGCTTGTGCTTAGTAGGAAATTTTCTACATTGTGTGGCTGACACTCTTAGTATATTAATAATACAGAATTAATTTTCTCTTTAATGAAATATTTAATAACTTAATGACAGAAGTTAAGTAGTATATAAAAGTCTTGCAAGAAAATATAAGTCTATAGGATTAAAGTATTGGGGCATTTAAACATAATTTCCATGTTGAAGCATGCCTATCAAACCTGGTGAGCTTCAAGGCACAAGTGCAATTCTTCTTGCCCTTTTTTATGTTCCAGGTAGATTGAAAGCTCTGTGACCCTTATATGGCATGAGGGAAGATTTATAAGAAAACCAGTGCTCTGGCACCTAGGTGGCTCATGTGGTTAACCATCTGTGTTCAACTCAGGTCATGATTCTAGAGTCCTGGGATCAAGAAACATCAGGCTTCCTGTTCAGCGGAAGGATAAACCTTGAGATTATAATTATAATTACAGAGAGAGAGATTATAAACTGAGCTGAAATCAAGAGTCAGAGTCCTAACCATCTGAGCCACCCAGGCATCCCATATTTTTAACAATGTATTGTTAACAAATAAGCAGGTATTCTTTGTCTTAAATATTTGAATATTAAAACATTACCCTCTTATAAAATATCTCTTATTTTAGTTTCTAGGATTTTTATTGAAATTTCAGTGCTTTTAAAACCGAGATATGGGTGTGATGAAAGGATTGATTACATATCTGTTCTTTTTTAAAAATTTTTTTTATTAACATATATTATTTGCCCCAGGGTACATGTCTGTGAATCGTCAGGCTTACACATTTCATAGCACTTACCATAGCACATACCCTCCCCAATGTCCATAACCCACCCACCCTATACCTGCCCCCCCATCCCTACCCACCCCAGCCACCCTTAGTTTGTTTCGTGAGTTTAGGAGTCTCTTATGGTTTGTCTCCTTCCCCATCCCAACTTGTTTCATTTCTCACCCCCACACCCCCACGACCCCCCGGCCCTGCCTCTCACTCCCTCTCTCTCTCATTCCCTTTCTCTGTCAAAAAAATAAATAAAATTAAAAAAAAAAAAAAGGAAAGAAAAGAAAACCAGTACTCAAGTTTTGTGGTAGGGATTTTAAAACAGTAAGTTTACAACAGTAACTTAGCTCAAAGTAAAAAAAAAAAAAAATGGTGACAATCCAGAAGATAATGAAGTAGGATTCTTTGAATCATACTTGAGAAAAACAAGACGGAAAACAGAAAGGACAAATTATATGAAGATCATTTAGATTTGTGATTTAGTGAGTTTTTAAAAAGTGCAATGTATCTAGAATTCTAACCAAAATATCATAATCAATATGCTAATTTGTTCCTTTGACCTAATTTTCATTCATAAGTTGATTTACTTGAATCAACTAGCGACATCCAATCAAATAATTTGGAACATGATCATATTTCAATACCCAAATTAGTTAAGAAATATGCAAAAATTTGGATAGAACAAGATAGGGTTAGGGTTTCTTGCCTTTTCCCTTTAGTTTTCATTGATGTTATCTTTGAAGATGAGTTATATTTATAATGCAACTATTACATGACATACATTGTCCCAGAAAATGCAATTTCATATAGTTCATATTTTAGGTCTATCAGAATTCCTTCCACCTATAGTCCATCTTTTTTTATTTATTTTTTTTTGGTTATTTAGCACCCACCTTCCTCCCCCCAAAATATTTTCTCCACACACAGTGGCTTATATATATTATTTACAGCTCCATTTAAATTTATTTTTAATGAATTTGGTTTTATTAACTGATATCTTTATATACCCTGGAAATATGAGTTTTTATTTAGTAGATATTATATTAGAAAACGTAGATTTTTCCCTTGCTTCCATTGTTACACAACTCTCTCAAACTTGATAAACTTTACTTTCCTCATCTCTAAATTTTAAGGACTTAGACTTATGATTTATAGACTACTTTTTACCTCTCAAATCCTATATAATTTTCTTTTTTTTCTATGTAATTTTCTATCAACTTTCTGCCTAAAGCTGACTGCATGTAACAGATAATATTTTGAATTTGAAGAATGATTTGAGGTCTTATTTCCAACACTTACTAACTGTGATGTTTATATAAAAAAGAATTAATGACTTATACATCTGTAAAACTAGAGTAATGTTATTTATTATTTTGGATGTAAATATAGTGGTAAGGTTATATAACCAATAGCCTGATGAAGCCTAACAGTAGCTATGTTACTACTAGATATTATCTAGATTATATTGTATCTAGATTGTATTATCTACATTATATTGTATATTTTTGATTTCTATAATATTTCTCTCCATTTGCATGACCCAGAGATCCCTCTTAGTATATAGTCACAATATCTAAATTTCATATGGGGAAAATGGAAACAGAAACATATTAATTAATTTGCAATTAGGAATCATAATCAGAAACCAAAATATCTGTAGTTCACATGATTATTTCAATACTTTGCTATCTTCCCATGACTCGGTAACCTAACTGATAGATATATTTGATTAAGACTAAAAAGATTTTGTATTATCTCATATATTGATTTCAGATTATTTGTGTTTTGTTATTCCACATTTCTTTAGTAAGATTTCTCCAGCCACAAAAGTTGATAGAGCTTTTCTCCACTATATTATAAGTTTGCAAAGGATATTGAAATAAAATCATCCATTTGGTGGGATTCTAGTTCCTCACAATAATACTGTGATGTTCACAAAGATTTTCATCAACTTTTTTTCCTGTAATTATTTTATCTTCTCCTAACACATATTTTTTCTTCCCCCTTTTTATGTCCTTTAAATTTTTTTTTTATCAAAACACTTCATTCCAATATGGACCTACAAAGTAAGGTTAATAAAAAAAATTCCCACATTTGCCATTTATTGTGTAGACTGGAACATTTATGATTGAACATTTTCTTTTACCATAAGCTGATGGCAATTTTTTCAAATATTTGCTGGAAAAGTTTATTATCCTTTTGAATGGACAAGAAACACTACATAGAATTGTTATGAGACAAATAAAATGAGATAATGCAAATGACATTGTTTTATAGACTACAAAGTGCATTGAAAATAAGGTCTATTACCATAACTATATGCTATAACCAAAGAAAGTTCTGAGTTTGCATAATGTCTGTAAAACAAGTTGGAACCAATTACTATACTCACTATATAGTGTGGGTTAGTGTGATTGCTACTGCAAAACAGTAATGAAAATCATGGCATCCTAATTCAGAATATACAGCTTATTATTTGAAGGAAAGGAAAATGAAATGTATATAATAAAAATACATATTATCTGACACAACAAAACCAAATCTTTCTAGAAGTTAAACTTTAAAATATTGATTAACAATATTTGCCTTACAAAGGTACATTTTGGTAGTAATGTAGTGGTACTTTTGTATGTTAGCCTCATATCCACACAATTAGACCAATTAAATATTTTTACTTTGTTACTTTTGATTAGAAAATAATATCCAATCAACTATGTATTCAGATAATTTAAAAAAAAAGGAGTTAAGGAAAATAAGAATGAATGAATGACTAGAGAAATTAGTTTGGATGAATCAAGTCATCCCCTTCCTAATAACTTTTCATTAAGAAGATATAGCCTGGGGTGCTTAAGTGGCTCAGTGGGTTAAAGCCTCTGCCTTTGGCTCAGGTCAGGATCTCAGGGTCCTGGGATTGAGCACCACATTGGGCTCTCTGCTCAGCAGGGAGCCTGCTTCCCCCTCTCTCTCTGCCTGCCTTTCTGCCTACTTGTGATCTCTTTCTTTGTCAAATAAATAAATAAATAAAATCTTTAAAAAAAAAGAAATTACTTATACATTGTTGTTTATAAATTGGTAAGCGAAGAACATCCATATGCACACACACACACACACACACACACACACACACACACACACACACACAGACTTTTTAATCCTGATAGAAACTAGAGGTAAATTCTACTATTATACTTATTTTACATATGGGAAAACTGAAATACAGAAAGGTAACTTGTTCTTGAACAGAACCAAAATTTGAATCTAGGGAATCTGGCTGCATGGTTCATAATTTACCAGATTTTAGTGGTTCTCAGAATATTCATAACAAGACCCTTTAATATTACCAGCTAACTTTCTTTCTTTGAAATCTCCATCATAGCAACTGTTTGAATTGCATTGACTTTTCTTGCTACTTAAATACAAGGTTTTTGAAAATAAGAAGGACATTATTTTTTAATCTTCATATTCCAAAGGCCTAATGTTTTATCTAATGGCACATAATTGGTTTTAAATAAAAGTTTGCTAAGAGAATGAATTCTCCTACTAAACTGATAATTCTTTACTACATTCATAATCTCCTCTCTTAAGTCTTGCTGGTTATCCAAAAGGTTTGATTCAAATTTCCTTGCCAAACCTATCATTTCTCAGTGTCTTATGAGGTCTCATGTAGAATTGATCATGTCCTCAATATTCTCCAGAATTCTGTATATAGTTCTACAATAGTACTTTTACACTGTATTGTCTTTTGTTTTTGTACATCTTCATTCCCATCAAGCTTCTTCAGAGGAAGTATATCATTTATTGTTGCACACCCAAGTTATAATAAAGTGCTTAATTTGGAATAGATGTAATCACCTAAGGAGTTCTGCAGCTTAAGAGACAGTAATTTCTCTGTTTTATTTGTTTTCAATGTTAAGAGACATACTCTAGTACTGGCCTGCCTCAGACTCTATATATTAAATAATTACATCTGTGTTAAGATTCATAGTTATTTCTAATATGTAAATAATGTAAAGGGATAATCTTAGAATACAGGAAAGAGAGCAAATTCTAAAATAAGCTATATGTCATAATAATTTTTGGTAGTAGCATTGAGTAGTAGAAAGATAGCATTTAAAATCATAATTGTGATAGGACCTCACCCTACCATTTGCAAATTATGCCCTTGGTCAAGTCACCATGTTGCTTAGACTTAGTTTTACATTTTTGTAGATAACTGTGCATATTTATAAGGTTTTTTTTAAGGGCGAAATGAAATATATGTGAAAGAGCATTGTAAAATGTCAGTGTAGTATACAAGTTTGTCTAAAACTATGTAAAATATAAGCCCCTTAGCTGCCACAGTCTCAATGCATACATTAAAATTGTGATTTTAAACATTTTTAACTATAAACTATAGCTTGTGTCTGTGTTATAATCTTATATTTTAATAATATAATAAATGTATATTTTGGACTGATATATGTGTGCATGTATATAGTTTATATATACATATATATAATTTTATAAAAGAATACTTTTGTTTGACTAGGATGAACTGTAATCTATTCTGTTCGGCTCTATTATAGTCTATCCATTTTTCATTTACAAATGCTCTTTGTGGGGTGCCCGAGTGGCGTAGTCGGTTAAGCATCTGACTTTTTTTTTTTTTTTTTTTGACAGAAAGAGAGAGAAAGAGAGATCACAGGCAGGCAGGCAGGCAGAGAGGCAAGCAGAGAGAGAGGGGGGAAGCAGGCTCCTTGCTGAGCAGCGAGCCTGATGTGGGGCTCGATCCCAGGACCCTGAGATCATGACCTGAGCTGAAGGCAGAGGCCTTAACCCACTGAGCCACCCAGGTGCCCCAAGCATCTGACTCTTGATTTCAGGTCATGATCTCAGGGATGTGAGATATGCAATAATCAAACTATTCCGATAATAGACTTTTGACAAGTTATTGAAAAATGAAATATGCTTTTACCTTACCTCAGAAACGGACTCTTTCTTTTTAAGTATTGGGTTGAAAAATATCAGGTGTACTAAATAAAGAACTGGAATTGGTACTATTTGCATCATTTGGAGAAGTTCAGGAAAAATTTAAGTCAACGAGATGACATTTTATAAGAGGGTAATGTTTTAATATTCAAATATTTAAGACAAAGAATACCTACTTATTTGTTAACAATACATTGTTAAAAATATGTGATTCCTGGGATGCCTGGGTGGCTCAGACGGTTAGGAGTCTGACTCTTGCTTTCAGCTCAGTTTATAATCTCAAGGTTGTGAAATTGAGCCCTGAGTCCCGCTCCACATTGGACGTGGAGCCTACTTAACATTTTCTCTTTCCCTCTGCTCCTCCTACCTCTAAAAATATGCTCTTTGAAACACAATTAAATAATTGATTTTGCTACTCACAGAGGAGTCAAGTGCTAGAATCTGAAAACTGTGCGACAGTCCCAGCTAATTACTTTGTAGAAGACAATTGGTGATGTTATCAGAAAGAAAGATTTCAATAAATTATGAAAATTATTTTGGTAGTCATTAGGGAAACTCACAAATATCCTGGTTTTCTTTTCTTTTAGTCATTAAAATTGAATTTACCAGCAGTATTAGTAGATAGGCAAGGTCATGAGTCTTAGTTTGATTAAAAATATGAGAAGTGAAAAAATTATATGAGAAGTGACATATTTCACTTCTAGATTGATTCACTAAGAAACTATAAAATATTGCCACTTTGTCCTTTACTGCATGATAAGTCTCCATGTTCTCTATAACTTAGTTCTGTCAGTTTCGGTCTCAGAGTAAGCTGGAAGTTAGAATGTTTGTAGGCTATGTTCCTTGCTGTAGTTTCATTTGCTGTTAGTTATCTTGGAAACAGGAATAAAATGTAAGAGAAAGAATACATAAATTCAGAAAATGTAACCTTGCAAGAGGCAACTGTTTTTCAAATACAAAGGGAAATGGTAAAGCTGAGTAAATCTTTAACAAAACAGCAATCTAATTCTGCCTTCAGGCATAAATCAAAGAAAAGATGTGGTTTTCAAAGCCTTTGGGAAATCTCAGGATAAAACCAACTGAGAATATAAAACCTATGATAGATAATTTTATATTGCCAAATTGACTAGGACAAGGGGTACCCAGATATTTGGTCAAATGTTATTCTAGATGTTGTTGTGAGGGGCTGTTTTTGAATGAGATTAACATATTAAGTCATCTATTGAGTAAAGTAGATCGCCTCCCCCACTGTAAATGGTCCTTATCCAATCAGCTGAAGGTCTGAATAGAACAAAAAGGCTGCCCATGCCTTTAATAAAGAGTTGCTTCCATCTTATTGCCTCTGAGCTGGAACATCAGTATTTTTTCTGCCTTAGGACTTGAACAGACACTTCAACTTTTTGGTGGGTCTGAAGCCTGCATCCCTTCACATGAGAATCATGCCATTGGCTCTCCCGGTTCAGGTAAGGCTGGCGGGTACGGGACAGTCAAGATGGCTGCCGAGCCACAAAATGGCCATTGCACCTGGAAGCGATGGGACTTTCCAAAGACTGAGCCAGCATTGCCACCTCACCTTTGTGAAGTAGAAACCTACCAGAGAAACCGAAACCCTCTGCAGCGCCGAAACTCCCCTTATATGGAAAAACCCTACACTCACCCTGCCCCTATAGACGATGCTATAAATCCCCAACCATCCCTCTCCTGGGCGGGACTTCCCTGGCCCCTTCCTTTTCGGACCAGGGAACCACGCCTGGGAGTGCTTCCCAATAAAAATCCATTTAACCTTCCATCACGTCGTGGCCTCCATCTTTCGTTACGTCTCATCGCTAAGCCTGACTGTTCTAACCCCCAGACTTGAACTGGAATTACACCATCGACTCTGCTGGGTCCTCAGCTTGACATTGTCAATATATCCTGCAGATCACTCTATTAATTCTGTTTTCTGAAAAATCTTAACTAATACACCACAAAATCATTTCCATAGGAGCAAATTCTCAAAGAAAACAGACTAAAGCTTTTCTTGTAATGCTTGACAGGTTCAAGATGCAAGCAACTTATATGAAGGGATCTTATACCTGGCACAATGGAAGGAGATAAAGGACTAAATTTCAATTATAAATTGATCTGTTGTTTTACCTAGTTATAAAATCCTATCCACTTCCATGAGCTACTGATATTCTGACAGTGGGGAAGAAAAGTGAAAGGTAATTGTGAAGGAAATATTTGCTATGGGTCCTTATAATGATTTTGGGTAATCAGAAAGTCTGTTATTACTTCATACAAGTGTAATGCTATTAATAATTTTGAAGATTCCAAGTTTAAGACATGCCCTGCATTAATACATGGTTTGTTAGCATTCCCAGTTTAGCAGGAAATGATCTATATAAAAAGAGAGAGAAGCTGTATTGAATGGCTGGCAATCATTTCTTATTTATGAGACCTTGGAAAAGAGACTTAATTTCTCTTAATGTGTTTGACATAACAGATCTATAAAAGCAAGAAGTTAGATTAATTGTTGATGTGTCTTGGTGCTGTTTTATGTGTAGTTTTTTTTTTTTTTTTTGTATTGTATGGTATTCCATGTGCAAATACATCATTATTTGTTCATCACCTGGTCATGAACTCTTGGGGATGACTTCCAAATTTTTATCATTTTATATATGTTTTAAAATATGAAATGTATATAAAATTTTATTGTACTTACTACAGTAAGGGAGGATTGATTCCACATTGCATTACTATAGTATACTATTGCATAATGTAACAGAGTTATAGTGTTATCTCAGAATGGAAGATAAAGGAAGGGCATTTGTAAGGTTTTAGGTCCTGGACTGGTTGATTTTAAATCAAGTTTTGCAAGGTGAGGATCTGAAAGATTATGCAAAATTTGTGTCATAATAGTTTTGGTGACAGAGTGAAGTAAGAGCCTTGAAGATAGTCTTGATGAGCAAAACTCATCAAGGGAAATCTAGATGAGTTGACTGTTTAATCCCCCCCCCCAAATAGTGTAGTATGTTGATCAAAGTACAGTTTGTTAAACTAACAATAAGATGGCTTATCAAACTGACTCTCATAGGAGGGTGGACCACAAAACAAGTCCCTACTAGCAAACTGTTACTCCTGATAGTTACAAGCTATTTAGTGGATTGATGTAATTTATTTGTCTCCTCTAGAAAGTTATATTGAAGTACTAATATCCAGTACTTGTCAATATGATCTTATCAGGAAATAAGGACTTCATAGGTACAATTGGTTAAGATAAGGTCTTACCAGAAAAGATAGGCCCTAACCCAATGGCCCTAATCCAGTGTCCCTGTAAAAAAAGAACAGAGACACACACACACAGGGAGAATATCACCTAACAAATGGACACAGAAATTGGAGTTCTTAAAATTAACATCTTCATATCAAGGAATACCATAAATTTCTAATCATCATCAGGAAAATAAAGACTCAAGAAAGGAACTTCCCCTACTTCCTTCAGGGGCAGCATGGTATTGTTTGGATTTTGGACTTCTGATCTCCAAAACTTTGAAACAATAAACTTCTGTTGTGTTCAATTCGTGGCAGTTTGTTATGGCCGCCCTAGGATACTAGTACATGAATTCAGTCTTATTTTCTAGGAAAACCCATGTCTTAGAGCAAACAGCTAATTTAATTTTTCTTAAATTTAACAATTTCCAAACTGTTTAACATAGGAATGGGGAAGTATGTCAACTCCCAGTATCAATTCACACAGGAAAGAGTTAATTATGTTAGTTTCAATTATGAGTTACTCCACTTTTTGATCACTATCAAAATGTAATTTACTAACAGAATAGTATGTTTATAAATCAAACACAAAAGGGCATGTTTACAACATATTATATAAATGTGTGTGTGTATATATATATACACATATATACATATTGATTACAATATATATATTTCCTAGATAGATCTATTTTGATATATTATTAAATATTCAAAAATTAAAAAATATTTCTACTTCAAATATCCATAATATTAGGGGAATAATACTTGATTTATCTAAAGAGATCTATTTCATTTCTATAAAGAATGAATAAACATATAGCTTTAGATGATATCACTAGAAAGAAATATAATCCTTAATGTAAATCCATCTTCTGAAACAACTGGACAAAAGTAGTATATACTAGTTGATGTATATTGTACCTTCGATATTCAGTTATAATAACAACTAATCATTCATATATAAACCTGGACCAGGGATTGGTATCTCACTAAAAGTCAGCCATGGAGAACCTGGAAATCTACAAAGATAAGGTCAACTTTCACCATACTCTAATAAGGTTTTTTCAGGTAGACTCACAAAAAGAAGCAGCACAAATAGTAAATGGCATAAATTCCAATGAAACACACAGGAAAAACAGAATAAATAAGCTATGATATAGATGGAAAGAAAGTGAATTTGTGCTCCAGTGTTCCAAGAAAGAAATGTATAAATGCCAAATCACTTAATTTGAACTTTTAGGGAAGATCACTGGAGTAGGGAAAATGAATTGGTGCATGTCTTTAGGAGGGGCATTCTGATGCTAGATTTGAAGTGTATTATTCTAGTTTCTATATTGACAGTCTGTGTGGCACAAGGATTTATCTCTCTCTCCCCCTCCTTTTCTCTCTTTCTCTCCTCATTATGTGAAGATTCAGTTACCAAGTAAATGTGAGCATGTTTCTGAAGCTTGAAAGAGGAGCTGCAAGTGAGGGAAATTTTAGATTGTATGAAAAGAGCCCATGAACGTGTAGTGAGTTTTAGTGAATCAAATTTTATACCAAAATTCCAAAGATTCGATTGACGAATTACATTTGAAGACCAATTCTATGATATAAAGGGACAGATGTTAGCTATACTTATGGTGAACATAACATAATGTATAAATTTGTCAAATCACTAATGTGTATACCTGAAGCTAATATAACATTGTCCACTATACTAAAAAAATTTCATATTAAAATGAAAATAAAGACCAATTCTGAAAAGATAAAGATAGTCATATGTTGGAAATAAGAAAAATACTGGTATTACTGTGAATTTTATGCTTCACATCCATATTTTCTAAAAGAAAAGAAAACAAACAAACAAAAACAACAAGAACAACAAAACCACACAGGCACCTACACGTCATCTTTGAAAAAGTGGTGGATGTGGAGAGAAAGGGAAAAGGTAGGAGGGAAGGGTGATGATAGGATGTAGTAGTGTTTTCACTAATTTTGGTGATTGAGAATAAACGAAGCTTGTTGTGGTAGCCATGGCTGGAATAAGGCTCAGATAAAGCCACAATATACTGGTGGTTTTTAAATGACCCATTAATTGACCCATGTGTCTGTCCTAGCTTTTCTATCTACCCCATCCTGACCCATTTTCCTTACTTCTTTTTCACTGTTCACTGTATCCTGAAGTCTGACCCACATGACTTTATCAACAAGATATTTTATTTCCTGGCTTTATGTTGTTTTTGGCTGATGGGGAGCCCTGGCAAGAAATCAGAAGGGAACAGTGTGAATTTGTTCCAGTTTTCTTTCATTTTCTTTCCTATTGTTATCACTCGGAGCTGAATATCTTGACATCACTGTCAGAAAAGTTCTTCCCACACACTCACCTCAAGTTTATTAACCATTCTCTGTCTGATTCTCCAGACCTAAGATAATAGGATGATAATAGATTTACACTTTCACTTGCCCTAGAACATTGTACTGTTTCAGTTCTTTTACATTCAATCCACATATCTCTAAACAGTCCCTTTTTAAATTTCTTTCCTCAAATTTCTTTTTATCCCAATTTTATTGAGGAATAATTCACAAATATAATATTAAATATTTAAAGTATACAATGTGGGGCACCTGGGTGGCTCAGCGGGTTAAGCCTCTGCTTTCGGCTCAGGTCATGATCTCAGGATTCTGGGATGGAGCCCCGCATCGGACTCTCTGCTCAGCGGGGAGCCTGCTTCCCCACTCTCCCTCTGCCTGCCTCTCTGCCTACTTGTGATCTCTCTGTCAAATAAATAAATAAAATCTTTGAAAAAAATAAAGTGTACAATATGATGATATGATATACATAAACATTGTGGGATAATTACCTATGTCAAGATAATTAACACATCTACCACTTCACATACTTAACTCTTTTGGGAGGGGTCAGTGAGAAAGCTCAAGATCTACTCAGAAACTTTCAAGTATACAGTATGGTATCATTTACTATATCCACCATTCTGTACATTAGATCCTCTGAACTTACTTTTTTTAGCCATCTGCTTCTTGCTGGACCCTAACTAACACAGGGTACGGAGCTACTTAGTTATAATTCCACAAAAATTCAAAAGGCAAAAACCATTTAAGTTGATTTGGCTTTGTAGGAAAATACAAGAAAACTTGCAACCTCTATGAAACATTTTTTGTTGTAATTTTTATTTCTACTATAAATGCCCATCCCAAAAGTATTATATCCCTGAAGTGAATATTTTGTTTAGAAAGAGATCATTATCTTTTGTTCCCAAGGATCCTAGTTTAGTTGGCTGAAAACCTATTTATAAATATTCATTTTACTTTCCAACCCCACCTTTTTCTTCTTATTATCTATATTTCTAATCCACCGTTTTATTCATTCTACAGTCATTTCTAGACCTATCCAGGAGATCCACACATATTTACTTTCTCCTTATTTAGAACAAGAATCACTTCAAAGCTGTGTGGTTTGCTGTTCCTTAACATAACCATGTTTTGATGCCTGAAGTAAAGATACTACTGCCAGCTGACAAAGACTTGATTATTTCAGTAGTATATACATATGCCAAAGGGAATAGAGAGGAAACACAATAAATGGATCTAAATTTATTTTAGATGCCATCCCAATGAATTTCAGACAAGACTATTTAGATCATAAAGTTATGAAATTTCAGAACTAAAGAGGCATGAACAATTATTCTGTCAGATACATAAAGAAAAATTAAATATGTTTTCCAAGCTTTCATAGACAATTAATGAAGATATGCTTAGCAGCAGTTTGATAGCGCCTTTCCACCTTTTGCATGGATCATTTTGTGTGTCCTTTAAATAATTTTGTGAATATAGATACTTACATGAGACATTTCTTACTTCCATAACACAGCTTTCTTTAGTTACTACTGCATTCGTGACAAAAAGTTTACCAAGCTGAAATCCTCTAAATTAATGATAAAGTATTAGTGGAATAAAATATTCTAGAAGTTTAACCAATCGAATTTTTCTATTTTTTTTTCTTTTTGGAGAATGTAGCAACTAAAATATGGGTCAGAAGAAAATTCATTAAAATTTTTACTTGTACATTTTACTTTTACTTATTAAAAATGAGTCAAATAGTTATTATACACCTGATACAGATTTAGATACTGTTGACATGACATTGAAGAGGGAAATTTTAAAATAAGATACTTTCAGATAATGATAAGTGATTTGAAGAAATTAAAATGTTAATGAGCCTCAGAAAAGCCAAAGTCAAGGAATGCTAGCTTCATAAGGTAAAGCATCTCTTGTTACATGACAACTGAGCAGAGACATAATTACTGAGATCATCGGTAATCAGGAGATTAAAATAACAAGAACAAAGACTCTGTAGTGAGTAAAATGAAAAGTAATAACAGGTGCAATAACAAAAACTTGGTATAGCCCGAAGACTGCAGTAAAGACACTGTAGGTAGACATAATTGAGGAAAAGAGATCATTTCATGCAGGCCATGTTAAGGTGCATGGGTGTAAGAAAAGAGGGTTAATGTTTGGAGTTTTTGTTTGTTTGTTTTATTAGGTGTTTTAAAATCATGGTTGAAGAATACATGATGTGGGAGCTAAGAAGATTGTTCTTTTGCTCTAATCTTGAAATTAAAAAACTCTTTATGACAAAAGAAGAGGTAACAATTCTCAAATAGTTTAAATATCCTGTTGTATCCAAGTGATAGAAAAACTTATGAAAAGGTAAACAGTTGTGTTAGTCATCAGGAAGATGAAAATTCTGGTGAATGTGGCATGACCTATGTTAAGAAACATGGCAAAAGGGATTATAAATTGGTACAATCATTACACAAAACTACCAGTATCTATTAAAACTGCACATTTATATAATCTATACCTTTGTAAAATGTTACTTCTAGGTTACCATTAACAGAAGCAAACACCTACATACACCAGTGGACATATTCAACAATGTTCAAAACAGCTCCATGCATAATTAACTCCTACCAAGAAACTATCTCAATGCCCATCAACAGAAAAAAAGATGCCTAGATTATGCTGTAGTAAACACAATGAAAATGAAGTATACTAGAAGCGTACTCAGCACACTTGGAATGCTCCCAACTATATATTTGAGGAAAAGAATCCAGACACAAAATTATACTGTTGCATACATTTATGTAAATTTTAAACAAAGACAAAATTAACTTATGCTGATTACAAGAGGTGATCTTTTGGTTGTGACATATTGACTATTTCTGATGTTCTGATATATTCTACATCTTGACATGGGAAGTGGCCATACAGATATATACATTCCAAAATAATTACCAATTTCCACACCTATAATTGGTAACTTTTTTACTTCAATAAAATGATGGGAAAAAATCAATATGATCAATATAAATTCTATGTGGTTGAAGACTGTATGTGCTGAGAATGGAAAGAAGACATTTTTGTAGTTGTTGGCATAATGATAATGGTTTACCCTAGATGTGTGGGAGGGAATAGGGTCACTGGATTCATACATCTTAGAAGCAACAGCTGTATTACATGTTATGCTAAATATAATGATTTATAGAATTGAGTTTATATATTATTTCTAGTTATGTACAAAATAATACTCAAGAATAAAATAAAGGACATATAGAAATGAATCTAAGTTAAGAAAAATTTAATCATGATCAATAAACAAAATATATCTGAATATTCTACCATCCTCACAATTATTTTATTTAAAGTATTTTTTATTACTTTTGAGGTTTCAGAAAAAAATTAACACTGCAATTCCTAACTTAGTATATAAAATTTCTTAAATTGTTTTATTTACCTAATAACAACTATTTTATTTTTTTTTATTTTACCTGTTTTAAGATTATAATTCTAAATTCTCTTTCCTCTATTTAATATGACATTTTAACTTTTCTTAGCATCTCCTCTATGAATTGTCCTCCAAAAAGGGCAAGTTAATATAGCTCCAGATTTTCCACTTTTGGAACAAAGGAGAAAGGAACAATAATTTAGGTAATGATCTAGTTGCTAGGTTTATACTACAAAAACGCTGGGTAGCATCCTGTTGGAGAAATGTCTGAAAGATTGTTACAGAATTTTAACAAAGAGAAACCCAGCAGTTTTCCTTTCTCTTCGCTCTGTTCTCTGCCTTCCTCTACTTCATGATCAGCAGCCCTAAGCAGGCAACCCTCTAGTATGTCTGTATTAGTTTCCTACTGATGCAATAAAAAATTACCATAAGCTTAGTGGCTTCAAAAACACAAATTTATTAACTCAAAGTTTCTGAAGACAAGGTATTGTTAACTCAAAGTTTTTAACTCGAAGTTAAATGTGGGCATGATTTAGCTGGTCCTTTGGGCTACCATTCAAGGTTCTATTGAAGAGAAATCTTCTCCAGGATTACATTGGTTTTGGCAGCATTTGGTTCCTTGAGGCTTTAGAAATAAAGGCTTTAATTCCTTTGTGACCATGAACTAGAGGCTGCTCTTGTTTCCTTGCCACATGGGACCTCCCAATAAGGCTGTTTGTTTCATCAAGCAAGCAAGGAAATGAGAGACTCCAGCAAAATATGTACTATAACCTTACGTAAATTAATCACATAATCAGAGATGTCCTTTCACCTTTGACATATTCTGTTGGTTAGAAGCGAGTCACAGATCTTGCCCATACTCAAACAGAGGGCATCCCACAAGGTCTTGAATACAAGGGAACTTGGATTATGGGGGCCACTCTAAGAGATTGTCTATCCCAGTCCACCCTCTAGCCTTCAAAGCACACATAAAATACTTTTACCATCTTTATTCCAAAGGCCAGCAAGAGATTTAGTCCAATATAGCAACTACTCAAAGTCTAGAACTCATCTTTGAGATCATAGTTAAATAGTGTGATCAGCCTGCTTCTTTTTAATAGAATTTGGGGTGTTTGACCATCTCCTTATAGTTTGTACTATCTTTGTCACTTCCAGTCCCAAAGGGCAATGTTTTTGCTGAAATAATTTTCTCAAGAACTTTGTGTGTCTCCCATGGAACTAACTCAGGTTCTTTTTTTTTTTCTTTTCTTTTTTACACAAAATCCAATTTAAGAGGTCATTTTGAAATAGCCTTTTGAGCTGTGGTTGAGATGGCCGGGGAACATGACTCTTGTTTCCTAGAGATATCATGGTTTGATTGAGAGCTTCTGTGAGGCACACCCTTAATCTCTTAAAAGAAAATTTGCAGTCTCACGTTTCAACACTCTTTTTCTCTAAATGCACTTTCTTGACAGTGCTGAGAAGCCATTTCTAAATTTCTAAATTTTTTTCCCATTGGAAGAGTAAGAATGTCCCAAATCATTACATCCTGGTTCTTATTGTGCTTAACACATCTTGCTGCAATTTATCTCACTTCTCTTGGATTTTGCTGTAAGTAGGAAAAAGAAACTAGGCATCATCTTCTTTACTCTGCTTGGCCATCTCCTCAGCTAGGTCACCAAATTCATTAGCACATTTTCTACTTTCCACTTTAGTATAGGCAATAAAGTTGCTAAGTTTCACAACTATGTAATAAGGATTCTCATTCTTTCTTATTCCAAGAGCATGTTTATTTCCTTCTTAGCTTTTACCAACAGCATGCTCCAAGTTGAGGTTTCTACAGAGAGTGAGTTTTGTCTATCAAAGTCTTCAAAATTCTCTAGCCTACATCTACTGCCAATTTCAAAAGCCATTCCCACATTCTGAGGTATTTGTGATGGCAGTATCCCATACTCAGATATATGGTTCCTATGTAAAGCTGCAACTAAAATATTGTCTAATGATAGTTTCTCATTTTGAGGCTCAAAACACTTGTTTCGTTGTTTATAGTATTATTTACTGGTTGTCTTCTTGGGGCCAGCCGCCCTTAGCTCCTAGAGGCCACTTTCATTTTCTTGCTTATGTGGGCTTATAACATGTCTATTTTCTTCATGAAAGATTGAAAGAAAATGGGAGATTTTATCAAAATGAATGCTACACATATAGAATGTAACTACACAATCAAATATACATAATCACTTATGTCTTGTCACTTTTAATATATTCTACTGATTATAAGCAAATAATAGTTTCAATAAACACTCAAAGAAAGGAGATCATGTACATATGTGAATACCAGGAGGTGGGAATCATGGAGCTCACCCTAACAGTAATCCGCCCCAAGGTCCCTCTTCAAAATATACTTTGAACCCTGATCTTGATATTTGCTAGGGGTTGAGCATCTTACATATATTATTTACTTAAGTTCTTGCAACAGTATCTAATTAGATGAATTCTGTTAGCCTGATCTCACATGTGAGAAAATAGAAGTGATTAATTTGCTAATGGTAACATAAGGAGTAGTGATCATATCTAATTTTGCATGTAATAGGATTTTTTGCAAGAATCACTTTCTCCTATCACTTGTCCCCATCACCACTCCCATCCCATCACTATGTCCTGCCTTTGCAACTTCCAAATAACCTACTTATCTTCTCATCTAAGAGAATGTACAGTTATCAATACATTCTTATTCTTAGCACTATGTTAAGAATCACCTCTTGAAAATAAGAGTGGAATGCTCAAAGCCTTCCCACTGCTTTTATCTGTCAAATAGCTGCATTTTATTGATAAAATAACAAAATTCAGAAACAACAAGCAAGATTTCTTTCAAGATAAATACAACCTAGCAGAACAGCTGGTCCCAAAGAGCAGATCTTTGGCAGATAGATGCTCTCTGTATGCTTTCACTGATGGCAATCAGTTAGGATTTCTGAAGAGTCCACTATTATAAATAAATATTACTTGGATTTCTTCTATATACTATATTTTACACTGGTTTTTATCTTGGTTATTTATAAATATTTTTAATATTTATAGATTATATTTAAATACAAATATTCATAAATATTTAACCTGATTATTCATAAATAATCACAAAATATGTTATCAAACAGATGCTTTAAAGAAGACCATAGTATTTCAGTCTTTTGTTTATTTAAAAAATACACCAATTGTTACAATTAAGTCAATGGTTTACAATTAGAGGAGTGTCCACAGCTCAAGAAGTTTGATCTTCTATACCATGTGTGTTAGCTATGTATTATGTTTCCTCTCTATAACCTCACAGTGTAGCACATGCTAAAGAAAAACATTTTTTTTTTCAAAACTAACTCCTGATTGAAGAAAAAAACTGCTCCACAATGAGTCATACAGAATTATACAAATGACTCTAAAGGACAAAAATGGAGAAAGCATAATTATACCCATATTTTCTATAAAATGTTTTCTCAGAACAATATGCTTGTAACAAATAAACTCATTGGCCCTTAAATACCATTTCTACTTTTCCTCTGCAATAATAGAAACTCTAGTTTTTGTTTGTTTTAACTTCTTTACTGGGTCCTAATTCACAACCATAAAATTTAACCATTTAAAGTGTAGAATTTGATGTTTTTAAGTATATTCACAGAGTTTTACAACCAGAGCTAAAATGAGTTTAGAACACTTAAATTACCTCAAAAAGAAACCCCTATCTTATTGGCCACATGCTACTCCTACCCTCCTGGACCTTCAGAAACCACTAATCTTTCTGTATAGAGATTTGTCTATTCCAGATACTTCTTGAAAATGGAGCAATACAACATGTGATATTTTATCATTAGTTTATTTCCCTAAGTATAATGTTTTCAAAACATACCCATATTGTATCATGCATTAGTAATTCTTTCCTTTCTATGGTTGAGTAACATTTCATTGTAAGGATAAACTCCTTTTTTTTAATCTAGATATTGGTTGATGGACATATGGGTTGTGACTATTTGTAGACTGTAATAGTCAAGAAAGTCTGCTATGAATATTCATATAGAAATGTTTGTGTGAACATATGTTTTGACTTCTCTTGGACATGTGCTGCTATAGACTGAACATATTTCCCCAAATTCATATGTTAAATCCTAAGACCAATGTGATGGTATTAAGACGTGAGGCCTTTGGGAGGTGGTTCGGTCATGAAAGTGGAGCCCCAATGAATAGAATTAAATGCCTATATAAAAGAGGCCCCAAAGAGGTCCCTTGTACTTTCCGCCATATTAAGACAGAGTAAAAAGACAGCAAATTATCAGTGAGGATGAAAGCTCTCATAGACACTGAATCTGCCAGCACCTTGTTGTTGGACTTCCCCTCCGCCTACACTATGAAAAATAAATTTCTGTTGTTTATGAACTATCCAGTTTTTTTTTTTTTAAGCACCTTGTGTGGACTAAGACAGAAATAGTTACCAGGAATGGGGTAATAAGCTATTCCTAGTGCTAGGTAGATTACACTGAACTGCTTCCATCATTAGAAGGAGCAGTATTTTTGTCTTATTAGAATAGGCACATGTTCTGGATATGGATTTGCCTTCCATGCACCAATGCTTCTTCCAAAACTACCAACAGTCCACTATCATGGTTTTCCATATATCATGATTTCTGATTGAGGTATTAACTTTATGGGGGAAAAAGTGCAGCAGTGGGCCTATGTTCATGGAATTCAGTGGTCTGCCCATGTTCCTTCAAACAATAATGACATTCAAGAGGGAGGAATGCTTCCAATAGGAAACACAATAGTAATTCCATTGCACTAAAAGTTAAGGCTTCCACTAAGCCACTTTGAGCTCCTCATGCCTTTTCATTAACAAGGAAATAAGCGAGTTATAGTGTTGGCTGAGATGAGTGATCCTGAAGAAGAAACTTAACTACTACTCTACAGTGAAAGTAAGGATGAGTATGTCTGGAATATAGATTTCTTAGCATACCTTTTAGTATTACCATGCCCTGATATTAAGGTTAATGGAAAATCAGTAAAAATCCAAACCAGATAAGATTAGTGATAGCCTTAACCCTTTGGGAATAGAAATTGGGATCATACCACCAGGTAAAGAGCTATGACCAGCCTAGGTTACCACTGGAAGGCAACAGAAATATAGAATGGGTAGTAGAAGAAGGTAGTTATAAATATGGGCTATACCCACATGATTAGTTAATCATGATTAGAAACAAGGACTATAATTTTCATGAGTATTTTTCCTTACTTTGTTATAAATTTTGTTATAAATTCATTTGTGCATATATACACATTTATTAAGTAAATATTTTTTTTCTTTCCTCTCTTATTTTCTTACCATGTAATATAAAGTGTACTTACTTTATATCCATATTTAAGTATTATTAATTTTACATCACAGTATTCAAGCTACAGGATATCAGGAGAAAAGTAAACATCACTCAAGAACTTTACCTGCTCTTAGGAGAAAGGATTAGTGCGTTTTCAGTTGTTTGCAGGATAGTTGCATCACATTAGGTGGAATTATGACCTTGCCATTATCTTTTTTTTTTTTTAAGATTTATTTATTTATTTATTTGAGAGAGAGAGCGATTGTGGGGATGGGAGAGACAGAGGGGGACAGTCTTAAGCAGACTCTGTGTACTGAGCACAGAGCTCACCCTGGGGCTCAATGTCATGATCCTGAGATCAGGACCTGAGTCAAATCCAATACTTGGACACTCAATTGACTATGCCACCCAGGCACCCTGATCTTGTCATTGTCTTTATTTGAGTTTAAAGATGTTTAGAAAAAATGCCAGTTTGATAGGAAGTGGACTTGTCAGGATTAATTTTATGCATCAGCATGACTGGGTTATGGGATGCTAGATAACTGATAAAACATTTCTGGTTGTGTCTGTGAGGATGTTTCTGGAAGACATTAGAGTTTGTATTAGTACACTCAATAAAGATGATTACCTGCACCATTTTGTGTGGGCATCCAATCTATTGAGGTCCTGAATAGAACAAAGATGGAGGAATGGGGGATTTCTCTTTTCTTGAGCTCGGACATCCATATACTTCTGCCCTATGACATCATTGTTTGTGGTGCCTGGGCCTTTGAACTGCAATTGGGATTTATAAAATCAGCTCTTTGGTTCTCAGGCCTACAAAACCGCTGGTTTTGGAATTACTGCTGACTTTCTTGGTTCTCCGGAGGGAAGACTGCAGATCATGGGACTTCTCAATTTCCACAGTCACCTAAGCCAATTTCTATAATAAATATATTAGTTAGGGATACCTGAGTGGCTCAGTGGGTTGGGCATCTGACTCTTGGTTTTAGCTCAGGTCATTATCTCATGGGTCATGAGATCGAGCTGCATGTCAGACTCTGGCTCAGCAGGAAGTCTACTTAAAGATTCTCTCCCTCTGCCCTTCCCCCATCCCACTCGCTCTCGCTCTCTCAATTAAATAATAAATCTTTAAAATATGTGTGTGTGTGTAATTTATTGGTTTTGTTTCTCTGGGGAATATTATCTAATACATATACCTAGGAGCAGAATTACTGGGTCATATGGTGACTCTATGTTTTACATTATGAGAAACTGCCAGTTTTTCAAAGCAATTAAACCATTTTATGTTCCACTAGCAATTAATAAAGGATTAAGTATTACAATTTCAAAGATCTTAAGCAAGACTTTTATATTGTCTTTTTTAAAATATTTTATTTATTTATTTGTCAGAGACAGAGAGAGAGAGCACAAGCAGGGGGTGCGGCAAGCAGAGCAGGCAGAGGGAGAAGCAGGCTCCCTGCTGAGCAGGGAGCTCGATCCAGGACTGGATCTCAGGACCCGGGATCATGACCTGAGCCAAACTTAACTGGTTTAACTGACTTAACTGACTGAACCACCCAGGCGTCCCTATATTCTGTCTTTTTAATTAGACTCGTTCCAATATGTATATTGGCTTAACTCACTGAGCCACCCAGTGGCTTAACTGACTGAGCCACCCAGGCGTCCCTATATTCTGTCTTTTTAATAAGACTCGTTCCAATATGTATAAAGTGGTATATCCTTTTCATGTGCTTGTTACCCATAAGTATGTCTTCTTTGAAGAAGTATCTAATCAAATTTTAAAAATAGTGTTGTTTGTGTCTTAATATTATTGGATTAGAAGTATTTTTTTTTTTATATTTTAGATGTGAATCTCATATCAGATAAATAACTTGGAAGGATTTTCTTCCATGCTGTGCATCATTGGCTTTCCAATTTCTTGATGACATTTGAAGCAATAGACATTTTAAATTTTGATAAATTTGACTTAATCTATTTTTTCTTTCTTTTGATTTTGGTGTTCTGTGCAAGAAATTATCAACTACCTCAAGGTTGCAAACATTTACTACTATGTTTTCTTCTAGGAGTTTTGCAGTTTTAGAATTTATTTCTGGACTCTCAATTCTAGTACTGGATTTTAGTTCTACCTTTATGTCTATACCATATTGTCTTAATTTCTATAGCTTCGTAGTAAATTTTAAAGCCAGAATGTGTGAGTCCTCTAGCTCTGCTAAACCTTTTCTGTATTGTTTTGACTATTCTGACATTTGACTATTAAAATGAAGATTGTTCTGACTATTCTGAGTCTCTTAAATCTCCAAATGAATTCAGAATCACTTTGTTAATTTTTTCAAGGAAAAAAAAAACCTGCAAATGTGATAAGGATTGCTTTAAATTTATAGATTAATTTTGAGAGTACCACCATCTTAATAAAACTAAGTCTTCCGATCCATGTACATGAGATATTTTTCCTTTGATATAAGTCATTAATCATTTAATTTCTTCCAACAATGCTTTGTAATTTTTAGTTTACAAGACTTACGTCTCTTTTGCTTAATATATTTTTTAATTTTTTTAATGCAAATACATTTTTTTCTTCTTTTTAAGATTCATTCCTTTATTTTGAGATAGAGAAAGAGAGAGAAGAAGCAGGAGGGGCAGATGGAGAAGGAAAGAGAATCCCAAGGAACTTTGAGTGCAGAGACCAACACAGGGCTTGATCTCAAGACCCTGAGATCATGACCTGACCTGAAACCAAGAGTTGGACATTTAACCTACCTTGCCACCCAGGTGCCCCAAGTGGAATGGTTTTCTTAATTTAACTTTGAATTTTTCATTGCTAATGTTTAGAAATGTAACTAATTTTTATAAAAGATTTAATATTTTAGAACTTTTTTAAGCTCATTTATTAGTTCTCATAGGTTTTCTAGTGGATTCCCTAGAATTTTCTACTTGCACGATTATGTCATCTTCAAATAGAATGTTTTACATTTTCCTTTATAATTGTGATGACCTTTTCTTTTTCTTTTTTCCCTAATCATTCTGGCAAAAATTTGTAGTACAATATTAAATAGGAGTATCAAGAGTGAACATCTTTATCTTGTTCCTGATATTGGCATGAAAGGAGCCTTTAACTATTAAATTTGATGTTAATTATGAAAGATACACTTATCAAGCTGAGTAAGTTCTTTTCTGTCTCTAAGTTGTGGATCAGTTAATCTTTGAATGCTTTGGAATTTTGTCAAATTCCTTTTCTGTGACTACAGAGATGACCATGTGATTTTGTTGCTTATTCAATTAACATGTTTTATAACAATCAATTCTCAGTATTAAACCAAACTGCATTTCTAGGATCAATCACAATTGTTGATTATATATAATCTTTTGTTTGTTTTTTGTATTGTAAGATTTGGTTTACAGGCACTTTGTTAAGGATTTTTGCATCAATGTTCATAAGAGATATGTTTGCAGTTTTCTTCTCTCATGATATCTTTTCCTGGTTCTACTATCAAGGAAATACTCATCTCATTGAATGAGAGGAAGTTTTCCTTTCTGTTCCATTTTGTGGAAGTTTGTAAAAAATTTGTGTTAATCACTCATCAAATGTTTGATAAATTTTATCCATGAATTCATTCTAGACTTGGGGTTTATATTTGTTAAATTTTGAAATTATTAATTCAAATTATTTACATGTGATATCTTCATTGATATTCTCTTTTTGAATCATTTTTGATAGTTTGTGGCCTTCTAGGAATTTGGCCACATTATATAAATTATCTATATTTTTTGCATATAGTTGTTCACATTATTTTTATATAATCCTTATATCTATAAATTCAAAAGTGATGCCCCTTCTTTCATTACTGACTTTAGTAACTTGAGTTTTCTATTTTTCACTTGGTCAATCTAGCTAAAAATTTCCAATTATGTTGATCTCAACTAACCAGCTTTTTGTTCTTTGATTTTTTTGTATTGACTTTTTAATATTATAATTATTTATGCTTTAATCTTTACTATTTTGGTTCATTTGTTTTACCTGAGTATACTTTGCTTTTTATTTTCTAATTTCTTATAGTGGAAGATTAAGTTAGTGTTTTGATATCTATATTTTTAAATAGCAATGTTTACAACTATATATTTCTCTTTGAGCACTGCCTTAACTGAGTCCTATAAATTTTGATATGTTGTGCTTTAATTTTTTTAATATTTTATTTATTTATTTATCTGAGAGAGATAGAGAGAGAGAGAAAGTGAGAGAGAGCAGGTCAGAGGGAGAAGCAGACTTCCCATGGAGCTGGGAGCCCAATGCTGACTCGATGCCGGAACTCCAGGATCATGACCTAAGCCAAAGGCAGTAGCGCAACCAACTGAGCCACTCAGGCGCCCCTAATTTTTACTCATCTTAAAGTTCTTCATTATTTTTTCTAATTGCCTTTGTGATTCCTTTTTGACCCACTTGTTATTTAGATTTGTGTCATTTAATTTCCTTATATTTGTTAACTTTCCCAATGTTCTTTGTTATTGATTTCTGGTTTCATTCCTATATGGTAAAAGAACATACTTTACATTATATAAATATTTTAATATTTATTGTGGTTTGTTTTTGAGCAAGTATATGCTGTAACTGTTAAAATGTTCCATGAGTGCTTGAGAGGAATGAGTACACAGCTATTGTTAAAGAGATGCTCCTCTGAATGTCTATAATGGATACTTAAGTTGTTCAAGTTTTCTGTTTCCTGTAGTTCTATCCATTATTAAAGGCGAGGTACTGAAATCTCCAACTACTATTGTTGAATTGTTTATTTCTCCCTTCAATTCTATCAATTTTGCTTCATGTATTTTGGGGATCTTATATGTTTGTAATTTTTATATCATCTTCATTGATTGACTTTTTAAAGGCTTTTTGTCAGTTTATTTATTATTTATTTATTTTTAAAGATTATTTATTTTTTTGACAGAGAGAGATTGCAAGTATGCAGAGAGAGAGGGGGAAGCAGGCTCCCTGCTGAGCAGAGAGCCCGATGCAAGGCTCAATCTCAGGACCCTGATATCATGACCTGAGCCGAAGGCAGAGGCTTAACCCACTGAGCCACCCAGGGGCCCCTTGTTCGTTTATTTAAATTAAAAAAACCCTCAATTTGTCCATTTCTCCAATCACTTAGCCTCCACCTTTGGCAACCACAAATCTGTTCTCTATATCTATGAGCATGATTTTTTCTTTTTCTTTTCTTTTTTTTTTTTTTTTTTAAGATATCACATGTAAGATCACATGTTATTTGCCGTTCTCTGTTTAGCTTATTTTACTTAGCATAATGTCATCAAGATCCATTTCTGTGGTTGTAAATAGCAAGATTTCATTATTTTGTATGACTGAATAGTATTCCACTGTCAGTATATATGCTAAATCTTCTTTATTCATTCATCCATCAGTGGATGGTTAGGTCATTTCCATATCTAGGCTATTGTAAATAATGCTGCAATAGACATGAGGGTTCAAATGTCTTTTAGAGTTATTATTTTCATTTGCTTTAGATAAATACCAAGAATTAGAACTGCTGTATCATATGGTAGTTCTTTCTTACATTTTTTTAGGAGTTTCCATACTGTTTTCTACAACAGCTGAACCAATTTGCATTCCCACCAATACTGCACAAGAGTTCTGTTGTTCCATATCCTCGCCAATATTTGTTATTCCTTGTCTTGTTGATAATAGTCATTCTAACAGATGTGAAGTGATAGCTTATTGTGGTTTAGGTTTGCATTTACCTGATGATTAATGACTGAGGATCTCTTCATGTGCTTTTTGGAAATTTGTCTTTTTTTTAAGTCTATTTAGATCTTTTGCCCATTTATTATTGTTATTATTTGCTGTTGAGTTGTATGATAAATTTATATATTTTTGATACTAGTCTTTTATGAGATATATAATTTGCAAATACCTTCTCTCATTCAGTAGGTTGCCTTTTCTTTTTATTGATGGTTTCCTGTACAGAAGTTTTTTAGTTTGATGTAGTCCCATTTGTTTATTTTATAACCCCATTTACAACTGTACTGATATATTACCATTTGTTTATTTTGTTTAAAAAATTTCATTTACAATTGCATTAAAAAGAAAAAAATACCTAGGAATAAATTTAACCAAAGAAATGAAAGACCTGTATATTGAAAACTATAAGGCATTAATATAAGAAATCAAAGATGACACAAATAAATGGAAAGATATTCCCTGGTTATGAATTGAAAGAATTAGTCTTGTTAAAACATTGTTATCTTTTTAAAATACCCATAATACCCAAAGTAATATACAGATTTGGTTCAATCCCAATCAGGATGCCAATAGCATTTTTCGGAGAAATAGAAAAGAAAAATCCTAAAATTTGTATGGAACCACAAAAGATCTTGAATAGCCAAAGCAATCTTGAGAAAGAACAAAGACGAAGGCATAAGGCTTCCTAATTTAAAACTGTATCTACAGATTTAATGCAATCCCTATCAAAGTACCAACGGCATTTTCCACAGAGCTGGAACAAACAATCCTTAAATTTGTATGGAACCACAAAAGACCCCAAGTAGCCTAAATGATCTTATAATAGAAAAACAAAGCTGGAGGTATAACAATTCCATATTTCAAGTTATACTGCAAAGCTATAGTAATCAAAGCAGTATGATACTAGCACAAAAATGGACACATGGATTAATAGAACAAGATAGAAAGCCCAGAAACAAACCCACTATTATATGGACAATTAATTTTTAACCAAAGAGTCAAGAATTTGCAATGGAGAAAAAAGACAGTCTCTCTTCAATGATGATGGGAAAACAATATAGCAACATGCAAAAGAATGAAACTGGACCGGGCGCCTGGGTGGCTCAGTTGGTTAAGCGACTGCCTTTGGCTCAGGTCATGATCCCGGAGTCCAGGGATCGAGTCCCATATCGGACTCCCGGCTCTGCGGGAAGTCTGCTTCTCCCTCTGACCTTCTCCCCTCTTATTCTCAGTCTCTCTCTCTCTAGTAAATAAATAAAATCTTTAAAAAAAAAAAAGCTTAAAAAAAATGAAACAGGACCTACATCATACACAAAAATAAAATAAAAATGGATTAAAGAATTAAATGTGAAACCTGAAACTACAAATTCTAGAAGAGCATAGGCAGTAATGTCTCTGACATCAGCTGTAGCAACAGTCACTGTGGAAAACAGTATGGAGGCTCCTCAAAAAATTAAAAATAGAACTACTCTATTATTGTAACTTCCCCTCAGAAGAATGTACTGACCAAACACGCTTAAACATGTACTAGCCACAGTACATGTTGGCTGGGGAGATGTACTGGGGAGAGAGGATGATATACGTCCTTGAAGAACAGCAACTGGGAACCCCAGGTCCACTCATGGTGGAACCCCCACCTTTCTTTTTTCTGTTATCTCCCCTTCAACAGAGATCACCTGTAGTTAATTAGATGATCCCTTTAAATGTGTTTACTCAACCACAAATCCTACACTGCCTGATCAGGAATATCTTGCTTATCTATAATCTTTGACTCCTTTGTTGATTGTTATCTTGTGTCTAATAAATACAGGACTGATAAGTTGTTCAGGGTGGCAGTCTTTTCAATCCCTACTCCCATTCTCTTGAAGCTGACTTGTTTGTGCCTCATTCTTCTCCCATGTGCTGTCAGAAATGGCATAGATCCAGTAATCACATTACTCAGTATTTACCCAAAAAATACAAAAGTACTAATATGAAAGGACATATGCACCCTATATTTATATATAGCAGCTTTATTTATAATAGCCAAATTATGGAAGTAGCCCGTGTCTACCGATAGATGAATAGGTAAAAAAGATGTGATATACACACATGCACACTCACACACACAATGTAATATTATTCAACCATAAAAAAGAATGAAATCTTGCCATTTGTAACAACATGGATGGACCTAGAGAGTACAATGCTAAAGGAAATAAGTCAGTCAGAGAAAGACAAGTACCATATGACTTCATTCATAAGTGGGATTTAAGAAACAAAACAAAGGAACAAGGGAAAAAAGGAGTGAGAGACAAACCGGGAAACAGACTCTTAACTATGAACACAAACTGGTGGTTACCAAAGGAGAGATATGTGGGGATATTGGGTGAAATAGGTGACAAGGATTGAGTACACTTACCATTATGAGCACTAACTAATGTATAGAATTGTTGAAATACTATATCATACACCAGAAATTGATGTAACAGTGTTATCGATACCAGAATTTAAAAAAAAACGTAAAAAATCTGTATTACAATGCTATAATAATTAAAACAGCATAGTATGGGCATAAAAACAGACACACAGATAAAAAGAACAGAATAGAGAGGCAAGAGATAAACCCACACATACGTGATCAATTGATTTACAACTGAGAAGCAAAGAATATACAATAAGGTGAGGCCAATCTCTACAATAAATGGTCTTTTGAAGTCTAACCATTAAAATAACATTGCAGTTTCTCCAGGTTTCTTGCATGGTAAGACGTGGTAAATCCCCTTTTCACTTCCTGCCTTGTGCTTTGGGTTGTTTTGTTTTGTTTTGTTTTTATATCTTCCTACCTAACATCCCTTGTAGACTGCAGACGGTTGGATCTTGATTTTTTTTTCTTTAAATCCAAATTGATAATCAACTTTTCAATTAGATATTTTAACATTTACATATCTTGTAATGTTTATGTGGTTGAATTTACAGCTGTCATATTGCATTTGGCTTTTTATATGTAATGTCTTTTTGTTGGTCTATTCTTCCTTTACTGGTATCATCTGTTTACGTAATGTCCATAATGTTTTATGCAGTTCCTTTTAAATTAGTTAAAAGAAAAAATATGTATGAAATTGTGCTATATTTTATAATTACTCACAGAATTATCTTTACTGGATCTCTGCTTTTCCCTGTCCACTCAAATTGCTATCTGGAATCACCTGCATTTGATCCAAAGAACATTATTTAGAATTTCTAATAAGGCAGGTAATGCTAGTAATGAATTCTCTCAGCTTTTGTATATCTGGATAAACAAAACATTTTTTTATGTTTTGTTTATCCAGATACAAACAAAACATACCTTCTCCATTCTTAACAAATCCTTTAATATTTGGTGAAAAATGGACATTTCAGATAATAAGTTGTTGCTATTCTGGATACATTTTTCTCCTCCTCTCACCTAGAGGTTGATGTCATTATTATTTCTTTATTTGTTTATTTGTTATTATTCATTTGTTTATTTGTTTAGTGATTTGAGTTAATTTGTTTTGTGAAATGTACTTATCCCGCAGAGTGCCATCTCTGATGTTCATGCTCATATTTTTTCCCCTTACTTTTAGCTTTAGTCAAGGCTAATTAATTAGGTATTGCCCCAAGTCAGCATAAGTCAGCTATTGGTCAAAGTTCCTATCTGTGTGCCTTTGTCAGTTACATATTTACCTTTGACCTGTAGATGTATGTGTAGCTTGGAGGCTAATATCATAGTTCAAGAAAATTATACTGTTTTCCTAAGTTCAGGCAAGGACTAGTAGTGTAGATGTTTCCTCTGTGATCACTTTGGAGAGGGTGCAGCCTTGGGTATGCACATACTCATGTGATGTAATTTTTTAAAAGATTTATTTGTTTATTAGAGAGACAGAGAGTGGGGGGAGGAGAGGCAGAGTGAGAGAACAAGAGAGGCTTAAGCAGATTCTGTGCTGAAAGGGGAGCCCACATTGGGGCTTAATCTCAAGACCCTGAGATCAAGACCTGAGCTGAAACCAAAAGTCAGAAGCTTAACTGACTGTGCCACCCAGGCACTCAAGGAATAGATGTAATTTTATTTTTAAACTTGTCTTCCTAAGAATTACCCTCATTCAGAATAGCTTATTGCATAGCCAACGTAGTGTGAGAGGTTATACTTCAGCCTCTTGTGCCAGTAAATCTTGTACTGATTTTAGATGTATCTGCATGTGGTTAGAAAATGTTTTCACGTCTGCCCAATGTCCTGGCATTGGTTCAGCCTAACACATTGGGATCCTAGCAGGGCTCTTCTTGGCTTTCTCTTCCCATAGTTCTCTTCATTAAACTTCCGGTTGCTCTGCTGTTCCATTTGTTACTACCAGTATCATGGAACCAATAGACCATCTTAGTTGTTATTCACATTCGCTTTTCTGAAATTTTCCAATGAAACTTTAACTATTTTTTTTCTTGAAACTTTAACTTCTGAATGGACACATGCCTATCTATATAAAAATCATTTCTAGGCAACCTTCCACATTGATGTGGAAGTTTGAACCAAGAAATACAAGAGAACAGTGTGTATATTTCCAGAATTTGTCATTTTTTTTCCTTTCCTTTCTTCAACCTTTTGCTGAGTTCATGAATTTAATGGTTAGACCTTCATCTTACAACATGAAAAGAAGAATATACTTTAGGAATGGCAAAATGAAAGGCTGCAAACATCCAGGTTCTCCCCCCAAAACTGAAATCACTGAGATGCCTTTATTTTACTGTTCATATGATAGTCTATTTCTTTTTTGTTTGATACACTACTCAGTTTAAATTCTCTCTCATATCAATCAGATTTTTCTTTTTAATCAATCTGAATTACTCACCTACTTTTTTTCTATTAGCATATCTATGTAGAAAACTTAATGCATATTCCCATCCAGGAGCACCCAATACATGTGATTTCAAACATTGTAACTTTCTAAGTCAACTCAGATTCCTAAAGATCTCACTCATATGTTTATTAGCCTCACTACACTTTTACTATAATTATTTGCAAACATATTTGTCAACCATATTTCCCACTTTTTTTTAAAGATTTTTATTTATTATTTATTTATTTGACAGAGAGAGATCACAAGCAGGCAGAGAGACAGGCAGAGAGAGAGGGGGAAGCAGGCTCCTTGTCGAGCGGAGAGCCCGATGCGGGGCTCGATCCCCAGACCCTGAGATCATGACTTGAGCCAAAGGCAGAAGCTTTAACCCACTGAGCCACCCAGGCACCCACCATATTTCCCGCCTTTGCCTCAGTTACACAGTTCTTGATGTCTTATTCACTTTTGGGTGATTTCTATAACCACCACTTAACTAGGCTTTGAATAAATACTAATGAGGCTTGCTAGTTAGTTAATTGGGTTTTATTGAGCTGATTTAGGGAACAGCACAGTACTGAGAATACAGAAAGGAAGTACAAAAAATCAAATTCTTAAGAAAACTAAGTCTATTTGGACAAAAGAAAATATGAGATTATTAGTAACAGAAGATTTAAAACACTGCTAATACAAAGGCTAAAGGATAACTCTGGATGTTCTCATAGAAGAGAGTGAAGAAAATCTTGGAAGGAATTTTAGAACTAGAAAATGGAGCAGAGAAGAATGACATTAAAAAGGAGACAATATTATTTTTTAAATACTTGTTATCTAATTGTGATCGGTAGAATTAATACACATTTTTTTATTATGCAACATCCCCAACAGCCCCATTTATTACTTTTCCCATTTGAAAAGTAGAAGATAAGGTTCAGATAATCCATCTCCTACCTCTTGCAGGGAGGTATATATTTTGGTTGATTTTTATTACCCAAAGTTGAATCTTCAACCAAAAGGAATATAAAGCAGCACTAATCAACACCAGGTATAAAATGGTTTTTTCTGGTGGTACCAGCACAGAATGCAGAATTTACCCATTTATTTTCCACTGTGGCCCCATGTGGTTGTTTATACTCTCAGATGGGGTGCACAGTCATTGCTACAGAAAATTTCTGTGAATACACAAAATTTCTCACATTAAGTACATAATCTTTGACAAAGCCTATTTACTCCTCTTCAACTCAATTTCATTTTCTTGTGACTAGATGATGAATACTCTTAAAGTTTTATAATAAAAGCTCATCTTTCCTTAAGATTAGGAAATAATATTCTCATAGCTAAGAGATAAAATCTCAAAATAGCTGATCTAAACATTTTATAACATAGAGATTAATGTTCTTTTCATTGACTTCTCAAACTTTGCCCCATTTTTTTTAAATTTAAAATTCATGGATTAGTTCAAATTCAACAGCATAATCATATATATATATTTTAGTCACATAATTAACCAGACATATTTCTACTCAGAAAAAAATTCTTCTCAGCTCTTATACCAATTTTTCCTTCTAAATCAGGTCAACAATTTATATATTTTCATCCAAGATACATATGCTCAAAGAATCTAAGATTTTCCTATTTGGCAAAGGCATCCTCATAGATAACAACAAGTTTACTCATACTGTGTACATAGGACTTAGGAGCAGAAATTTATTAGACACCTTACCTGCTATAGTCTATTTTTATCATAATTCATTGTAGTAAAAATAAAGTTCAGCATACCATTTCTTGCCCTTATGCTATTAGTGGAGTGGAAACAACTGACTGTTTTTTTTAAGTAGATATAAAATATTTTTTTTGAAATATGGTTTATTCATTTTGAGATTCCAGAAATATGTAAGAAGTTTTTAAAAAAGGTTACTCCCCAAATCTATATATACTCTGTAACATAATTTTTTCAAAACATCAAAAAGTGCAGATAAGTGCAAAATAAAGGTAAAATTTTTCAAATACTTTATTCTAAATCTCTTTTCTAAATCATTCTTTGTTATCACTATATATTTCATACTAAAATAAAAATATCCTATCAGTACATTCTCACATATTTGCATCATATATATATTTATATGTACATAAGTTCATATACACACAAATATATACACATACATAGATTGAGAATAAAATAGACAATTCTACAGTGATTACAAAAATTTTATAAGTACTTACAAAGGCATTGATTTTTGCAGATTTTTTTCTTAAATCTGAGGGTTTTTTGTTTATTTATTTTTTTAATGAGGTCAGTTTGGCTTTACTACCAAATTAGTGATGAAGAAATTCAAATAGAGAAAACTTGAGTGACTTTTTGAGGTCACAAACCTAGGAAATACTGACATCAACATTCAAAACAAGAGGCCAAGTGCAGAGTTATCTTATTTTTTTAATTTTCTTTTGTAACTCATTACTTTTATTAATGTCATAGCATCAGTCATCATAATTTCTTGCTATATGGGCATGGTTGCTTTTTGAGAAAATTAAAAAAAAATGGTACAATAAGAGGGAAATCTTGGGTTTAGAACTATAATTGTTAGAGATAATGACTCCATTGAGTTTCCAAGTAAAATAACAAAGGAAATTAGAAAATATCTAAAAAAGGCACAGAAAAAGTTATGTATCCAAATAATGTCCAGTTAAATTTTGAGTGGTGGTACATTGAGCATAGGACGAGAGTTTGAGGTACTTGATTGCATCTAGTGTCAATCTAATGAACTCTTTATTTTTAATCAATTCACAGTGCTAGTCTGGCATTCAGGGCCAGGACCTATAAATTATAAGGGTTGTACTGTGAAATATAAGGACTGTGTGGTGCCGAACTGGTTTTTTTTTTTTTTTTCTTTTTAAAATAAATGTTTTATTTCAGATACATTATCCTTTACATTTTTGTTTCATATAATCTACCAAAGAGCAAAGAAAATCTTATTCAAGTTATTTTTAATAGTGTCAACTTTAGAAATCAATATGATATAGAAAGATGATAGACTTTCAGACAAATAAACTGGTAGGTGTAATGCCACCTCTTCCTTTCTGGCAAAAAAAACCGAACTGGTTTTTTTTTTAAACATAAATTGCTATACAAACAGACTTCTATGTGGAACTACAAATGATAAAAGATGTAAAAAAAAGGAACACACACCAAACAAAACAAAACAAAACAAAACTAAAGGGACTTTCATTGAAGAAGAGGAGACAGAAGTGCTTATCTGGAAGACCTATCTGGTTGGCCTAATATTTTGTTCATGGACTCCAAGAGTAACAAAGACACAATTTAATAAATAAACTGCTTAAAATAATCTTAAAATAAGTAATGTTTCTCTCTGAATTACATGATTTCGTGAGTCCCATAATGAGCTAGTTATATCCAAATACTGGCTGTTAATACCACTATGCATACATGTTGAAAGAACCCTATATTTAGGGGGTTACATTTTTCGGTGTTATTTTAATCAACTTCTAGATTCTCCAGATAATTGCAATATTTACTAAACACATAATTTTTAAAATACCATTGTAAGCTGGTTTCGAAAGAATGTTTGATTTCTATACTTTAGGGTATTCATATTACATAAATCATGTATTAGCAACCATAAAATATAAGGCAACTGAAGGATAATTTACAGCAGATATGATGGATAGTGCCTTCTAAAAATAAATTACTTTTGAAATATATCATTTTATTATAATTTAATCACATATCACATTTATATGCCCTGACTTTATTAAAAGAAAATAACATGTTTTAATATAAATATTAATATGTATAATTAAAAAGTTTGATCCTTTTACATTAGAAATAATTAAATATTTTTAAGGAAATGTAATTTTATATGGAGATTTAAAATCTTTCACATATCAGAAAGAATTTGTGTGTTTTCAATGTATATATTCTGATAGGATCATTTGTAAATAACATGTGTAGTAATTTCGGAAAATTATAACTCTGAAGACAGGAAATTGAGTAATGGTGAATTTGCACAGCAACTGTGAAATAATTAGACAGGGATTAAGGTGCACGGTAATGGCTTGAATTACATCCCCACAAATTTCATATGAGAATTCTGTTCTAACATAATACTTACATACTTATCATACTTAACAGTACTTACAAATGTGACCTTCTTCGGTGATATGGTCTTTAAAGTGATAATCCAGTAATAATGAGGTCATTAAAATAGACTTCAATCCAATATGATTGGTGTCCTTTTAAAAAGAGGAAATTTGGACAGAGACACACATAGAGAAGAGATGATATGAAGAGACACCAGTGAAAGATGGCCGTCTATAAGACAAGAGAGGCCTGCCACAGATCCTCCAACTTACCCCTCAGAAGGAACCAACCCTGTCTATACCTTAATCATAGACTTCTAGGCTCCAGAACTGTGAGACAATAAATTCCTATAGCTTAAGGCACTGTTTGTGTTATTTTGTCCTTGCAAACCAATATATGCAGGTAATAACTCTAGAAAATAAAACTTTAAATACATATCACCTTCTTAGTTATATCTTTTTAGTTGAAAATAAATTTTCATCAATTTGGAACCCCTTAAACCAACAATTTTGGTATTTATAAAGCAATGAAATGAAAACATGTTGCAAAGGAAATTAATACTATGAAATAAGTAAACACAAAACAAACATGAAATGGAAACCTGAGTGTTTTTCTTAATATTATGTAATTGTTTTGATCCATATTAAATTTTAAATACTTTGAATGATGAATTTGTATTTTTTAAAAGATTTTATTTATTTATCTGAGAGAGAGAAAGGGAGCACACACAGAGAAACAGCAGTCAGAGAGAGAGGGATATGCAAGCTCCTTGCTGAGCAGGGAGCCTGATGCAGGGCTCGATCCCAGGATCCTGAGATCATGACCTGAGCCAAAGGCAGCCACTTAACTAAATGAACCACCCAGGCATCCAATGAGTTTGTATTTTTAAAAAAGAATGAATAATTGCCTCAACCTTTGAAATATCTAATACATTGTTTTTATGTTTGTTTGATGCATAAATATAAACTTCACACTCCAGCTGCAGTTTGAAATATGTAGATTTCTAAAACTCCTCATTTTGCTACCTCTTTAATTACCTAGACTCTGGACATTTATGCATCTCATTACACTAAAATGTTTGAGATAGAATAAAGTGTTGAATAGTGACAGAAGCTGGCCTTGGAATTCTAGGCCTGGAATATTGGAGAGGTCACTACTGGGAATGTAAGGTTGTTCAGGCCATTGTGGCATACAGACTATTGCACGCAATATCTGTGTTCAAATTATAGCTTCCTAAATTTCGCTTATCCCGATGGAATCCAATGCGTGTGCTCTTATTCAAACATAATATTTCCATATCATGAGATGATATTTTCTGGATAAATTCTGGCTAGTTTAAAAATTGTAACCATTTGTAGACCATGTGATGATGACCTCTATGTTCAAAGTCAGAGTGTAATAGTCTTTCTACTTTGCTACTTCCCGCAAAGTTTAGCTAGATTTCTAGAGGGGGAGTCTACAACACACATATGAAGCCTAGATTGGAAAGATTTTGCACTTCAGCAGAAGAGGAATTGATACCTTGGCTGGATTATGTGTATGCCCATGAATAGATGTGAGACCACAGATGGTGTATCTTATATAGAAATAGACATACAGAGCATCATATATCCAAAGGTAATATTATGCATCCATATGTGAAAACAAATATATAACTCAAATGCTTAAAACATATTATAATTGTATGCAAAGCAAAATAGTGAGATTAACAAATTAGGATATTGAGGGTCTTATTTTCAGATCTTGAATAAATTATAAGCACATTTCTTGTATAACTTTCATATATGATGTTTTAATTAACTAAATCTGGATTTAAATTTTCATAAGTTCTAAAAATGCATCTGCAAAGATGTTAGAAGTTTTCTGTAGTAAAAATTAAATATGTAAAGTCATCTATGAGTAGACTGAGATTCATGTGCATATTATGTGTGTTTTTTTCTGATCCAGGTTGCCATTAGTATGCTTTATTTTTTAGTTCTTTTGTATTCTCTGAACAAATAGTAAGAATCAAATATATTTTGAAAAATCACAGGGGAAAGAAGTTATATATTCAGTTTTTAGTATAAGAAGATGTTAAGAAATATGACATTTAGATACCAGTATTTATTATTAAATCTCAAATTGTTGCATGCCTATGTGATTTTCCCCCTTTTTTTTACAGCAGTGGAAATACATAGGAACAGATTTTGCCTGTGTGAAGTAATTGTTATTGCTTATTATTGCTACTTATGTATACTTTTAAAATCCATGATATATCTCAAAAATTTTTTTATTTCTTTTTTATTTTTTGAAAAGTTTCTTATAAATATCTTAAGTTTAAGAAATTAGAAAAACTAGGGCGCCTGGGTGGCTCAGTTGGTTGAGCGACTGCCTTCGGCTCAGGTCATGATCCCGGAGTCCCGGGATCGAGTCCCATATCGGACTCCCGGCTCTGCGGGAAAGTCTGCTTCTCCCTCTGACCTTCTCCGCTCTCATTCTCAGTCTCTCGCTCTCTAATAAATAAATTAAAAAAAAATCTTTTAAAAAAAAAAAAAGAAATTAGAAAAACTTTATGCCTTAATTTTTATAATGATTGTAGATGGAACAGAAGTCAGTTTATTTGTACTGCATTATACCAGAAACAGCATGTACAATTATTTAATTTGAAGTTCAATATTCATATTTAAGGTAGGACAAGGTAAATCATTGACATACATTGCATACTTTTGTCTTTAAGACAAAACAGTTGTTATAAATCTGGTATTTGAAACATAAACATGATATAATGTTAGAAAGTCACATATATGCCAATATGTAAAACATGTCTAAGAAATTTAATATATAAATGCCAGATCTATGACCCATCATTTTAATGAGGAAAAAACATAAGAACCCTTAAGAGATCAGATTTCGCCAACTAAACATATATAAATGTTAAATATTTAAGGAATGAGTCCTATGACCAAATCACTTTGTTTCAGGTTGCAATTCAAATCAACAAATAAAAGCTGAACATTCCTTAATAAGGAGCTCTTTTGTGTAAACAAACCAATCTACAAACTATAATTCATGTTATTTATGTACAGTAATGACATTTTCTCAGAGATTGACAAAGGCAAATTTCAAATAATGTAGCTGATGACTTGACAAATAATAATTTGATAAATTACGTTACTTGAAGAGAACCTAAGTAAGGAAAAATAAATTGATATTAACATAAATATACAAAATGAGCAGAAGAAATTGGTGGTCATCCTACACATACTCTCCACTATGGTTCCTTGTGTTGTTCTAAGGTATACACACCTCTAAAATTAGGTATAGCATCATATCCTTCTTACTATGGCTGAGGATTAGGAAATTCTGTTTGGATTGTCTTAAATATATAGTCACATTCAATTACTTTTTATTACATCTTTTGCTACCATTCTTACATGAACCTCCAAATTATATCTAGATTACTATAAAACCCTCTTTGTGTTTTCTGACTCTACAACCGCTCATTTAAAGTTTATTTTCAGCAAAGAAACCAGAGTAGTTTTTGTTTTTGTTTTTGTTTTTAATAGCTGTTAGATTATACCATTCTCCCCTCAAAATCTTGCAAGGGCTCCTCTGTCCACGGTGTCATACAAGAGACTACTTCATTCCCCTAGCCCAATTATTCTAGACCTCTTCTCTCTCTTACTTCCAATAGCCTCATAAGTTCTATTCCAGGAATACTTATGTTATGGTTCCTTCACCTTGGATAGTTTTCACTGACTGCTCCCTCTTATTTTAAAACTTTCTTCAAGATATGAGCAGAGCTAGGGTCTTATTTTTTTAAATCTTTGCTTAAATGTCACCTCAATGGGGAATACTTCTACAGTCTATTAAAAAACATTATTTCTTTTCTTGACATTCCAAAATTTCTTATCTTGCTCTATTCTGTTTATTTTTATGCAGAACTTTCATCACCCCACATAGTGGGTAACTTATTTTTTTTCTTTTTGTTTATTATCTCTATACCACTGATAAAATATAACTCCACAAGAGTAAAACTCAGTTTTATTCTTTAATATTTCTGGTACATAGTAAGTACCGAATAAATGTCTGTTGGATGGACGGATGGGAGAGAAGAAGGATGTGTATTTGGAAACTATAATTAACATTCTAAGAGGCAGCCTCCATTCCTACTTGAGTATATTGGTGAGTAAATGCTAAGGAATTGATTCCAAGTTCGTAGTTTATTGCAGCAGTCGTATTTTGTTCTTGTCAATACAAAATGATATAATATTTGAAAAATGTATAAAGAGTTAAATAAAAATAAAACCGTGTAACAATGTAATATGGCCAAGTTCCAAAACACATGAAATTTAATTCAGAGTATTGTAAGATGATAAACTAAGATGAGAAAATGAGAAGATGGAAAAAAATCAAGAACTGTCTAGCTCTTTCTTTCCAACAGGACACATTTTATATCACATTTACAAATCTCAAAGTGATATTTGCACATTCTATTAATATATGTCCAATGTATAAAACATAAAATAAAGACCAATGGTAAACTTAAATTTAATGACCCAAGAATTATTTAAAAGTATTCTAAAGCTATGTACAGTGACTAATATTTGAAATTCCATATATATAAATGGTATCACTTTCTTATTTAGGAATCAAGATATAAGCAATTACCATCAATTAACTCCTATCTTGAAGATAACCAAGGACATAAAAATTACAATGAGTCAACAACACATGTTCAGATAAATTGCAGCATTTTAATATTGAATGATATTTAAAAGTCATTTTAAATTCTTTTCACTAATAAAATTTTATGTAATTAAATGTAAAATGTGTTTTATAACTTTAATTTTGCTTATTTGATCTTTGAAAGCAATGTACAGAATGTAAAAGTTTAAACTTAAGAAATTAAATCCATGTATTAAATAAATAAAATATTATAGTCACATTATATTTACACAGTCATCATATTAGAGAGAGGACAAAAAGCTTTTTTTAATTAAAAATAGCTTAGGCTTTAATTTGTCCAAAGTATCATCTATTAAATAGGAATATGTCAAGAACTACTTTCTAGCACAATATATAATCTTTGTACTGGTTTTAAATGTGTAAAAATTCTTTAACTAATGATATTCTTTAACTATGATAGCCCTTCTTATTTTGCAATCCAGTAACAAGATAATTTCTTCTCGATTTCTGACCTAGTAAGTAAAATCATTATTCAGATACATGGGTGAACTTTTTCCTTTGAGTTACAATCTGGGCAAGGATTTTTAATACCCAGGCTAATTAACACAAAATATTTTTATTTTCTGTCCTTTGAAAATTACTGATCTATTTGGTTAGATAGTTCTAAAATAGATGGTAAAAGAAAAAATTGAACTGTTCTATATTTAATTTTACTAGAGAGGAAGGATAAGTAGCAGTGAGTAAGCAAAAAGAGTAAGAAGTGAGAAAGAACTAGCAGCAATAGAAATGAATTGACCTCTATAAAAAAGGTGGATTATCTTTCCTATGAGAAGTGGAGGTGCACCTGCGTGGCTCTGAATCTGACTCATGATTTAGGCTTGGGTCTTGATTCCAGAGTCCTGAGATTGAGCCCTGCATCTGGCTCTACACCTAGTGGAGTCTGCTTCTCTTCTTCTCCCTCTGCCCCTCCCTGCACTCTCCCTCTCTTTATCTCAAATTAAAAATAAATAAATCTTGAAGAAGAAGGAGAATAAATCTTACCTCTAAAGAAGGAGGAGGAGGAGGAAGAGGAGGAGGAGGAGGAAGAGGAGGAGGAGGAGAGTAGTACTGAACCAGGATGTAGGAAAACCCATTGTGACAACATAAGTCAGAGGCACTACAACATGTATCAAATAATTATGTTTTAGGCCCTTGATAGTTCCATCAACCCTACATGGTTAAAAATCTTCTATCGCAGTGGTATGGAAACAAAGGAGAATGATGTCTCAATGTTAAGCAAATTAATCTCTCCTTAATATAGAAAGGACACAGATTTTCCACATAAGTCTGCTAATTGATTTACTTTTCCCCTTTCTTTATTCTGAGGTTTATAGTCTTTTAAGGAGGCAATTTATAAGTCTAACTATATTGGGAGCCCCAAAATACAGTAAAATATGCAGGTCCTTAGATGTTTGAGATTGTTTCCTTTTTGTTCTAAGATAGATATCAAGTGAAAAATCTTGTTCATTTGTTTACCTGTAAATTTCCTTACTACTACAATTCTAAAATGTTCTCGTTTAAGAATATCAGTCAGAAAGATAAATCTAGTCATTAAATTTATACTCTGAAGACATGAAATATATATATATATATAATTGACCGAGAGGGAATGCAAAATTGGAAAAGGTCCCATGAGAACTGCAATAGTTGGGAAGAATGGTTTTGTACAACCATGTGTAATAGGAACCTGACTAAACTGGCACTGACTATGATTCTCCCAAATCCACAGCTTTGGGCTGAGGAAACTGTCAAATGCAGTTCTTAGAGACAAAACATTAAGATAGAAAGAAGTGCTTACAAGGAATTGAAAAGTTTCTTAAATAAAATCTGTTCTACCTTTGTCCCAGGTATTTTGCTCTGAGGTACCTTGAATCCATCAGCTATCGAGGCAAACAAAAAGATGGAATCATAGGGCTTGTGCTCCTTTCTTTCCCACAGACTTCCCCCTGAAAGATGAGAATTAATGGCACTGAATACATAGGCAGCAAAAAAGCAAATAATAGATGATAGTCTGTGATAGAAGGCTAGAAGCCATATTTTATCAAGGAATAACACAAACATCAGAATTCAAAGTCCTAAGAGTTTAATATAAACCCAGCAGTGATGGACTCTAAGGAATACTCAGATCTCAGATCCAGAGAAAATTTACTCTTTTCATGGCCAGCTATAGAAGTTGTAGGGCTCAGTGCAAAATAAAAATGGAGGGACCCTTGGTTAGTTGTGATGCCTATTTACTTGCTACTTAATGATATTCTAATTAAATAAAAATAAAAATTTTAAATTATTTTCATCTTTACATTGTACAAAGTTAGTTTTAGAGGTTAATATAACAGTATACATCTTGCATAAAGATTCATCCAAATCACACATTTCATACTCAGAGCTGGTAGATACATATATTCTTACTGCAATAGTGGAGAGGTTACCTACATTCAGTTGTATGCTGTTTTTTTCACTTCTTGATATTTGTATATTCTACCACTACTCTCTATATTTGGCTTACCCGTGACTAAGGTAGACTGAAAGGAAAAGGAACTATGGGTTGCCCTATTATTCCTTTCCTTCTATGTCATCACTTTTGGCAAAAATGGCTGCCTAATACATAGAAGTGACATGATAAATAAAGGATATGATAGAGTTCCTTAGTCTTTCATGTTTCTTACAATGCCATTACCTCCTTTCTGTATTCAAAGAAAGTTCTAGTTCAAGAGGAAAATGTGATGCCTCTGAATTATCAATACCTTCACTTGGTCTTAGAGGTGACACATGAGAAAGGCAGTTTTTCTAATTCTAAGTCTCTGACTTCCCTTTTCTTAAAACATTCATTCTAGAAAATGTGTACTCTTCCCCTTTGAAATGTAAATCTTTATTTTTTTAAAAGATTTTATTCATTTATTTGACAGAGAGAGAGATCACAAATAGAGAGGCAGGCAGAGAGAGAGGGAGAAGCAGGCTCCCTGCTGAGCAAAGATTCCCAATGTGGGGCTCTATCCCAGGACCCTGAGATCATGATCTGAGCCAACGGCAGAGGCTTTAACCCACTGAGCCACCCAGGCACCCCATGTAAATCTTTTTAAAAGCTTATTGCCCACTTGTTTATTTTCATTTGTGTTGTTTGTGTTTTAGACGTCAGTCATATATAAAAAATCATTCCCAAGACCAATGTCAAGCAGCTTTCCCTTTACTTTTCTTCTAGAAGTTTACAGATTAAGATATTATACTTAAGTTTTTAATCCATTTGAATTTATTTTGTGTATGGTGTAAGATGGAGTCCAATTTCATTCCTTCATATGTGGATGTCCAGTTTTCCCAACATCATTTGTTGAAGAGACTGTTTTTTCCCCATTGTATGTTATTGGTATCCTTGTGAAAGATGAGCATGTATGGGTTTATTTCTGGGATCTCTATTCTGTTCCATTGGTATATATGTCTGTCCTTGCATCATTACCATACTATTTTAATTTATTGTAGCATCATAATAGATTTCTAAATCAGGAAGTGTGATACTTCTGGCTTTGTTTTTTTTTTTTTTTTTCAAGATGACTTTGGTAATTCTAGGTCTTTTGTGGTTCCACATGATAATTTTAAGATTGTTTTTTCTATTTCTGTAAAAAATACCACTGGGTTTTGATAGGGATAACATTGAATTGGTAGATTGTTTTCGGTAGTATGGACATTTTAACAATATTGTGTTCCAAACCATGGACATATGATGCACCTTCCTTTATTTGTGTCTTCCTAATTCCTTCCCTCAGGAAGGGTTTAAAACTATAAACCCTTTTATAGATTTAGTGTACAGATCTTTCACTTTTTTAGTGAAAGATTATCCCTAATTATGTTTTATGCCATTGAAAATAGGATTATTTTCTTAATTTCCTTTTTGGATAGTTTGTTATTAGTGTATAGAAGCACAACTTTTTCTGTCTCTTGATTTTTGTATCTTGTAATTTTATTGATTTTATTATTTCCAAGATTTTTTTTTTGTGGACACTTTTTTATTTTCTACATGTAAGATCATAACATTTGCAACCAGAGATAATATTACCTCTTCCTTTCTGATTTGGATGCATTTTATTTCTGTTTCTTGCAAAATTGCCCTGACTAGAACTTCCAGCACTAAGTTTAATAGAACTGACAAGAATGGGCATACTTACCTTATCCTGATCTTAGGAAAAACTTTTAACCTTTACCATTGAGTATGATGTTAGCTGTAGGTTTTTCTACAGCTATAAGGCTTCTACTATGTTGTAGTAAGTACTTTATCCACCAAATTTGTTGAAAGTTTATCATGTAAGAGTGTTGAATTTTGCCAAATCCTTTCTTTTTTCAAATAATTGTAGTTCTTACCTTTCATTCTCTTAGTGCAGTATATCACATTAATTGATTCACATATGTTGAACCATACTTGCCTCCTAAAGATAAATCCCACTTGGTCATGGTATATGACACTTTAATTGTACAGTTGAATTCAGCTTCTTTATATTTTGTCAATGATATTTGTTTCTGTGTTCATTGGGGCTATTGGCCTAGAGTTTTGTTTTTGTTTTTATGGCTTGGTTTGGTTTGGTTTGGTTTGGTAGTGTTATTTTCTGGCTTCAATATCCAGGTAATGTGGCTTCATAAAGTGTATTTGGAAGGATTCCCTCTTCTTCACTTTTCAGGAAGGGTTTAAGAAGGATTGGTGTTAATGCTTTTTTAAATGCTCAATAGACTTTACCAGTGAAGCCATCTGGTCCTGAACTTTTCTTTTTTTCTTGAAAAAAAAAAAAAAAGATTTATAGAGTTATTTAGAAAGAGAGAGCATGCTCATGGGGGGAGGGGCAGAAGTAGAGGGAGAGAGAGAATCTCAAGCAGATCCCCACTGCATTGGGCTCTGTGCTCAAGCACAGAGCCCAATGCAGGGCTTGATCCCAGGATCCTGAGATCATGACCTGAAGTGAACCAGAGTTGGATGCTTAACTGAGCCACTGAGGTATCCCTGGGCTTTTCTTTGTTAGTGTGTTCTTCATTTATTTGTTATTTTGTCTTATATTCAATTACTGATTTAATCCTCTTCATTATTGTCATCTAATCAATCTTTCAATTTCTTTGTGATTCAGTCTTGATAGATTGTATGTCTTAAGAATTTACCCATTTGTTTTAGGTTTTTCAATTTGTTGGTATTTAATGGTTCATAATTGTCTCTTACGATCTTTTTAAATTCTTGGTACATTAGCTGACCAAAAAGTTTCTACACATCAAAGAAAAACAGTCAATACAATGGAAAAGCATCCTACAGAATGAGAAAACATATTTGCAAACTGTGTATCTGATAAGAAGTTGCTATCCAAAATGTATAAGGAACATCTACAACTCAATAGCAAAAAGAAACAAACAAACAAAAAAAACCAAACCAAACAAAAACAAATCAAATAACCTGATTTAAAAATGGGCAAAAAACTTGAATAGACTTTTTTTCCAAAGAAGACATACTATTGACCAGTAGATATATGAAAAGATGCTCCTCAGTGTAAATCGAAACCACAATGAGATTATTACCTCACATCAGTTATGATGGTGATTATTAAACAAACAAAAGATACTAAGTGTTGGTGAAGGTGTGGAGAAATCCTTGTGCATTGTTGGTGGGGATGTAAAATTGTGCAGCCACTATGGAAAACAGTATGGCAGTGCCTCAACAAGTTAAAAATAGAAATACTATATGATCCAGATATCCCACTTCTGTGTTTACCCGAAAGAATTGAAATCAAAATCTCAAAGATCATCCTGCACTCTGTTTATTGCAGAATTAGTCACATAGCCAAGTTATGGAAAGAATACAAATATCTCCTGGCAGATGAATGAATAAAGAAAATGTTCTGTATACATACAATGGAATGTAAGTATACATAAGGTTCCAGTAGAATAAGTGGAGCCATTCCTGAAAATTGTATGTAACTAAAATATCAACCAAGAATTATTAACTATGCCATGAGCTATAATAAGTACTGGAATTATCATGGTGGTTCTGATCTGTTAACTCTCCATAAATGGCTCCTTGGTATTCAATCATTTTCATACTTTTGCATCTGCCTAATAAAGTTTAATGTACCAACAAACAAAACATTTAAATTTCAAGATATATCTCAAGAATTTTATATCAAAAATTTTATAATTCTGTCATTGAAATTATTCACATAATTTAGGCATGAGAAAATTTATTCTAGTGATCCTGAGATCAGATACTGATCAGATGAGAAAAGCTAGTTTCATGAAGAAAAATATAGCTTCACTGTGGATGTGGGTTTATAGTGTAGAAAACAAACTTAATCATTTATTAAGAAATAGAAACTAAATCATTTGATGATTGATTACTATGGATGGAAATGAAGATTCTAAAATGGATTAAAATTTTCTGACTTGAATAATTGGCAGAAAGGGAATTCCACTGACCAAAACAGACAACACTGCAAGAAAGCAGATCTGAGTTTGGGAAAAAGAAGAAAAATGACTTTAAGATACAGGCAATAAAATGAGTGATATATTAATTCATTCACACAGAAAATGTAAATTTAATAATTACCATGATTCACATGCTCTTTTGAGATCTGGGGACATGGTAGGGAACAAAGCAGATATAATCCCTCATTTTATGGAAGTTACAATGTAGTGGTGGAAAGAAATTATACACCCCTAAAGGAAACAGATATAAGATAATGTTTGATGTCAATTGTCCAATAAAAGTTAATGACAGAGAGTTGTAAACAAGTGGGAGGAGATGGGTGTATTCAATAGTACAAATGCATCAGGTCGATCAAGTAAATGTCATTCTTGCAAAAAAATGTGAACACATTCAGTAATCAGGAAGTCACTAATCACCTAGAGAAAAAAAGACTAATGTTAAAGATTAAAAAGATCTAGTGATTCCAGTCTGGATAGTGGTAAAAAGAAATTCTTCCATTAGATTGAAAGAAAAGTAAATGTAGTATAATATTTAAGAGCAGTGAAGACCATACCTTGGTGGAGCTTCTAGGAAAACTGGAAATCAACAAAGGCTACCCAAATAAAAACAAATACAAGTTATTTAGAGATTTCTATTGCTAAAGAATCAGCCACCATCCCCTATGTTTGTCAGAGGTTTAAGGCAGTCAGAGTATGGGGATACCTCACATAGAAAAAAAGGAATATAAAGATATTCTCTGATTGGAAGTTTTGTCAGGTGTGGAAAATAAAGATCACTCAAATGAGAGCAAAGAGAGTCTATCTGTTCAGAGCTTGCTATAACAAGGAGTCAGATATCATCACTTCCTCTTGTCAGAGACTCAAAGTCAGGCAGGGGAGTGGAAAAGCTTTATAGTGAAAAGAAAGAGAAGGCTTTCACGTATGCTTTCTTTGGAGACTGGTGTCGGCATAAAGAAGCTGGACATGGGCTAATTACAAGTGGGCACTTTATGGCGTTTGGGGAACCATGTGGCTTTCTAACTCTTCATCCAGAGTTAGCAGTAGGATAAAAATAAATAAATAAATAAATAAAAGAAAGCTAGCAGTCATTAACTAAGTCTTGACTTTTCTGGGCCAATAGCTGCAAAGGTTGTGGTTTGACTTTCTGGGCTTATTTCTGCAGAGGTTGGGGATTAGAGTTCTATGGTCATCTGCAGTCTACCCATTCTTCATTTATACACTCAGTCTCTCATTTGTGCTGTGCTATGCTGCCCAAATCCGCCCTTGCAAAGCTGAAAGAATTATTCCTTCAGCTTTTGGAATTGGCTGCTACCACAGCCAAAACCATGCCTCCTCCCTTATGAGCAGCCTACATCCAATTACTGGTGGCCATGCAGGTTTAAGAACCAAATCACACACTCCAATTCAGGACTGAATGGATAGCAAACTCCAGAGTGTCTTATGGGATTTGCAAAGGTTGAGTTGTGACTGAATTGCAGGTCCAATCCTCTCTCTGCCCAGTCCTGCTTTTTCACTTGTTGATCCACTCCCGCTACACTTCTTTTAGACTTATGTGTTCCAAAGGAACCTGACCCTCCACATCAAATGCTAATATTTATATTTGTGAAGGATGATAGTTCCATACTTCTCAGCTAGAGATATAAAGTCTCTTTGGCTATACTTGTGCCAAAACTTGCAATCACTATTAACAGGATTATTTTTTAAATGTGAGGGTTTATAATTTTAATTAAAATTGCTTAATACATGATAATTTATCTATGTCTTTATATAGATATTTTTCAATCTAGGGGAAATAAATGTCTTTGTGGGTTGAAAGTTTATATACTCTCCTAAACAGGTGTTTTAATCTCCCTTCCCTATTAGATTCTAAAATTTCTTAACACTTTTTGTCATTTATTCCCTTTATTCTTTCCTTTATAGTGCTTTTTTAAATATAACGTTCTTTTTTCAAACCTCTAATACCCAAACTTTTTTAGTTTCTCGGTTTTTCTCTCACATCATATCTTATAATTGTGATGAACTGATATCTGCTCACGCTATTTTTTTTCTTTTAATGAAGTACAAAGTACTTGGTTGTGCTACACTGAGAACTCTGCTCTCTCCTATTCTAATCATCTGTTTATTTTCTTATTTTGGCCAATAGATTCTACACACTGAAAGCAACAAATAATAAATATTTATTAAATTATTAAAGTGTCTACATAGGCATAAAACCTGTTTACAAATGTTTTTCTAAAATGTTCATAAAATTGATATCTGCATATCTATAACTGTCAATCAATAGGAATGGTTTACAAAGACCCAAGTAAATATGTAATTTCATCAAATTGTAGAGCTCATTGGAGATATTCAAGATTGGGAGTGATGTTTAAATCTATAAATAATTACTAAAGGGATACCTGGGTGGCTCAGTGTGTTAAAGCTTCTGCCTTTGGCTCAGGTCATGATCTCAGGGTCCTGGGATTGAGCCCTGCATCGGGCTCTCTGCTCTGCAGGGAGCCTGTTTCCCCCTCCCTCTCTGCCTTCCTCTCTGCCTACTTGTGATCTCTCTCTCTCTCTCTCTGTCAAATAAATAAATTAAATCTTAAAAAAAAAACCCTTAAAAAATTAAAAAATAATTACTAGAGAATGCCTGATGCCTGATCAGTTCATTCTGTTTTTCTCATAGAAATATCTTGAAATAAACAAGATAATTGAAAAGAAATAAGATAAAATAACTTAAAATGGACTTGATTCATCATATTTTATCCAATCATGTTTCCTGCAGTTTACAGGCACAACATTCTTTTTGCCAAATATTTCACACATAATATATTACCTATATTAACTTCCTTGAAAGTCAGGCAAATACTAATATGTACTTTGGAAGTGCAGTAATGGGGAAACAAAAGTTCACCTAGTTATTGTGCAGAATACCTGGTGATTAAAACAGGTCTCTCTACTAGCAAAAGCTATGTTTTTTTATCATTTCCAACACATGCTTCTTAATATATTGTTAGGTATTTTCACATGTGAGTTGCATTTTTGTCCTACTACTCTTGTACTTTTTAAATAAAAATCTGAAAATGAGTAACATTCTAAAGATGCATTATTTTTGACTATACTGGAGAGTGTTTCTCTAAGATTCTCACAGTCATTTCTCACGCACTTCACTGATGCCAAGCAATGAATTTCACTTGAATTCTCTTGAATTGGTTTCAAAATGTAGTAGCTTTTAATTAATCTCCTCTTTGCTAGTTTTTCTCTACTTTACAATCCCCATTAACTTTAAATAACATGTCCCAGGCCATCAACTTTTATGCTTTTGTTTTGTTTAAGAGTTTGAATAAATTTAATTACTGAATGCTTTCCCAGGGTTCTACAGTTTTGGTAGATACTTATTTTCCTTCCTCTTCTTTTATTTATTTTTTTGTCTTTACAGATCATATTTAAGACTGCAATTTCTTGGATATTAGCCACATTTTCATGCTCCTCTCCACAGGATATGTAAAAACAGATGTCAATCTTCTCGGCTTATAGAAGTGATATATACATGAAAATATTAACATGGCAAGTATTCACAACAACAGATACAATTTTATTCATTCTGCTTATTTATCTGTTTTTAAAAGATTTTATTTATTTGAGAGAGAGAGAGAGTGAGAGAACATGCATGAACTGGGGGAGGGGCAGAGGGAGAGATCCTCAAGCAGACTCCACATGAACATGGAGCCTAATACAAGACTCCAAGCCATGACCCTGAGATCATGATCTGAGCTGAAATTAAGAGACCAGCGCTCAACCCACTGAGCCACCCAGACATCCTGTCATTTTGCTTATTTATAAGCTTACTTATATGCATCTGTTTTGCCAATCTTCTGATTCTTCATAAATAATGAAAGCTTCATTATTTTTCTTTAGTATGCAAATATAGAACTATTTTTCAATATTTTTCTTAAATATATAAAAAATAAAATAAAGCAAGAGAGAGGAAGGGACACAAAGAGATCAATATGTGACTATTCACCACAGTAGTTCACAATTATTTGCAAAGCCCAAACTGGAACTGAATTTACCACATTTCAAAAGCAGCTGCTACAAGAACAGCTCTTTAATTTTCACACTCTCATGAGAGTCTGCCCACCAGAAAATTCATGCCTTTGAAATAGAAATTAAACGTGGGTGAAAGAAAAGTTCACCAGCATTTGGAGCATCTAGAAAGAAAGCCAACATCTGCTCTTATTTGGCCAAGGGAAAAAGAGAAAAAAGGTGGCCTGCTTTTGAATGGCCACTGTCCCATGTCAGGGCACACAGTTGAGAATACCGAGAGTGGACGTCCTTTCATCTTCTCTTGTGTCCTTTCATCTGTGCTTCATTTGCCAGCCACACAGGTATGCCTTTTGAGAATAACAGAGCAACAAGAGGGAAGGAAACTTGATATTTCATGCAATGGCATCACCATTTCTTTCTAGGACTGCTGAATATCAGATTGCTATGAAATAGAGAAACCATTTTCTAAATCATTTCATTTACCATTGTTCTTTTTTCAAGTTTTTATTTAAATTCCAGTTAGTTAGCATACAGTGTAATATCAGTTTCAGATATAGAATTCAGTGATTCATCACTTCTATACAACACTGGGTGCTCATTATAAGTGCCCTCCTTAATCTCCACCACCCATTTAACCTATCCCCTGGACCACCCTCCCTCTGATAACCATAAGTTTGTTCTTTATAGTTAGGAATCTCTTTCTTGGTTTCCCTCTCTCTTTTTTTCTCTATGTTTGTTTTATTTCTTAAATTCCATGTATGAGTGAAATAATATGGTATGTGTTTTCCTAACTGACTTGCTTTGCTTAGCCAAATTACGGAAAGAGCCCAAATATCCATTGACTGATGAATGGATAAAGAAGAGGTGGTATAGGGTGCCTGGGTGGCTCAGTTGGTTGAGCAACTGCCTTCGGCTCAGGTCATGATCCCGGAGTTCTGGGATTGCGTCCCACATCAGGCTCCCAGCTCCATGGGGAGTCTGCTTCTCACTCTGACCTTCTGCCTTCTCATACTCTCTCTCTTTCCTAATAAATAAATAAAATCTTAAAAAAAAAAAAAAAAGAAGAGGTGGCATAAATATACAATGGAATATTACTCAGTCATAAAAAAGAATTGAATCTTGCCATTTGCAATGATGTGAATGGAGCTGGAGAGTATTATGCCATTATGTTTTGATTGTTTGGTTTTACAACCAGGTCTGTATCCTAAAAAGCACAATTGTTACTTTACAAGTAAAGCCATGGGAACACCTAGAAGTAAACACAAATGATTCGTATAGGAGAATAAATAAAGAAAAAGCAGCTGAAAAAAAAAAAAAGAAAAAGAAAAAGCAGCTGAACATAAACTCCAAATAATAATTACAAAAAAGAAGGAAATACACACTGGGGCAGTCATGTTCTGAGCAGTTCTTGAGATTAGTCTACCCTGTTTTGAGAGTATATTTCCAAAGATGTCCTCATTGGTTAGGGTCAGTGAGTGTAACACCTCCCTGGCCATCCTAGGGCAAAACCATCACTGTATTTGGAGGTATCAAAAGAGGACTAGCCGAACTTTGATGATGACCAGTTTGACCTGTACTGTTATGGTGACATTTTCAATTTTAGAGATTAAAAATCAGCATTACTAATTTTCAAAATGATGGGTTAATATAAAGGCAAGAATTTCTCTAAAAACAGCATTGACTCTAGGTGGAGACTAATGAGTTAAGTAGAATACCAGAAATTCAGTGTATATATTTTGATTATTTTCCCCATACTGGGAAATAAATCAACTTCCATCAGAACTATTTTTTTTTGTACCCATATTGGTCAGGAGACTGCTGCATTATCCTCCAAGGTCATGACAAAGCCTTGCCAGATGCCTTATCAGCACTTATGGAACAAGCTGAAAATTCACTAATGGTAGCATTATTGTCTAATCTTATTGTTAAGGTGAGTCACCAAGTTACTACTTGCCAAAAGGTAAGCTCTAAAGAGCAGAAGAGTCTTTAGAGATCAGAAAATGACCTTTATAAAGGATTTGGGAATTAAATATAGTTGAGTAGAAAAAGGGAAAAAACTGGAAAATGGGGGAAAAAATCCATCAACTATGGTAGGTCATTTACTTAAAATGTTAGTTTAAGGTACTGACTTTCCTTTGCAAAGATTTAACTAGTTTGAAGCACAGCTTCTTGAGTTTTCTAATTTCTCTCTCTTCCACTTTTACTTCCTTGAAAGGCTAGGCATCTCCTATTAGTGTCTCAGGCTTAACTAATTATATACCGCCAATACATACTTATCCATTTATAAACTTCAGGTATCAGCCTGAAATCACTTCTTATTGAAACTGAATTTTGAATATTTTTAATAAATATAATAAATGTGTTGTACTTTCCTTAGTTCCTTTTATCCCACAGCACCCTGTCACTCTTATTCATATGTATGGTAATGCGCATAGCCTACAGACCAAGAGCTGTAAGTTGCTTAAAACAAACTCAGGATCAAGGAAAAAAATAGATGAATGCATTTCCTATATTTTCAATGATTGTTTCTGATCTGAAAATTATCTCATCTAAGTTTCAAATGAAGAATTGTTTTGTCTCATAAAGAAGCTCAGATGTAGTCCAATTTGCTCTATCTGATGATTTTTAAAAACCTTGCTAATTAGGCTTAGTGGGCAAGAAATGGCTCTCTGCAGAGACTGATAAAGCTACAGGAATGAGGGAGAATGCCAGAAGCATGGCAATTCAGGAAAATGAGTTTTTGAAACTGTGCCCTGCTTGATTTGCTGATACTGTAACAGAATCTGAGGTGGCAGAAAAGAGAGGGACAGATGGCAGGAAACAAAGGTGGCAAATAAGAGTGTTGGTAAATTTCAGAGTTTCCCCTTGTTATGGTCTGAGTTGTGTTCACTCAAAATTCATGTGTGGAGCCCTTAATCCCCAGGTACTTCCGGTATCTCAGAACGTGAACTTATTTGGAGATAGGTTCTTTACAGAGCTAATAAAATGGAATCAGTCGGATGGGCCTTATTCTAATACATCTGTCTTTTTTTCTTTTTTAAGATTTATTTATTTATTATTTTAGAGAGAGTGAGAGCATGAAAGGGAGGAGGAGAGGGAGCTGGAGAATCTCAAACAAACTCCCCACTGAGCATGGAGCCTGATATGGGCTTGATCTCATGACTCGGAGATCATGACTGTGAGATCATAACTTGAGCCCAAACTAAAAGTCAGAGACTTAACCCACTGAGCCATCCAGGCATCCTATCTCATCTCACGTCTTTATAAGAGAAGATTAAGACACACAGAGATATCCAAGATATAAAGAAATACCCCAGATATGTGCATGCACAGAGAGATAACCATGTGAAACACAGTGAGAAAGTGGCCATCTGTAAGCAAAGGAGAGAGACCTCAGAAAAAACAAACCTGCTAATACTTTGACTTCAAAGGGTCGAGCTTCCAGAACTGTGCAAAATAAGTTTTAAATTTGTTTAATATTATCAGTAAATTATAAAAGTATTAAATATTAATTTTATTTAGTAAATGAATGAAGTGTCTATTGTTTCAGTCATTTTGTGGTATTTTGTGATAGCAGGTATATTTAATCTGCAAAACCCTAGATTTCCATAGATGACTTAGTAATTCAGGAATCCACTCACCCTGCTTAGCGTAGGTAAATAGTAGAATAGAAGACAGTGAGTTGGATCAAGAAAGTGGCCTAACCATCTCTCTCCCTGGCCAAAAATGACCAAAAATATAAATATTTTACCTTTTTTTCCTTATCCTCTGCCATGTTGCTCAGGACTGGCCTTGTTTACACTTCGTTCAAGTGATTTCTAAGTTTGTTTTAATTCTACCTAGTATTTCTCAACAGATGTTAGTTTTTATTAGAATAAAAAATAATAGCACTTAAGGAATTTCAGATATGTTAGCACTGAATGTGAATCTGGGGATGTTAAGAACCATTCCCACATTCGTAAAAACTTGGACAGCAATAAGTGATACTGTAATAGTCTGCTAGCAAATATGGGCAAGAATCAGATTTACCATTCAGGGTTTATTCTGTTCAGACATAGAATTAATGTAAATATGTCTCAAAATTCAGATTGAGTATCTACAACCATAACCCCAGAGATCATCCAGATATGAGGGGGTTATAGAAAGCTTGCTTTCTTCCACCTGTATTTCTCTCATATGCAATGATTATTCAATATAGATGAAAGCTACTTATTCTTTTTTGAAAGTAGAAATAAGTGTCAGTAAATTGATTTGAAATATATGAAGTATGTAAAATCTTTCCTTGAGTTTTCAAACTCTGTCTTTTACAAATCTTCATATGATCAGGTTAAAATAACTGAATAACAGCTCACAAGAAAATGAATAACTGATTTCTTCCGAAAATTTGTGGAAAAACTAGAGAAAGTAAATATCAAAAAAGCAAAATAATTAAGTACTCTACCTATCTATAAAGAAAAATAATAGTCTATCTAACATGATTTAAAAATGTTAGGTAGCGGAATTTTCGGAAAAGTTAAGACAAATGAACTGCTCACACAACAGATTAAATAGTGGGAAGATTCTCTTGAGTGAACGTTAGTTTATCTATAATAGATAAATTTGCTACTTAAATGCTTATTTTATTTTAGTTGCATAAAATAAACAGAAATATATGAAAACATTTAATATCACAGAACTGTAGAAACAAGTTATTGTAAGAATAATAACCATTTTAATTATCTTGAAGTAATGTTAAAATATATTTATTTAAAAAGTACATACATACAAACAGACAAAACCTATTATTTCCCTAACAGCACACTGTCTTGATTATTGTGACTTTTTAATACTTCTTTAAGTAGATAGTGTCAGTCGTCTGACCTTGTTCTTCAATATTCTGTTGGGTATTTTGATTATTTTGCTTTTTTATATAAGCTAGAATAAGTTTGTTGAAATGTACAAAATAAGTTGCTGAGATTTTTAAATCAGTTGTGTTGAATCTATACAACAAATTGAGAAGGGCTGATATTTTGATGATATTGGATCTACCAATGAACATGAAATATCGCTCCATTTATTTAGCTCTTCTTTGATTTGTTTAATCAGACTTTATGATTTTCTTCATGTAAATCTCATATATATTTTGTTATGTTTATACCTATTTCCATTTTTAATACTAATGCAAATGATGTTATGTTTTTAATTTTAACACCAATTGTTCATTGTTGTTCTATGGGAAAGCAATTGACTTATTAGTATATTAATCCTATATTCTGTAACCTTAGTATAATTGCCCAATAGTCCCATTTTTTTGGCTGATTCTCTGAGATTTTTTGTGTAGACAATCATGTTATCCATAAACAAAGATAATTTCTTTCTTCCCAATATACGTTTTCTTATATTACTGCATTCGTTAGTACAGTGTTGAAAAGGAGTGGTGAGAAAGAATGTCTGTCCTTCTCTTGTTCTTGATCTTGGTGGGAATGCATCTAGTTTCTCCTCATTAAATATAATGTTAATTATAAGTTTTCGTAGAGGATCTTTATCAAGTTGAGGAAGTTTCTCTCTCTTAAAATAAATTTTAAAAGCATAACTTTTTAATTTAGGCTGTTCAAACTAATGAATGCAGAATTTACATCTCATCACAATGGAGAGAGCTTCAAGGGAACAATTTTTGGTTACACTATTTTTTGTTGTTGTTTGTTTCGCTTTGTTTTGTTTCGTTAGCACATAGCACAAATTATCCAAGATAATTCTGTATACGAACGCATATTTAAGAAAGATAAATGAGACATTAGTGTCACCCACAACACTGATGAACATTGGTTATTCATCTTTCCCTGAATCAGGATCTCTTTATTATGTTTGGATATTTTCCTATCCTGTGAGTCTTGGTCAGTTAAAGAGACCATAATCCACTGTAAAAATTTAAAAAATCCAAGCATTGACTTTCCTGAGTTGTCTTGTAACTAGAATGTTGGAGCTGGATTAAGGCTCAGACAGCCAATGAACACAGCTCATACTTCTAATTAAAAGCTGCTTTAACAGGGCGCCTGGGTGGCTCAGTTGGTTAAGTGACTGCCTTTGGCTCAGGTCATGATCCCGGAGTCCCGGGATCGAGTCCCATATCGGACTCCCGGCTCTGCGGGAAGTCTGCTTCTCCTTCTGACCTTCTCCCCTCTCATTCTCGGTCTCTCTCTCTCTCTAATAAATAAATAAATAAATAATCTTTAAAAAAAAAAAAAAGAGCTGCTATAACAAAGTAGCATGCATAATGGAAAATTTACTCAGGTGGTGGACAGTAGTGACACTAATTGTGGCAGCAAAATCCAATTTATAAGAGCAGCAGTGGCTATGATATCAGTGTTGCTATCCTATGTCCAGTGCTATGAGCATGCCCACTTGATAAAATTAAAACTTCTAGAGCTTCCCTTAAGTTCCCCTGCCTCCCACTGTGGCTGCATAATACATGCCAGGGCTAGCATTCAACATCCATTTACTTAACTGTAGGTTCAGTTGTGTTGGCTGACACTCAGACTGATTTTTGTGATGAGTTTTAACTTCCGTTCTGTATCATTTTAAAAACGAGCCTGGTGGTGAGTATTGAGAAGGGCATGTATTACATGGAACACTGGGTGTGGTGCATGAACAATCAATCTTGTAACACTGAAAAAATAAACATATTTGGGGAAAACAAAACAAAACAAACAAAAAAAACTATTTCTGTTTTAATTTCAAGCTACCTACCAAAGTATTAACCCATCTAATATTCTTTTAATAAAATTATATTTATCCTTCAATAAGAAAGAATTCTATTCGACTGCTTGCAACTAAGATTCCTTTATCATGGACTAGCTTTGGTAATCTTCTATGGGCAAGATACTAACACATAACTGCTTTTAGATTGTAAGGAGTTATACAATTCTTGATCTCAATAATTTTTGTGATTTAGATGGGGAGATCATACAAAAAGACATAGGCATCTAATTAAAATTTTACCAAAATGCAGCCATAAAAGATATGTTACATGATTTATTATTAATATATGGGAAGTATAAATTGTACATGCAGTAAACTCAAAAGAGATGTCTTTGAGTTGCAACTGCATGTGAGGGCTTTAGAAAACATGAAGCTGAGTTGTTGGGAAATTTAGTTTTAGATAAAGAAGATGTGAGGAGATATAGTTCTGTGAGGAGTGCTAGTATCTTACCTTTTTGTGATCAAGATATGGTATATTCATATTTAGTAAATGTTCAGATAGATGAATGGATAGATGACTGGGTGGATGGACAGGAACAATTTAACAATTATGAAAATATGGAACCATTAAAATAAAGGTTATTATTTCAATAGACAGTAGACTATTCTGTTTGATGTAAAAATGTTGGATAGGTGACTATTGAATATCAGCATGAAAAGTATAAGATACAGACTCAATTTGGAGAAAACAGAAAGAAAACTCTGGGGGTCTTAGACATCAGAGTGTAAGTGAAGGTTGTTAATCTTCTACTTCCATATATTAAAACCCATACTTGAATGTGCAGGTACTGAAAGAAATTTGAGATATTTTACATCACATGTTTATGATGTATGCCAAATGATGAGTTCTCTCGATTAAAACCCCCAATTCCAAAGTTCCTATATCATTTGAATTTCATGTATCCATAGAATCCAGATAATTTTCCTAGAGGTATTCTTTTCAAAGTAGTTATTAAATTTTTAAATATAGAAGGACTTGGAAGCCTCAGTCAGTTAAATGTCCAACTTTTGATTTCTGCTCAGGTCATGATCTCAGGTTTGTGAGATCAAGCCCTATATTGGACTCTGCATTGGGCATGGAGCTTGCTTAAGATTATCTCTCTCCCTCCCACCTTGCCCTACCACTCTCTCTCTCAAAAAACTAAAATTAAAAAAATGTTTTTAAAGATTTTTATTTATTCACTGGAGAGAAAGGGAGAGTGTGTGTAGCGGGGGGAGGAGAGTGAGAAGGACTAGCAGATACCTGCTTAGCACAGAGCCAAACACAGGGCTTGATCACATGATCCCAAGATCATGACCTGAGCCAAAATCAAGAGTCAGATCCTTAACTGATTGAGTCACCCAAGTGTCCCTAAAAAAAAAAATTAAATATAAATTTATATGAAGAATTTCCAACATTGGGGACCTAATTAACTTTTAAAGCTATCAATAGCTGTTAATACTTTACACTGAATTTCCAAAATGATCCAAAATAACTGACACCTACTCCCCATCTCTGAATACGATAACCAATTCATGTAAATATATAAATATAGTCAAAATATAGTTAATATATATAGACAGGATACAATAATCCTCATGGTTAATCATAAAGAAAACCACATACATCCTTTTTTTTTCTTTCTTTATGAGTTTATATTCCCAATTTACTCTTTATCTTTTTATCCTTTATCCTTAGAAAATATGTTATATAATGACTAATTTCCATGTAGATATTATTGCTTTATTTTAGTCATATCTTCAAAACAATATTATTCACATATAATTATAAATCATTAGAAAACATTGGCCATTAATGATTGCATATTAGTATTTGCATATTTACTTCATGAATCATATTGATTTATATACTTAAATGTTATTTTCAAAATGTATAAATATTTTATAGTTGCTCACAAAAACAACTATGAATAGTTTTTAGGGCTTGAAATTATATGGCCTTTAATTTTGTGCAAGTTTTGTTCTTAACGTCATGTAAATTATCTCTCTTATTTTGAGTTGTATGCTTTCATATTTGGCAGGTACACTCTCCTCAGTACCTAGATTTGGAAAGCAAGTGTTAATGAGAAAACAGAAATACATGTGTGAAAATGACAACATAGTGACATATATGCTTTACTCTGAGATGAGAATGAAAACTCTTCAAATACCTAATGCCAAGTTAAATTAACATGAGCTACTTCTCAATAAAAAGGGATTAACTTTCTCTTCTGAAGAAGTCAAAAACACACAGTGACAACTGTTTTGACCCTGGGTTTCAAAGCAAACAGAATAAAAGGCTCATGACATTAGACATGCACACATTTGGCATTTTCACAATTTTTAAGTTCATACAAGAAAACTTTGAGGATAATTTATTTCTAAAGGAAACCAAGGTGGTTTAAAGATTTTTCACTTCTTCAATAACACAAGTGATGGTGTTATTCAAAGGGACATTTCTGTCTCTTCCAGAATAACACTTGTATTACATGTCCATTCAAAATGTGTTGTAATTGAAAGAATCCTAATGTGGATGTTATCATTCCTTAGAGGATATTTGAGAGATTGCAATTCTGATTTATAGATAGCAGCATCAGAAAGAGGCATGGAGAGCTACACTCAGAATGATCAGAATGAGGAGGACAAAAAACAAATTTTAGAAAATTATTTTCATCTTCAAACTTTAGATGAAGGTCTTGTGTTAGGAGGTTGTTTGGAGCATCACAGGATTACTCCACTCTAGTTTATCCCTTACTCATTAGACTGAAATTCACTTTTTGATACAGTAATATCATTACCAATTTGAAAATAACTAAAACAATAGCAAATATTTGCCAAAATAACTTGACCGATTTGCTCATAAACTTACATTACTTTTACATCATTAAATTACAGACTGCCGCTGCATACAGCTGTGTCCATTTAAAATGGAATGTACAAAAAAGTTACCACACTGATTTCACTAAATTTGACATACAACGTAACTAAGTACAAATAGAATATCAGAATAAAGTTGTTTCTAGTATAATTAATATAAAAGGAACTATAAAACTATTTCATAAATATGTCCATAAGAGTGAGCGTGTGGCTCATTACATTTATATATTAATCATTTTGAAAGTCATTAACCCACTACTTATAAAATCTATGAATAAAGATCAGCACTTGTATTTTACACTGTTTTATAAACTTCAACAGACATTACATTTTTTTAAAAGATTTTATTTATTTATTTGAGAGACAGAGAAAGTGAGAGAGAGCATGAGAGGAAAGAAGGTTAGAGGAAGAGGCAGACTCCCCATGGAGCTGGGAGCCCCATGTGGGACTCGATCCCAGAACTCAAGGATCATGACCTGAGCCGAAGGCAGTTGCTCAACCAACTGAGCCACCCAGGTGCCCAACAGACATTATATTTTTAAAGAAAGTTTTAGAGGTTATATTTCAACACGTTGAAATAATTTTTCAAGACATAAACTTTTCATTTTTTTAATAAATTTTTCATTTAAAGCATGACGCCTTCTATGGACTTCATGTCCGTATCTTTAAACATTGCTGCATTTATTTACATTTTAATGAAAATTATTCTCAAATATAAATAATACCTGTATAAAATTTTTACAATACCTTACTTCAAAACACTTATGTTGTTTTGTTATCACAATGAATGATTTACTTGAAATTTCATCAGACAGTACATTAAATTTAAGATAGTAGCAAAGTGATCATTTGTGAATAGGAAATACTTATTTTAAATGCATAGAACTAGACAGACTTCATTTTATAAATATAAATATTAATATTGGTAAAACTATCAATATTAATATTAATATTGGTAAAGTATGAAAAGACAAAGGTAGTAACAGAAGTTAATTACAATAATAACATATTGCCACAAGTTGTAAATCCACACATATTATTATATTTTAAACAAATTACTTCACTAAATTATGAAACATAATTTATCAAACTTGTCAATATTTGGCTATTCTTTTATTATTTAATTCAATTCATCCTATCCATTCCATGTTATGCTTCCAGAAAAGAGAATGAAAACAGATTAAATTCATCGCTTGAGTAACTGGAAATTCTCTGGTTTAATTTACTCTGCAAGTTACATGTGTGTTGATAGTTAAATGAAATTGCAGCCCTCTAAGATGTAGAGATCAAAATATCTTCCATACCTTTTACACTTATAATAAAACACACATAATTGATCTCTATAAAAGGAAGACACTAGATTAATCTAATAAATAAATCAATGTGCTTTCCCTTGTTTGGAGAACAAGAAGATAATGTAGTTAAACAACTCTTTAATCATTGTACAAACCTTTTTCATATTGTTTACTACATAGTATAGTGTTAAATTCTTTTTTTTTTTTAATACTTAGTGTCTTTTTTTTCAAGTGCTGTTTTTCCCTAGATATGTAGGGGCAATATCTCACTATTCACATTACTAGAGCTATAAGAATATATTATTGAACCATCAATATCTGTAATTACAATGGAATATCACAACCCCTGAAAAAAATCCAAGGCTTCGGTTTCTTATTATTTTATGTAACAAATAAGTTAGCTATATGGCCCTGTTAATAAGACATATTTAATTGCATCATAATATATTCTATTAAGAAAAATACGTCAAAGGGAGGTGAATTTTGAAAAATAAAACCACTTAAGGTTACATTAGTTTAGTTACAAAATATTACATTGTGAGATTTTTTTTTTGAGAGATCAGTGATTTGTGTCCAATCAGGATGTATGCAGATGGGATAGGAAGACCGAAATTGGAAAATGTCATTAATTTATTCCTAAAATGATATCTCCTGAGCACTTATTATATGCTACATAAGGTGTTAATCACTATGTGGAGACTAAAGAATAAACTCTCTCTTCCCCTGAGCTTAAAAGAGGACACAATTTCAAAACATACATGTGCATTTTTAAAGGGCCACTCTATATAATGAAAATTAAAAATCATAAATAATCTTGTTGTAGAATTATCAAAGTAATTCAACTTGAAAAAATAATCTAATACTTAATATTCAAGTTTCATTAGTAAAGAAAAATAAAAAAATAAAAGTAGAGATAGTGTTTATTTTCCAGAATCATATAAAAATATTTTTCAAAATAACAAGCATATTTTTTCCAGTTTCCATTTCTTTCAAAGATAATATATATAGCATCAAGAAATCAGACAAATTTGAAGATCAATTAAACAGAGTATTTTATTTTTCCAACATACTATCTTAGAAAATGGATTTAGAGAGAGAGAGAGAAAGTGGGGGGTAGGAAAGGAGAGGCAGAGCAGGGGAAGAGGAAGAGCTTAAAGAGAGAGAATCTTAAGCAGACTTCATGCCCGATGCCCAGCACAAAATGGGGCTCGATCTCAGAACTCTGAGATCATGACCTGAATGGAAACCAAGGGTCGATCGTTTAACCAACTGGGTCACCAAGCATCCCAGTAGCTTATACTTCTAGTATACTTGATTAAATATATTCCTTTAGGCATTGAAAACACTATGTAAGAAAAAAAGTGTGCATAAAATATTCCTGACATTTAGACTCAAATTATAAAAAATAGTTTAAAGGTGTACACATTTCATAAATTTTGCACTTAACTGAAAGAATTGTTCAATCTCCTCTCCAGTGAGTTTTTATTGTAAGTTATAAATTTCAGCTTCTTAAGAAAAGATAATTATTTTTTCATGGAAAAACTGTTCCAGATTCCTAATCGGGAAATGATGGAGTAGCTTGCAGGATATCAAGAAAAACTAGAAAAGTCAGTTAAAAATAAAAAATAAGTCTGTTTAAAAAAATAAGATAGCTGCCTAAGTAGCCAGGAACTTAGGAGGCAAGTTACTAAAGAGTAGGGACCGACCTTCGGAGTAGGGGGTTGATATTGTATTGGTCTCCTTTTTCCCTTGAATCATTTTTGAACTTGGTAGGAAAACAATGAAAATCTACACAGATCATTGCAAATTGGAAGCAGAGAAACCAGTACATCTTTTAACAATATAATAGAGGTGGAGAGACAAAATTGAATATTAGAACCAGTAAAGCAATCAGGACTGGAACATCCAAGATAGTGAGGAGAAGCAAGGAACTGAGGATTTAAGAGACGGGGACAGTACAAGAGAATGAGAAGGCCACCTCTTTTAACATCAATGCAAATTATTATTGAAGCTGACAAAAGTCAGTATCTGGAACAGATGATTTGAAACAAAAAGGGTATTCATTCTCACATATAAAATTAAGACAATGTATAAGTACAAACACTGCTTTGTCTAATTTTGCTTAAATATTTTTGCAATTACATATGAATTTAAAACTGTATACAAAATCAGCAGCTAGGAAACAATAATGAAATTAGTTTTAAAAACATAACTTGTGTGTGTGTTTGAATAATGTAATAGTATGTTTTTGATCAGTATTTTCTCCTTGAAATTATTTTTAAAAATTCCTAAAGGAATATTATAACTTGCTGTTTATATAAAGAATCATGAGTTCTGCCTTATTACTATTTACTATTTTATAAGTAAACATAAATGGTATTTCATACATTGCTGTGCGTTTGCTTTAAAACTACTGCCTTAGAACTGGATTAGTAAAAAAAAATCTGAAATGTACAACCTCATGAAGGGAAAAAGTACATATATAAAACCCCTTATGGATGGGGTAAGGGTATAATTTATCAGCCAAAATGGGGTGAGAGTGAAAAGGTGGCTATTTATCATCATGTCAGAGAATAAGGCATATACTGGACTGTCAAAGAAAACCCAGATGTGTGATAATCCAATGCATAAAGCTCTGTGACTCGGCAGAGCACAGAATTCACAATTTATTGGTCCATAAATATTGACTAAGCTGATTCTAAAAGGACTAAACAAAACGTTAGGGAATTAAGAGTTTCAGCTTACAACTGAAGAAAAATAAGAATATTTATGGATCTATAGGTATATTGTACCCTATATATTGACTCTGTTGCACAATTAATCACTAAAAATGATTTTTATTATTTATTTATTTTTAAATGATTTTTAAATGGAGTAATTAATACTTGATATTTTAAAGAAATAGACCCAAATAATATCTTACAATAAATATGATTAATTTATCTCTTTATCATTCACTTTATTTATTATCTAGATCTTAATATAAATTAATAATATCACAAAGTCTTAATGGACTTTAAACACAAATTCTTTCTCCTTGTTCATCATAATTTACATATGAACTAGAATATTGTCCATAATAAGCACCCAGATTATAACAAATAGCTCAAAATATGATCATCATGAATATTAAATTTGTTTTAATAGTCTTGACTAATTTAATAGTCATTCATTACGAAATGACTTTGGGAATTTTGTTGAATGTAGACAAAACTCTAAAAGTCTTGTTAAGGAAATCTTGGTAAGTTAAAATACTAGTTCACTTGCTATGTTTGAGAGGCCTGAACTATAATGGGTCAGGAAAAACTGGTTATTCTCTGCCTGCCTCAACCTCTGTCCTGCCCAGCTGAGGATACCAGATGTCTGACAACTGCAGACTCGACTGCAAGACTCTCTCTCCTGAGTCAGTGGATGGACCCCTTGGCAACGACAACATCTGAAATGCCTGTAGCCCCTGACCGTTACCATCGGGGTGGGCCCAGGGCGCTGCACTTTCAGATGGCAGGTTGGGGGTGAAGGGGGGAGGGCATCCATCAAGGCCACTGAATGCTGGCATCTGTGTTTTACGAAAGGCCTTCAAGGGAGTGAAGCCAGGCCTTGCCACAGGCAACACAAGAAGCTCATTTTTGTCTTTAAAAGGTTCCTTTAAAAAAAAAAAAAAATTAAACCCCGTTAAAAACAAAACAAAACAAAAAAAATTCTGCCCTGTCTGGTGGAATTGTAAAATTAAGTAATATGATAGATATAAAATGTCAGAGTTCATATCTTCCCATCATGTTTAGACCGACAATGTCAGAGAATTTTAAGGAAAATTAAAAAAGAAAAAGTAGTTCAATTAAATTGGATGCAATATTTGATCTGTTACAAATTTTTCAACACTCTGTTTTGGCTAGAAAGTGCATCTCATACCATTACTGTAAAAAGGACGTGAATAACTATCCTGCTAATGATAATCAATATTTATTTATGTTAAAAATCATAATAGTCTAATATACTGTGCTTTGGGGGAAGTGTGATATTTCCATTCCATTTGAACATCATACTTTATCTTACAGTTTGGGATATACATAAGTTCTAATCAAAGAATTTTGTAAACTTATTGAAGGAACTCCTCATTCTATTACATTCCATTGAATTTACATAGATCATTTAAATAAATTTCCTCTGCTTAAATATTGAGAATTAAGGAAAAAATGATCAATTCCAACATCAATTTCAGACTATTACCTCACTGATTTGACTTACGAATGTGTTGCTAAATATTTAACAATTAGTCTTCTAGGATATAGAGGGGAAATGGACTTCTAGGATTTGTAGATTCTCGTGATATAAGCACTCTCATCATAGTTCATTATAAGCTACCTGAAAATTTAATAATCAACTCCCACAAACCCACATGAGCTGACTGTACCATACCACTGATTTATCTCTTCCTGGAGAAAAAAGATATTACAGTAATTGATATTTATTACTTTGTATATTCCTCTAACCACTACACGTGACCTTAGAGATGTTCCCATTTTCCTTTTCTATTGTTTATTCCCACTCCAATGTTCTAATTGTCCATAGTAAATATTTTCTAGGTTCTTCAAATCTATACAATATTGAATGCCCCTTGAAGAAAATGACCACATTCTTGATTTTTCTTTTTCTTTTTTCCACTATCATCATACAACTATACATGCGGAGAGTTGCAACACACAAAGGCTGTTGGTGATAATGACCATATGAAAGTAAGGGTTTACTTGCTCAAGATTGAAAATCTACAGACTGCACCCACATCAGATGAGTTGCCCTGCAAGGCTTCAGAGAAGCTGACCATAGCCCCAGTGTTTACAATAATCAGTTCTAGTCTACAACCAAGATTAGGTATCAATACACTGATTATTCCAGGACAGGAGCTGATGTTTTCCCAACCTCAGATATCAAACTGAAAAAAGGAGGTTAGTATGTGGCTTTTACCATATCATATTGATGTTACAACCTAGCCACTGATCCTAGCAAGAGACACTACTGTTTTGATACTAATTCAGTTTAAATATCCCACAGACTCATGGTTGTGCTCTTTTTCCTCAATTCAGAGGTCCTGCCTTGTCATATCACTGTATATGTTCTTCTATATAACAGAGCAAAAGGAATTCTGAATATACGTTGATAATTTTCTCTGTATGAGTTTTCCTTATGTGAGCTACTCTAGAAGGCTTGAAGTAATCTTAATTGGGCATTTGCACTTGTTTGCAAGACCCTACATCCAAGTGCTCTGTGAGTATTATGTATCACTTCATATGTGGGGGAAATCTGTATGTGACTTATTTTGAGGTTCTACTTTGAAAAAAAAGTTAGCTCATAAATTTTATTAAAACATCAAATAGAAGTATTTCTAGGGAAAGTATGCATTTGGTTTAAATAGGAAGTTTTTAAATAATCAAATGTATTCTAATAATTGCCAATACTCTACAGAATTTGTCAGAGCTAAAGATGTTAGGAAAAACAGGAGGTCTAATTATCTATTTATTCTGCTACCTTACCATTAACCTTGCAGAAGTAGCTTACTAATTGCCAGAGAGTATTTTGTAGTGCTCCTGAAAATGAGATGCTCTGCTACTTTACTCCATTGTTTCTAAAATTTATTTCCATCGTGTCTGCTTGAAAGGTTCATAACTATTTCCCAAAGAAATTAAAGGAAATATACAATTGTATAAATTATTTGTTCATAAAAAGGCATTCTTAGAGCATTATATAATTTTCCACCTTAAATAATCAGCTACACCTAACTTTGCTATGGTTTACGGTTGACTTTGAAATATGGTTAAAAAGTTGTTATTCAAATGAGCACATTATCCTTGATTTTGTCCTGTGAGCAACTGAATCTTTTGTTTAGAATATATACTGCTATTTAACCTAAAGGCATATTTTCTTAATTGTGCCATTTCTATTATACTTATTTATGTTTCTTTGGACCACAGGATATATTTACATGTGCTGAGTTACTATAATTACTCAGCCACTTCCCAGCTTATCTTTTAGCTTGCACACTCTGCAAGTATACTTATGACAATTTTTATTCTCTCAATTAAACATTGATTCTTTTCCTTTTGAATTGGGATTCACTTTTAATACATCTTCCTTTTATATATTGGATAAATGAAGAAATAAAATAATGAGATGGTTGTTTTCCCTTTTAGAATTTTCTCTACACCCTTAGCTAAATTATATACAGACTTGAAAAAGTCTGCCCCAATCATATTTTCTCCATAAAATTATACCTCCTATCACATGCTCTTCTAGTATTTCCTTCATTTGGGATCCTGTGACCCATAAGGCCTCTGGTTGCTTAACATGCCGAATGGTTCACCTTTTGCATACTTTACTGTGAAGGAATTGGGGCGAAACAATACCTAAGCAGTCTGAAACCAGAAGACTCTGATTTTAAAGTCTGAATTTGAATTTTGTTTTTGAGATTCAATAGTTAGGTGGCCTTAGTCACAACTGCATTATGTCTCTGTATTTGAACTCTGGTTCTTCTCTGGCAGTGTCCCACCCCCATCCTAGGGATCTACAAGATGTGTCCTGCCAGTATCCTCCCTTCTAGCCCATTCTTTGAGTGTTCTTGATTTCAGAACTTTTTGCCCAACAACAAGAAGAACACATACAAAATATACATAATCTTCTTCTGGTATCAATTCTCCTAAGGGCAAAATACACCAGTAATGTGTAACTACAAGGTCTGGTTAGTGGCTGAGAGGCAACTGTTTATAAAGGACATAGACAGAGCTGGATTTTCAGGCTGGCTGCTCACCCACATGTATGCACACTAAGGTCCTCCAGTATTGGGAGAGAAAATGGGTAGACTGCAAGCCATGGGCCAGACGTTTGAGACATCAACAATTCAAAATTTGAATTTAGTACAGTCCTTATGAAAACTAGGCATATTTATCAAGATAGCAGGACAGAATGTGATATGTTATAATAGTCAGTAGCTTGATTTACACCTTTCATATATTTCAATGTATGAAACACATGTCTGTAATGAACTTTTGTGCCCTGTTAACCTTTAAATCCCAAATGAACTCTTGAAAATACTAAATCAGGGTTTGATAAGAAGGGATATATAACTCTATGTAACTTGTAATGGTCAGAGAAGTCACTTCCTTTAGGGTGGAAAGAATGCTTTAATCTTAGTTTATAAGGATAAATGGAAAGTACATAGCCAAAGTGTACATACTAGGTCAGTCTACATAGATCCAACAACTAATATAGTGCTCCTTAAGAAGAGAGTCAAGTTGACATGGGAAGCAGTCCCAGGTTCAACAAAGCCAGGTTGTTAGTTTTTAAGAGAACTTGGCATTTCTTTCTTTTTTTTTTAATTTTATTTATTTTTTATTTTTTAAAGATTTATCTATTTATTTTAGAACATGTACACTATGAGTCGGGGTAGGAAAAGGGCAGAGAGAGAGAGAATCTCAAGCAGACTCCCTGCTGAGCATGGAGCCCCAAGCAGAGCTCCATCCCATGACCCTGAGACCATGACCATGAGATCATGACTTGAGCTGAAACCAAGAGTCCCAAGCTCAACCAAGTGAGCCACCCAGGCACCTTAGGAATTGGCATTTCTACTTGCTGGACCAAAGATTCTTAAATATAACATAAAACATTGTCTTCTATGGTGTTTATTTCCTCTTCTTTGACTTCACAGCTTTCCTTTTTGCCCTTCAAGGAGGGGAAAAAGGAGAATCAACTCTGTTTCAAGCATTTATTGAATTTTAATCATTGTACAATTCTCTCTGGCAAGATTATCTAAAGCTCACATATTCCTTCAAGTAATACTTTTAAAGGCCTATCTGACCATAAAGCCAAAGGGCTATATAAACAAATGTTTTTACTAATTCAATTTTTCAATATGGCTGAAATGTGATTTCACAATTCCGGTGCAAGCAGATTAAAGTCATAAATCTGAGTTTATCATACCACCTTGAAATTAAACAAGAGAGCAAGAATTCCCTTTTAATATGAGGACAAGAAATGGGAAAGTTAAACATGTCAGAATCTAAGCAATTTCAGAAAGCAAATTTCCAATCACTGAATCTCTGCAATAGTATAAGAAGAAGAAAAGACAAGCTGGCTACATATTCTCTAGCCTGAGAAGGCAAGTCAGAGATGATTGCACACAATGAAATCCATTGTGTTCCACATTCCGGAACAGAGGTCAAAGTCAAAGAAGATATGAAAGATAAATTAGATTATTTACTACCACAAGTTTAATGTAACCAATATTTAAGTGTGTGTGAAATGTGTACATTTTTAGTTCTAGTCTCATTTTATCTCATTTTCTCAGGTAATCATCCATTACCATCTCTAGACTTAAGAACATTTTAGTTACTTTGGGGTTGAATTTAGTTTAAAATAATAGATTATTCTAAGCACTTTGTTTAAAATTTAGCACAAAGTTTACATTCAAAATGAAGGAAATAAAACAAAACAAATACTCCCACTCATCCTAACAACTGAGATTAAGAAGGATAAAACCTGCAATCTTCTGCTTGTTTTTCACCTGCTAATGAAGAATTTTCTTTAAAGTTCCAAAAAGAACTCTGAAATTCACATCATTCTACACATTTTGGAACTTTGTTGTTTTCTTCAGCGCAGTTGTTATTTTCACTGTAATATTTTTAGTTACGTTTACTTACAAGCCTTTACTGTAAAGTCACCCCATACTAAATTCCGAGTCTATAATACACACAATACATGGCACAAACATAAGAGACCAAAGCAAGGAAGGGTTCACAATAGAAATTAGGATCTTGGTTAACTTTAACGAAGAAGGAATTGGATAAGAGGCATATAGCAGTCCTTCAGGATTCTGGCGATATTCTTTTGCCTTAGTTACATGACTATTTCCTTTGTTATTACTACAGAAAATGTGCATTTGTGTTTTATAAATTCAAAAAATTCATTTTGTCTATTATGGAGTTTTTGCAACAGGATTATATTCTAACTCTATAATATAGATTGTAAACAGACATATATGTTTAACCTACTTCTTGAATTCAAGTGAATTTTCAATGATTTATTCTCTCTTTCTATGGAGCTCCTGAGGATGTTTATTCTATTAAAGATAACTGACAATCAGCTAAAGTTTAAAAATAAGAGCTGCTTACAGCATTCAAGAAATCTTTCAGAAATGATCTAATCTAGGAATACAGATGGAATACATCCAACTACTATATGAAATATTTTCTGATTATGAAAAAAGAAACATCATATACTGACTGAACAAAACCTAGCATTAAAATTCAAACTTTTTAATAAGAATATTATAAAATTATAAAAAAGAATATAAAATATTCCATTATAATTAATTTCATTCCCATAATTATTTGATTTTATATTGGTACAAATTTAAATGTCCAGATAGTCAATTTGATCAATACTAGACTTAATAAAATGAAGAATGATGATGACTCAAGCATCTTGAAAGATTAATTTTTGTTAACGAAAGTTCAGTAAATGGTTAAATTAACTTACAGTTTGAACAAATTCAAGGAAAATATTTTGTCTTGAAATAAATTGATATATTCAAAAGAATAAAATTATTTCCTGTGCAACATCTTGTAGGACATTTACACTGAGATTGGTGTCAGCATCAGTTTCTCTTAAGTGTATTTGTGCTGGAAAACAAGCATGGATTTCTTGAGCAGTGGAAGTGGTGAATTATAGTGTTAGTCAGAAATATCTGGTCAAACAACCTCTACACAACTTTACCGCTGGGGGAAGGTCTTCCAACGATATATGTTAAATGAAAATGTATATTTACTCCCCTCCTCTAATGACTTAACCTGTAGGCAGCCTGAGTAACTTAATTAGTTGTAGCTGGTAACTTCTCTGGTAAAGTAACCTGACGCTTGGGCAATGGATACTCTATCTGATAGTTGATTGTTAAGAAAGTAACAAAAACTCAGGGCCAGTTGGAGGCTAATAGTTCATAGTTTTATTGGTTGATCTGAGAGTTCAGAGGCAGAAGGAGGAAATGTTCAGAGTAGCAAGAGTGTCCAATGACAACAATGGTGATGACAGCAATAACATCCCAACCAGAGAGATCTTGATGTTTATGACTTGACCCATGCTGCAGCTCACTTAATTTCTGGACATTTCATAAGCACTCATTATGTGCTTCCAAAAATTCTGTTTATGCTTAAGTTACATAGATTGGCTCCCTCTTTGGTTTCATCCAAAGACTGATGTGTAAAGGGAGAAAGCATTCTTATCTTAATATTTTACTGTGTTGTGATACATTGTATCACATATGTTATATGTGGCCATACAAAAATCAGACATATTTTTTTCTGCTGTAGATACTTCAACATCAGATATATTTTTCACTGCTATAGGTACTCCTATCTTATGTACAATTGTAATAAACATTTTAACTTGCATCGTTACCCCTTTTTAGAGAGCTTCTTTTGTGTGTGTGTGTGTGTGTGTGTGTGTGTGTGTGTGTGCTCGTGTTTCAAGAAAGACTTACATTCACCAGGGTAATGGGTTGTGATTTCTTTGACCTTACATAACTCTAGTAATCAAAATTGAAGGAAGCTGTTGAACCAAGAAGGCTTGGAAAAGCCCTTACAAGAGTATCTTTTAGACACCCACAGTGGAGAAAACTTCAAAGTGTAGCTTTTACCAGTCTTTGATTCAGAAGGATCCAGAAGCATTTGTCTCCTCTTCAGCACACAAAATGATAATCATGCTTTCTGCAGCATAGTGCTAAAGCAGAACAAATTAGAATGGAATTGGACAATAACCAAATTAATTACCAGGCAACCTGAAAATGATTTAATGAAGAAATTGACATTTTTTTTTGTAGGAAAGTGATTTGCCAGATATGTTTGGAAGTAGTCCTTGCATTTTCAAGAGTTTTCCTTCCTAATCTATGATTATCTGCATAGACATTAAATTGAAAAACCTATTTATCATCTTTAATTTCTTAGAAAATTCTTAAAAGAATTTAAGAGCCAAATGAAGACCGTCTATGAATCCACACTAATTCTGAGATTGTGCTGTCCATGTTCCTGAATGTATTCATCGTTAGGTTTATGAACTTTATAAGACATTTCAATTAAAGCACAACTGTATGTGGCAGCAGATAGGAGGAGTAAAATATTTCTCTTACAAACAAAATGAATCTAAAAATTCCACACTATTTTCGATGTTTTATATAACTATTAACAAAATGTAAAAACTTCAAAAGATTTTACACATTCAGTAGGGAAGATGAACTTTGACTAATGCATTTTGAACTTTGTCAGTGGGAAATGCAGTGCTGTTTAATGCTATTACTAGATGAGAGGTTTTAAAGTTGTTTTTAAAATTGTTACAAAATAATAGATCTAAAAAATAAGAGGCAGTTATGGGCCATCCACATGAAAGAGAATCAGATAACATCTTCAGCCACTCTAATTAGTATTGGTTGATGCTATGTCCAACATTTAAGAATACCAATTAAAGGGGTTCCTGGGTGGCTTAGGTGTTAAGTGTCTGCCTTTACCTCAGGTTATGATCCCAGGGTCCTGGGATCAAGCCCCGCTTTGGGCTCCCTGCTCAGTGAGAAGCCTGCTTCTCTTTCTCCCATTCCCCCTACTTGTATTTCCTCTCTCGCTATGTGTGTGTCTCTCTCTCTCAGATAAAGAAATAAAATATTTTTTTGAAAAAGAATACTAAGTGGGACACAAAGGAAAAATCTAAGGTGAGAAAAATGAATTATAATGTTTTAGTATATTTTATTTTCAGTTTATCTTTAACATAACATGATTTTCTCAAATGGCATTAAATATGATCTTTCAAGCATAATTATGATAAAAAATAATTCTTTTTTTTAAAAGATTTTATTTATTTGAGAGAGGATACGAGCAAGCATGAGGAGGGACAGAGGGAGAGAATCTCAGATAGACTCCATGCTGAATGGGAACTGGACATGGGGCTCAATCTGACAACACTGAGATCATGACCTGAGTTAAAATCAGGAGTCAGGTGCTTAACCGACTGAGCCATCCAGGTGCCCCCAAATTAATTCTTATAATTGTTAAAAATGGTCCTGTTTCAGACATTGCTAACCACACATATACTTTCAGTAAGAATACAATCAGTATGTTGCAGTTTCCTTTACTTATTAAAATTACTTATTAAAATTATCATTATGTAATTAGTTTTTTGTGGCATATATAACAGTTTGTATGTATTTGGTTAAAAATGTATTTACTGATATGATAAAAAGTGGATCCAAACTTTTAAGAGTTATATAAATATTCTGATACATTTTGAAACTTACACATTACAAAATTTTAGATTGCTAATGACATTGATTTTTACTTCATAAATCCTTATTGACCTGCAGTGAATCATAAATGTAAATTGCAGTTCCTTGGATACATGCAATATTTTACTATCTAAGAAAATCTAATTTTCTTTCAATTTTTCTTTTAATTTTTTAAATGAATGGCCACAAATGATTGTGTATTTTCATACACAAGCTTTTAAATAGTTCTTTTTGTATTAGAAATGATTTTTTATAACTAGTTTTATAATACAAAAGTATAACATTTATAAAAGAATATGATCCATAACTGTCCTTCTTTTTCAATAAAGACATCCAATGTAATCTACATGAGTTGCTAAAATTTATGTCCCCTCGTTGACTAATGTTATAGTGATGGGTTTTGTGACTTTTCAAAAAACAAAAAAAATTAAAAAGACAGAAAATATAAGATAGCCTTGTTGTGATTCTCCTTCTACAATAATTTCCATTAATTACATGTTAATCAATAATGAATAAAAATTTATATCAGAGTATAAGAAATTAAAGACTATGCAATATAAATACTTTTATTACATCTCTTAATGCTTTTTGGGAAATATTTCTCTTTTTCACATTTGTAGACACCTCCTCTAGATTCTACTTTTTAAATTTTTGTTACTTTTAAGAAATTATTAAGACAAGTCCACATATATTCATACTTACTCAATTTGTACATAGTGTTTTTTTATTCCAAGCTTCTACTGAGAAAACTATAGCACATTTAGTCATGTCAACTCAGACTCCTCCTCTTGGCTGTGGCAGTTTCACAGACTTGTTTTTAATGATCTTGATGACTTTAAGTCCTACAGGTTCCATATTTTGAAATATGTCCCTCAAAACCGTTCGTGTGATGTTTTTCTCATAATTATACTTGTTTATGTGTTCTGGGGAGGAAGACCACAAAAGAAAAATGTTTCTGTTGTGTTGTTTTGTTTTTGTTTTTAGTTGGTTCCACACCCAACATGGAGTTTGAATTCAGGACCCTGGGATTGAGAATTACATGCTCTACTGACTGAGCCAGTCTGGTACCCCAAGAAAAGTATTTTTTAATCCCAGAATGAGACTACATAATATTAGGATGACTTATCACTGTTGATATTAACCTCAATCACCTGGCTGAGGTAGTGTTTGTTAGGTTTCTTACCTTAAAATAACCACTTTTTCCTCTTTTGAGTACTCTATTACTTGTAGAAGCACACTGTGCATGTGTTCTTTTAGATAGATATTCAAATCTATCAATTATCTATTTAAGTATATCTATCTCTGTATACATAGTCTATCTATCTCTATTTTATCTGTAAATCAATTTTTATGTATATTAAGCAAAATATGAGCTCATACTGATGTCTCCAAATCTGTTCCATTACCACGAGTCATTCTAGTTTTCCCTCTCGTTTATCTGTAATCTCCTATATCAACATTGAGAATCCCGAATCCCTCCATTTACCCTGCATTTACTTAAGTTTTTAATTCCAGTATGTATCGATACTATTATCAGAATTTTAACTTGTGTTGCCATCAAAATTGTATCAACTACAGTACAATACTAATTACAACTTCTTGTAATATTAGTTTGTCAGATGCAACTTATTTCCAAAGTTTCTTAGGCCAGTGCCTTTTTCACTAAATTCCTACAGTCATTTCTTTAATGTATTATTAATATGGTTTGATTACTTTGCCAGAGTTTGCAGTCCTTTCTGGGAACAGTCAACCTCATGTGTGTGTGTATGTACATACTACATATATTATATAAATTATATATGATTAAGCATATTTAATTTTAATACATTAAGAAATAGCCCCTGTGCTGTAAATTTCTATGGTTTCAATACATATATAGTATCATGAACCCATGACTACAGTATCATATAGCATATTTTATCACTCTAAAGAGATGTCCTGGGGCGCCTAGGTGACTCAGTGGATTAAGCCTCTACCTTCGGCTCAGGTCCTGATCTCAAGGTCCTAGGATGGAGCCCCACATTAGGCTCTCTGCTCAGCAGGGAATCTGCTTCCCCCTTCCACCCACCCCCCCCTCGCCTGCCTCTCTGCCTACTTGTGATCTCTCTCTCTCTGTCAAATAAATAAATAAAACCTTTAAAAAAAAAAGAAATGTCCTGTGATTGACTTATTTGACATCACTCTTCCCCAAATGCCTGAAAATGTCTGTCTCTCTTATCTTGCATTTTATGGAATGCCACATAAATAAAATCTTACAGTATGTAGTATTTTCATACTGGCTTTATTGACTAAATATCTAATTATGCTGATGTGCTGAACTTTTGTCTAATTATTATGTTCCTTGAAAACTGAGTAGAAATATTTTTTTTTCCCTTGAACCATCTCATATTCTAAAAGCACTGGAGGAAATGTGACTTTAACATAAAGGTGAACACTTCATAGCAAAAGAAAAAATTATATTTAAGAATCATCCATGTCTTTCTATAGGAAGAAAGCTAATTCCTATTTATATTACATTCTATCTCTGTACTCGAGTTTGTTTTTTCATTCAACCTATTGAAGGTCATTGGCTTTTTCCAGTTTGGGACAATTATGAAGAAAGATGCTATATACATTTGTGGACCGTTCTGTGTATCCATGTGTGCGTATGCGTGTACATGAGCTTTTAAATCAGTTGAGTAAGTATCTAGAAGCACAGTTAATGAGTTTTGCTGTAGGACTAGCTTTATAAAAAACTGCCAAATTGTCTTATGAAATAAGTATATCATTAACTTCCCAGTAGCAATGAATGAGTACTCTTGTTGCTCTACATTCATTTCAATAATTGGTACTGTCAGATTTTCTTCTACTAGTCCTTTAAATGGAAATGTGCTGATATTTCAATTGTTTTCTGAATTTCCTTGATAATAAATGATGATAAGCATTATTTCATATGTGTATTTCTCATTTGTATTATTTTCATCATAATTTTGGTAAATTTTAAAGGACAAAAATTAAAGAAAACACACACCAAACTTTAGCTAGATGAAATTCAAGTGAGCTATAAAATATCATAAACAAATGAAAATGGCAAAATGTAAATTAATAGTTTTAAGTACATTGGATAATTTAAATAGTAGATATAATAATTTTGTGCCACACTTTGTTGAATATATTCAGAATACTTTAGTGTGAGTAAATATCACAGACTTTCTGAAGTTTTTTTTTAAATGTCAAATCATTAAATTACTTTCCTAAGGGATGTCAAGTAGTACTATGATGAAGGACTTATTTCAGTTTTAGCAGAGCCCTTATCTGCCTTACTGATCTCTTTTTATGAAGAACTATTAAAAACTACTTGGTTCATATTAAGTTAAGTATATACTTAGATGAGGCCAAAGGCAAGAAGAAAGAGTTTTGAGAAAAGAGTCAAGCTTACATAAATCATTTGAAGAAAGATATTTTTATGACTTTAAGTTACTCCTTCATTCATATTTCATTCAATAAAAAATTTTAGGCTTTTGATTTCAGTCAAATCTAAAATTCATTTTCTTGCATAAATTATCTAATTCAGGTTATATTTTATTTCAGGGGCTCTTAGGTGTCTCACTCAGTCAGTTAAGCATCTACCTTTGGCTCAGGTCATGATCTCGGGGTCCTGGGACCGAGCCCCACATCAAGCTCTCTGCTCAGCAGGGAGTCTGCTTCTTCTGACTCTCCCTCTGTTCTCTCTCTCTCTCTTTATTTCTCTCTCAAATAACTAAATAAAAATCTTTTTAAAAAGATTATATTTTATTTCTTAAATAATAGTTATTCAATTTATTATATATTCATATATGCATATTTAACAATATATCTAATAATACAAAAAGAATGATTACTGTGTATCCTGTCCTGTTCTAAGGCTGGAAATTATCAGTAAACAAAAGAAACAAATCTTTGCTTTTGGGGCTTTATATTTTTGAGGGAGCATCAAAAATAAATAAGATTACTATGTAAAATACATATTATGCTAGATAGTAATATATGTTACAGAGTGTGGAGTTTTTATATAGGATTTTTGTCATGTAAATATTAAAAATTTTACATGGAGTTATGAGAAGGGTTAATACAAGAGGTGAATTTTTGTTGAAGACCTGAAAGATAATGAGAGTGCTATCCCTGCATTTATCTCAGAGAGAGTCAGCACAAATGCCCTGAGACAGTAGTGTTTCTGGTCAAACAACAGTGATGAGGTCAATGTCACTGAAGTGTTGCTTCTTGAGCAGAAGACAAGTGGAAAATGTCAAAAGGATAGGGAATCTACTCTTCTCAAAGTGGGATGAGAAACAAGTTTTTAGCAGAATTGTGTCATGCTCAGCTACGTTTTAACAACAGTCTTGAAGAACGCTTTGTTGAGAACAGACTGAAGTGCGCTAGATGAAAGGACAGAGACCAGACAAGATGTTTCTACTTTAATAACAAAGAATTGAAAAAGACTGGACTGTAGTTTGGGGCTAAAGAGAAGTGCTTAAATGCCAGATATCCTCTAAAGTCAATTGGATAGAATTTTCAGACTCTTATAAGATCTCAGAAAGAGAGATTTATTGAACTCACCAAGCATTTTGGCCTGACTTATTAAAAGAATGGGTATGACTTCAATAGACATGAGGAAAATTGATGCAGAAACCTTGGGAGAAGATCACCATTGGCTGTGTTAACTTTCAGATGCCCATGTGTTATATTACTGGAAATGTCAAATCAGATGCACACTTCTACAGCTCAGGGTAATTGTCTGAGCTGGAGAAAATAAATTTCTGAATATTCTACATATTGATATTATTTAAAATCAGATAGTTGCATGAAAATATAAAACAATAAATATAATGCTTTAGCCTTAGGACTAAGGGACATTTTGTGTGCTTGTTCAATAAGTTCATAAGCCAGTTACAAAGGTAAGACAAATAGGCAGAATGTAGTATAAGTAGCACAAAATAATGATATGACACTGATACTATTATTAATAACAATCACTTCTCTATCAATAGGAGAAAGAAAATGACTCCAAGTATTATGTGAAAGAGGGGGCTAAAATGTATATTAGTCTTTAGGAAGTAAACATTTGAAAGAGTCAGAAGATCAGAAAAAGCAACCAGAGAAGCCTGAAACCTGGAACAGATGGGCAATTAAGAATTCATGGAAAACTTCAAGAGACATTAAGTGTGTCATGACATAGCACTACAAAGGGGGCACTCATGGAAAATTCTGTGAAAGTCACTGCCTCTGCTGAGCTGCCACTTCTGGAACCTGGACATAGAATGGAAAGAAGGAAGGCAAGGGTACAATGGGACCTGCATGCTAGCTAGGTGTCTCTAGAGCCTCATTATTTCTAATAATAGTAAACTTCTAAGGATATTGGTCACTTTTGCTTTTGAAATCTCTTAAAAGTACCAATTTATAGACAAAAATTTAACCTGGATTATATAGAAATAAGATTTAAAGAATGTACTCAGCTTAAGAGCTGAGCAATGTTAAAGGTAAGAAGGCAGTACGCATATTCAATATTTAACTTCTCAACAAAGACATTTGCAATGCCATGTTTTTACCAAACACAATACAACCAGTGCTTTCTCCAAGAGTATTTACAACATCTTACTAAATTCATCTTTGAATAACATTAATTCTTTTAGCTGATATATAACTCCCCTTTAATATTAAAAAGTAATATGAAATATTTTGAAATTAAATATTGAGATACAGGGTTTACCATTCTTAACATACTTTATTTTGATAATAAAAGAGAGGGGCAATACACAAGATCTGGTTAATATTTACAAGTAATTTTTCACACCAAACCAGGGATATGCTCATAAATCCTTATTTCTTAAACTATTCAAATGAAAATCTTAACAAAAAAGGTGGGTGGGCACCTGGGTCTTTCAGTCTGTTAAGTGTCTGCCTTCTGCTCAGGTAATGATCCCAGGGTCCTAGGGTCAATCCTCACATTGGGCTCCCTACTCAGCAGGGAACCTGCTTCTCCCTCTCCTTCTGCCATTTTCCCTGCTTGTGCTCTCTCACTCTCTCTGTCTCTCAAAAAAATAAATGAAATCTTTAAAAAAAAAAAACTCATCAAATGGTCCTTGCAGGTATTTATAAATTCTTTCTTCCAAGGAATATTCCATACGTGCTTTGTTCTCAGCAAGCATACCAAATATTTGTGATCCTTACTTGATGAGGTGACAAAACTCTGTAGAGTTTATGTCATTAGTGGTCATCTCTTTAACATATTGTTAAATTTTAATCTTACCAAAAACTTTAGAGTAGTAAGAGATCTCCTTGAGAATATTCCGATTCTAAGTATATTTCTCCCTGCCCGCATTGTGTAATAGCAACCCAATTTTTCTTTGATAGTAAGAATTCATCGTTGAGGCCAATACAGTAAAATTTAAGTGTCTGCTGGCTCAACAGAGTTAGGAACCCAAAATGGTTAAGTGGCATCTCAGCTTTTAGTTAAATGTAGTTCTGACCCTTCTTGTTGACTTTCCTCTAACCAGCAAAAGTTAAAGGGCAGGGAAAAAAAATTTGGCTAGTGTATAAAAAAAGTTAGTAAAATGAATAGCCAGTGTTATTTCTACCATTTTAATACTATCTGTGTATCCCATGGAATAAGAAGAATATCACAATACATTGATCACTGTTCCCATATATATGTCTACTTAGAACCCCTATATACATGTATACCACACTCAACTGAATATATCTCTAGTCTAACAAAATTTTGTCACCGAGATGATATCATAAATGAATATTTGAAAGGACATTCCCCTATTCTACCAAATTATATTTTTTTTCAGAGTGATGGGAACCATAGAAAGACCAGTGAACTCCATAGGCACGGATCTCAATACATTTGTTGTACAATAAAGTTCTTTGTCAGAAGTACTGATATGTGGGATACACGGTAGTGAAAAAGATATTTTAAGTCAATGGATGGTGATTTTTACAGAAACATTAAAGTCAAAGAAAATAAATTAATATCCAGAGTAAATATTTATTCAAATGAGAACAATATACCCCCACACACACCTCATTTTGGGGGAAATCCTATGTAACAATCTGCTACCAGGCTGCTACTCTGGGGGAATGGATACTTATTGGAAGCCAATGTTGGTTTCTGCTATTTGTAAGTTGGCAATTCAACACTGGCTAGAACCATAACAGCTTGAGAAATGGAAATCTCAATTGCTAAACTCGTGCATAACATGCATTCCTGTTCTTATGGCCAAGTTGCTCAAAATGTCTGTTAGGCGAGAAAAAGGATCCAGAAAAGAACCAGACTGACATCTTTATAATCAATTATTTTGTCCAGCTGATAATTGAGTTTTTCTGCAATGGTTACAATTGGTAAGCATCTAACTGAAGCAGAAATATCCTCAATCTTACGCCTGTTTGAAGAGGTCATTTCATCAGTTGCCCAAGTGTGTTTCTTCCATGTCCCTGACCGTCCAGCCAAATTATTAGCTACAGCCTCTAAATCAATATAGATGTGAATTCTTTACCTTCTCTTGTTCTAGGTGAGATAAACAACCAGATGCCCTGCTTAAATGTTTGTCCTTGGAAGGATTCTTTTTCTTCACCATTATTCTTTAGGATATCTGCAGGGTAAGGTTATAAAGATGCAGCAATTTACTTTCAAGTAAGTGAGAATATTGTACAAAACATCTCAAAATCTGGCGTGATTTTATTTTTTTGCCGGTAAAATTTACCTGGTAGTGAGAACACTCCTCAAAGCTATAGACATAGGTTGGGGAAGAGGTAAGTATTCAGCAGAAGTTTAACCAAAGGCAGAACCACTAACTCGTCAAACATATGTAAGCTGCGGGGACTGAATAAGCTTGATAATAGATTACCACTGTCTTGTATGAGCAACTTTATTAATACCCAGTTCACAATGTGTGGCTCAGATTGCATGGTAGTTAGGTGGCACATGTTCAAGTATACAATCTCTTCTAGGAGTCATTGGAAAAGTCAGATGCTTTCCTTGAAAGAGAAATACTTTTTTTTCAGATGATGGCATACCTTTCTTCCCCAATTCTATAATTCTGCACTGCAATTCATACATAAGAGCTTGCCAAAGTCTTCAAGAGCATGGCTAGCTATCATGGCTACTTCAGGAACTATTGGGTAATAAGGAACAGAGAAGTATGGATCTGTCAGAGAGCTTTCTTCTTATTTGGGTCTTAATCAAAACCAACAACCTCTCTGTTTTCTTAGTAAGTGGGTTGATATATGTTGCTTCCAAAAGCAAATGGGCTGACATATGTTGCCTCCAAAATCAAAAGATGTCTACTAGTGTTATATTTCTTTATCGGTGCTGGGGGCGGGGAGAGCGGCACGGAGGCAGCAGATGCAACACCTTACAAGGGGTGTCTGTGTTATTTGCTACTTCTTTTTCTCTTATTGGCATGGTATTATCCATGTAGTGGGCAAGTGGGACAAGTCACCACTGTGTATATCATTACTTCCTACAAAGAAGTCATTGCACACCATGATTCATATAACAGATCAGAATGGTAAAATGAGCAAAAGGATCTCTGTGAAAGAGGTCATAGCAGAGATATGGAGAGTTTATATACCACTGAGACTGAATTGAAAACAGTCCCATTCAAGTGGAAGCAAGTGGCAGCAAGTGGCTTCTGTTAGTCTTTATTAACAGGAATAGTGGAGAGAAAAAAAGTTCAACAGTTTAATGAGTGCATTTTAGGTATCATGACCTCTCATTGATTTGCTTCAGAAAATAATAGTAACAAAAAATACCTAGAATGTCAATTGCAATTGGAATTGCTACTTGACTATATTTATGACAATCCACTACCATTCTCCAAGACCATTCTATCTTCTGTAGAAACCAAATAAGTAGCTTGATTTGAGATGTGTGGGGATAATAATCCATGCACTAATTTCTAAAATTTCTCAAGAAATATGATATTGAGAAAATGGCCTAGAAAGAAAGAAGCTAGTAGGTCATTTTTCTTGGTTTTAGTTGTCTTAGTTACACTTTGTAGCTGTCTCCGGGGGTCTTTTAATGTTTGTGTCTGTTCATAGTTCTAGAATCAATGAGTGTTGGAAGGGTTGGATATTTAAGAGAATCAGCATTTCTCATTAAATCAAAAATCGAATAAGAAGTCACATTTTATGGCATAATATGGACATTCTGATAGTTGTATTTTGATTGTACTCTCAGAAACTGGGTAAGTAATTACAGGATGATTTTGCAGATAAAATAACATCTTTCTGTGAAAGGCTCAGACTGAAACTCCATTTATCATATGAGACTCATAAGATTCTGCTATAATTGGGGGAAAACAATTTTCCTCTGTGTCCTCAAAGATTAGTATTAGCTCAGATTCATGATCTAATCATTTCCAAATTACAAGGAAACATTCATATCTTCAGTTGAGAATAAACTTGATAAGTAATCCTGGTATTATCTTGCCAAATTTAGGAGGAAGATTTATTTTAAGTATCTGTATTCATAGCACAGGGAACTTTCCCAAGAATAAACTCCCGTCTGTTGATGGGGTACTGAGTCTGTGAAATGACTCAGGTATGGAAATTGAGGACGTAGACTCGTGATTGGCTCTTTTAAGTCTCCATATTCCATAATATAAACTATTTTCAAGTACAGTGATAAGAAGTATTTGTGACAGCTTATTTATGTATTTCTTAGGAACTCTGTAACTTGTAATTAAATGGCCAAGGTTAGATGTCTCTGAATGTCCTTTGTCACTTGTACTTTAATGCTGCTTCTTTGTTTTTACTGTCCAGGATTCTATCATTCTAATCGTACCAAGAGTTCATTTCAATACCAAGAACTCTTACCTTCTATCCTACAACTAATAAAAAGTTTAGACTTCTGCAGCATTTTTAACATATTCTGTATGTTTCTCTCACCAATATACAGTTAATGACCTAGGAATAAATGTTTTCTGGGTCAAATTTACCAGTGAATGATTGATTAACATGTGAAAAATCCACTCTAGAAGTGTTACCACTCAATGTAAGTAATCGATTCCTTCCTTTATGTTACGAAAGAGATTTTAGCAAATATATTTTATTGAGTCTAAGCCACCTCCAAATTTAGGTTTTAATTAACTAACTACAAATTAAGTTCATCCATATCAATGATTACATTTCATACTTTTTTTGATGTTTCAGTAACATTTATTTCAATAAATATAAAATGCAATTAAGGAAAAATGCAACCTTTGGGGTATAAAGTTGGTGAAACAGGACAGAACATACTAATGGTTGCAGGAAATCCACAAGAACAACAAAAATTGTCTTTTTTAAAACCTTTGGATATTCCATATGTGATATGTAACTGTCAAAGAATATATGACAATTTTATGTAAATGCAACATAAATCCTTTTAGATAGATTATAGCTTCATACGTCCTTTGGTTCCCAGAAGGACAGACATCCAAATAGGGTAAATGATGACCATGATGAGAATATGGTAAGTGTAGAAAATTTACAATTTCTTGACCTTCTTAAAATTGATTATTTTCACAATTTTCACAATAATCATAAAGTCATTTTAATAATTATGAAGTGGTAGTTAAATGAATTATCTATTTTCTTATCCTGTCTACAAAATACAGACAATATTGTTTTGCTTACATCTAGTAAAAACTTGTTAATAATGGGGATATGTAGACAGTAAACATGACAGAAGTACAATATCTTGTTCCTGTCTACATTCCACAAGTTCTGAAGCTGGACTGAGAAATGTTCACAGCCATCAAGTATCAGCAATTTGGTGGAACTGAGAAAATAACTTTCTCTTTCTTCTGCTCATTCTCTTTCCTTTCATTCTTACTCTATGAGGAAAAGTTAAGTGGGATGGTAGTGACACAATATATAAGTTATCTTTGATTCAAAGAATGATTTCTAGTGGCCAATATGGAGTAACAGATATCAGATTTACTTATCCATCTGAGTTGTAAAAATGGACAAAAATATGAATGAATGTCTCATGTCATTGCATATTATGACATGATATTATCAATGAAGAACGTTGAGTCATGAAAGAAAGGAAATACACAAGGTGAGCCTAATAATTATCCCAATGTATTGCCTAGAGAATGTTTATAGGGCTTGGTACAGGAAGGTGGAATCTTTGGACGTCTACTTGAGGTAAGGAGACAGGGTTGGAAGACCAAGAAAGATAATACAGTGAGAATTCACAAGGAAAAATGTGAGAGAGGAGAAAACTGCAAAGAAAAAACCTCCAGAGTATTCAGTTGAGTAAAAATCTGCATGTGTGTGAGGAAACTACCCAAATACTGAAAGAACCACCGAAAAGATTAGAAGGAACAGTGCATGAGATTTAGACAGGGCTGGGAACAAGTATGTTCGCAACAGCCAGAGAGATTCTTCCAGTTTTTTCACATTTGAGAATTTCTGTCTCTTCTGACAAATTAACTGAGGATCATGCATTTGGATCATCCTTCAGTTTAGGTAGTGTTTCACTGTCTTTGTTATTGAATGTAGCTGTGGAAAACTAGAATTAACTCCATTCTTTATTCTGTGGGTCACAAACATTTTAATAGGACATTTTTTAAAAGATTTTATTTATTTATCTGAAAGAGAGAGAGAGAGCAATCACAGGCAGGCTCCCTGCTGAGCAGAGAGCCCAATGTGGGGCTCGATCCCAGGACCCTGAGATCATGACCTGAGCTGAAGGCAGAAGCTTTAACCCACTGAGCCACCCAGGTGCCCCTTAATAGGACATTTTTAATCCTATCAATTGCTTTTTATAATTAATAAGGGTATATATTTAATTTAAGGTTTATATTTATGTTATTATATGCTTATGTGATATACTTTTGTTTTCATTCTAGGTGTTTTTCTTCTATTAAACATAAACAGCAATTTTCTATGTCATTTATTATACTGGGTACTGTTGATCTCTCCATATCATTTTTCATTTCTCCAACTTTTTAATCTATTTTCTAATTCTTCCTCCATATTTACTATAATAATCTAAAGAAGTCCATCATAGCTTTGATTCAATTTTTAGTAATGACTCTTCTGTGTGTCTTTTGTTTTCTAATTGCACTGAAATCTCTATTTTCATTTCATTCAGCTGCTTCATCTTCACATATTTGAGATCTTAAGCTCATGTTAGCAAAAGGTTCTAATCTTTATCATAGGAGGCACTTCAGGGATTTTTTCTGTCACTTGTCCTTTTAAAAAATATATTCTTGGTCTTTTTTCAAATTTATGTACTCTTTTTCTTTATAAGTATCTATAGCTTCCATATTATTTCTTTCCAGTCTGATCATATCTAAATGAGGAATTTTGGTAGAACATGCACAATGCACAGATATGTTATTTACTTTACTGTAGTATAGAAGCAGTAACATTTCCCATGGATAACTACTTTATTTACCCACCTTCAGAGCCACAGACTTTAAAGAATAGAATTTTAATTTTTGTGTTGCCTAGAAATGGGAATTAAATTGGGAAGAAATCACAGGTATTATTTGTAAATAGGGCTCTATTTTCTCTTTAAAAAATATTATTAAATCATCCGTATCAGAGTGACCAATAGGCAAATTTATCTTATTTCCTTGCTTTTTCACTTGCTTTCATAACTCGAAACAGTGCTCTATAAAGTGAAAAAGTCACCTTATACCTTTATAAGGTATTAAGGTCGTTCTGCTTTTGTTGACTCTAGATATAAATTTAGATTATATAACAAAAGGAAGAATTGAAGTCTCAAATTTAAATTTATAAATAAATACATATCATTTCTAACATTTGGCAATATGGAAAAGTGTAAGATATTTGAAGACCAATGACAGTACAGATTGGAAACACTGTCCTTAAGGAAAACCTAAGTAAAAGTGGACAGCTACATATGATGGCTTATGCATGAAAAGAGAAAATAAATGATATGTTTTTCATTATCAGGAACCCATGTAAATATAATTAACCACTTATTTAGATATGAGTGTCAACGCATTTGTGTCTTCCTTTTGGGTTTTAACAGGGAGCTGATGCTGTGAACCATATGTACATATTTATAAATAGCAAACATTAACTCACTTATTTTGCAGAAAGTATCACCATAATGTTAAGTATAATTTTTATTAGTTCAGGCTCATTATCTCAACAATTTCAGAGAACAATATTCTCCAGGACATGCTGGAGAGCCCTACATCCTGTTAAAACCAAAACCTCAACATACTGGCTAAGCAATATTACTCTAGATATTTCTGTTTATCTTTCCATTGGAAATCTTATCCTTAGAATTCCATTTTTGTGGAATATCATTAAGAGTTTAGCTAAGTTACTTCACGGTATTGCTGCCCCAGCATCCATTTCATTGGCCAGCTGGCCTACAGGTTGCTTTAACTGACATTAGTTTCCTCATGCAAGTACATGCCCTTGGTAACAGCCTGCATAGTTGCAAGCAAATGTAAGCTCCTGATATGACATTCCCAAAATCCCTTGGGATTGATAGTCTTCTCTATCTCCCAGCACCTTCCCCTTGTGTTTTCCTAGTGATAAGACCCCTCCCTATATGACTTACTAAACCTGTTCTTTTGTTTTTTGATTTTTTTTTTAAGATTTTAATTATTTGACAGAGAGAGACACAGTGAGGGAGGGAACACAAGCAGGGGGAGTGGGAGAGGGAGAAGCAGACTCCAGGCAGAGCAGGGAGCCTGACATGGAACTGGATCTGAGGACTCTGGGATCATGACCTGAGATGAAGGCAGACAACAACTGAGCCACCCAGGCACCCCATCGTTTTGTTTTTATTGACCAATATGGTCTTAGCGCAGGAATCCCAAACACTCCATCGACATACTCTAATAAAAGTATGTTCGTAAAGTCCTGTCTTCTCTGTCTCTGCATTGTGACCTGACTTTCCCTCTAGACCTCCAATGCATGCTGGGTGTTTTCTTCAGGAACAGTGAATATTAAACTTCTCTATTTCAATTTATCTTGTGCTCTATTGTTGAACAACTGTTCACTATCCTTCACCCTGTGCTCCACTTAACAAGGAGTTAATTTGAAAGATTCAGAACAAATATGTAGTAGTCAAACAAAAATCATTTTTTATTCTGTAAATTTACTACTAAATTTGATGTAGGAGAAACATGAAAAAAATATATATCTCAAGATAAAATTTGCGAAAATATGTACATCACTACAGATCAGTGCCTCTTATTTTTGAAGCCAACTGCAACCACTTTATATTTGTTTGAGATCATTATTTACTTAAAATGTATTTATTAAGATACAAGGCAGAGACACCTGGGTGGCTCAGTTGGTTAAGCATCTGCCTTTGGATCAGGTCATGATCTCAGGGTCCTGGGACTGAGTCCCACATCGGGCTCCTTGCTCAGCTGGAAGCCTGCTTCTTCCTCTACCTCTGCCTGCCTATCCTCTCTTTCTCTCTCTCTGACAAATAAATAAATAAAATCTTAAAAAAAATAAGATACAGAACAATCTGCCAAGGTTGAATCTGAAAGAAATAGAAAATTAAAACAGACTGATTATTAGTAATGAAGTTGAGTCATTATTTAAAAAACTCCCAACAAACAAAAGTCCAGGACAGATGGCTTTACAAGTGAATTCTACCAAACATTTATTTTTTATTATTTTTTTCTTATTGTGTTATGTTAGTCATCATAAAATATAAGTGTTAAACCTACCAATCTCAAAGTACTTCAAAAAATTGAAGAGGAAGGATTGCTCCCAAACTCATCTATGAGGCCAGCATTACCTTGATACTAAAGCCAGATAAAGATGATACAAAAAAGAAAGAAAATTATAAGCCAGCATTCCCGGTATAGATAGATGTAAAATATCCTCAACAAAATATTAGCTAACCCAATTCAATAACACATATAAGGTATTATTTACCATGAACAAGTGAGATTTCTTCAAGGGATGCAATGATAGTTCACGATGTGCAAATCAATCAACCACATGGTATACCACATGAACAAAAAACGTGTAAAAATCATCTGCTCATCTCAATAGATATAGAAAAAGAATTTGAAAAATTGAACATTTATGATGAAAAATATTCTCAACAAAGTGGGTATAGAGGGACGTAATAAAACGACATCTAGACAAATCTAGATCTAACATACTCATTGGAGAAAAGCTGAAAACTTGTCCTCCAAGATTAGGAACAAAACAAGGATGCCTGATGGCACTACTTTTATTCAACATAATATTATAAGTCTTAGCCATTAAAATTGGGTAAGAAAAAAAAAGTATCCAAATTAGAAAGGGAGAAGTAAACCTGTCACTATTTGCAAATAACATAATACTTTATATAGTAAACCCTAAAGCTTCCACAAAACAACAAGAACAAAAACAAGAAGAAAAACAACAACTACAAAACCTATTAGAACTAATAAATGAATACTGTATAATTACAGGACATGACTCAATATATAAAAAATTGTTGCATTTCGATATGTAAATAAGAAACTACCAGAAAAGGAATTTTTTTTAAAAATCCCATTTATAACTACATCAAAAATAATACAATGATTAGTAATAAATTTAAACCAGGAGAAGGTGAAAGATCTATACTCTGAAAATGATGAATTCATGAAAGAAATTAAAGATGCCATAAATAATAGAAAGATATAGTGTGTTCTTGGAATGGAAAAATTAATATTGTTAAAATGTCCATACTACCCAAAGCAATCTACCAATTCAAGGTAATCTCTGTCAAAATACCAATAGCATTCTCCATAGAGTTAGAACAAATAATTCTAAAATTCTTATGGAATCACAAAGACTCCAAATAGCCAAAGCAATCTTGAGAAAGAAGAATAAAGCTGGAAGTGTCACACTTTCTGATTTCAAGCTATACAACAAAGTTAATAATCAAAGCAATATGATATGGCATAAAAACAGATACCTAGATCGACAGAACAAAGTAGAGTACAGAAATAAACTCACATGTACATGGTCAATTAATCTATGACAAAGGAGGCAAGAATATACAATGAAAAGAAAAGTCTTTTCTTTTTCTTAATGAAAAGACAGTCTTTTCAATAAGTGGTTCTGGGAAAACTGGACAGGTATATGCAAAAGAATGAAACTAGACCACTTTCTCATACCTTGTACAAAAATAAACTCAAAATGGATTAAATATTTAAATGTAATACAAATGGGACTACATCAAACTAAAAAGTTTTTTGCACAGTGAAGGAACTCTTTAACCAAATAAAAAGGCAACCTGCTGAATGAGAGAAGATTGTCACCAATGATATACCCAACAAGGGGTTAATATCCAAAGTTTATAAAGAACTCATACAATTCAATATAAAAAATAATAATTAAATGTAAAAAGACCCTGAATAGACATTTTTCAAAAAAGACATACTGCTGGCCAATAGGCACGTTAGGGGATGCTCAACATCACTAATCATCAGGGAAAGGCAAATCAAAACCACAGTGTCACCTCACACCTCAGAATGACTAGTATCAAAAAGACAAGAAATAACAAGTGTTGGCAAGGCTATGGAGAAAAGCGACTCCTCACACTTTGTTGGTGGGAATGTAAATTGGTACAGCCACTATGAAAACCAGTATGGAGTTTCCTAAAAAAATTAAAATAGAACCACCATACAATCTACCAATTCAGTTTCTGAGTGTTTATCAGAAGAATATGAAAACACTAAATCAAATAGATATATGAACCATTATGTTCATTTCAGCATTATTTACAATAACCAAGATATGGAGTAAGCTAAATTCCCATCGATAGATAAAGGAATAAAGAATATATATGTGGTATATATACATATATTAAAAATGGAATATTACTCAGTCATAAAAAATAATGAAATCTTGCATTTGAGATCATATGGATGGACCTAGAGAACATTATGATAAATGAAATAAATCAGAGTAGAATAGAATGAATATTGTATGACTTCACTAATATGTAGAATCTTAAAGATATACAAACAAACAAACAGATTTATAGATTCAGAGAAGAAAACATTGGGTGCCAGAGGGGAGAGGGATGGAAGGGATGGACAAAATAGATGAAGGAGATTAAGAAGTACAATTTTCGAGTTATAAAATAAATAAGACATGTGGATGTAGTATACAGTATAGGACAAATAGTCAATAATATTTTGACAATTTTGGTAACTAGAATTATTGTACTGATCACTTTGTATTATAAGTAAACTTTTGATCACTATGTTGTATAAATAAAACTAATATTATATATCAATTATTTTCAATAAAAAAGTTAAAAGTAATAAAGTATAAAAAGTTAATTTATTTGGAATATAAGTAGTTATGAGGGTAAGAGAGGAAATGTGTCTGGGAAAAAAGAATAATAATGAATTTTAAATGTCTTAATAAAGTTGGAATTATTTGAGTTGTACACAGAAATGTAAATAGGATGTGGTTAAACAACTAAGAGATGAAAAGAAATCAGCTCTTGGTACCTGTGAGTTAACCCTACTCCCTAGATCTTGGTGTTCTAAGGAGCTATTTGCCACTAACAGCTAGGCTTTGGTGTCCTCTTACTGAATGTAGACAATGGCACAGAACACCATTATAAGACAAATTCACAGTGTGTGCCATGATGAGCTAAGACCTAACTAAGTCACTGTTCAAACAAGGAAGATAGCAAACATTTCCCTCTCCCAGATGACTACTGCATCTCTCCAATTAAAATCTCCTCTCCATTTTATTTTTCTTCCTTTTAGATTAAATGGCTTAAGACACACGATCTTATCCTTACCCCAACTTTCTGATCACACATATCCAAAGCAAATCCTGCTTCCACTGAAACAGCCATAAAGTCACCTAACATGAGCCCAAATTCCTTTTTTTTTAAAGTTTTATTTAAGTAATCTCTATACCCAACATGGGACTCAAACTCACGACCCCAACATGAAGAGTTGCACCTTGTAGCCAGGCACTCCAACCCAAATACTATAATAATTTTTTCTAATAACATTTTAATGAGACCACCCCTCCCCCATAATTATCTGTGCTGGGGGTTTTCTCTTGCAATGAAACCACTACCCTCAACTTTGTTTCAATACTGGTGTTTTTGACAGTATTCTTTTGGCTGGAAGGCATTGGCAGAGTCTGGGTAATACTACTATAGGAGTTCAGCTGTTTTGGTTCCATGAATAGCAAGGTATCACCAACTGCATCACTAAGGATTCTAAAAGCAAAAGGATGGGTAAAAGATTAGAAAGAGTTAATGAAAGGATCATTTACTAATGTGTGGAAAGGATGAACAGGACAGAAAAGAGATTGTGAGCCATCCAGAAATATAGTCACAGAGAGGTCTGAGAAAGTAATCTCTTGCACCTAGCACCAAAGATATTGAAACTACCCATCTAAAGCTGTGGTCTTGAGTTGAGAAATATAGCCATTACTAGAACGTTATTTCATGATAAAGGAAGAAGATAAAAGATTCTGAACTCTTTTCTCCTCACATCCCATAGTCTACTTTCAATAGCTCTCTCTGATCAAACCCACCTGGGAGGTAAAGGCAAGAGTTTGTGGATGATTCATTATGTACATCACTGACTATCTGGAACACATGCCAGTATGGACAAAGTAGAGGTTGTGGAGAATTACATCTGGTGGGTAAATGGAGAATGTCCAGTAGATGACTTTTAGGTGGCTTAAACGAAACTGGTTATTTTTTAACCCATGTATAATTTCAAGATAAAGTTCAGCAGCAAGCTTTGTTTGAGACCAACACGGTCAGCTAAAGGGGGCTGGGCTTATACAAGTCACCATCTTGTAGTTCTTAGTAGTTCTTAGATTTTGTATTTTGAAGATGAAGTCTTTTGGGCAATGGAGTATGCAAGTGAGGATTGAAAATACATACAGGTTAAGAGGGAAACCATGGGTAAAAGGGAAAAGTTTTATATTTTATTACATTTAACAACATTTTTCTTATTTTATGAGGAAAATGTCTCAAATTTTTACTTATTACTATTACTTTTTATTTTTCCCTAGACCTGAAAAACATTTTAGCCAGTGCTTTCAGCAGCTATAAAACCATATGCTATCTGAACCTGCTTTCTTGTGAATTGTGGGGTCCCCCTCTCTCCCATGTACAATATGTGGCACGGGAGCTCCAAGAATATGTTTTCATTGAGTGTTGATAAAACAGAGGGAAAAAAAGGATATCTTCTTCACATATGACTTCTATTTTATCAGGAAAAAAGCCTCAGTCTGAGAGATCTCTCAGTTGTTCACACTCCTGCTCCCTAAAGGTGATTCTTGTTCTAGTGAAAAGGAGGACAATAGTTTGAGGACTTGGTATTGTTCATTTCTTCTGAGGGAGAAAGAGCAGGAAAAGCAAGGACAAATTATTTTGAGAAACTATGGACAATGTGTGCCACAGCTATGAATAACCATTAACTTACACAGACTAAAATAGCAAGTTGGTTGGTAAAGCTGCTCACATTTTCTTTCAGTTAATGTTTCCTTCTTTGCCAATTGTTAACCAGTATCCTTAGATTTAACTATTTATATATTTTTTAATGATGGTTACATGTCTTCCATTGGCAGTAAATAACAACTTTATTCACCAAACTTATAGATACATCCAGTGAATAAAGAACACAAGCTTCCTAAAAGTGCAGGCTTCCATAGGTCTATCTTTTAGTTTTTATTACTTTCTAAATATTTTAATTATTCATTCTCAAAATACGTTTTTTTCAATTTCACCAATATCTCATATAAATGAACAAAGGCAAATGAGATCTTTGTTCTTTTTTCTAGTACCTTTGTCAAATTAAATAATAGAGGGCATCATCCATGTGTGTATGACACATTTTGAAATGTCAATGACAGAGATGTTCAAGTAATTTATGTTTTAAATAATGGTAAGATACTGCTATCTCCTGTTTACTATATAAAGGAAAATCAGACAGACAGACACACACACACACACACACACAGAAGAAGATATTCAGGAAATAGCTACTTTAAAGAAAACTCCAAATTTGTGATTTTGTTGACTTATTTTGAGCTTTTAGTTTTTCAGAATCAGAAATGTGACATTAATCCTTATTGGTATCTTATTCCTAAGAAGTAGATTTCACTTAAAGCAATACAAAAGCATTGATTATGTGACCATGAATTTGAGTATTAAGAATATAGACTTTTTTATGTGGTGGGAAATGTATAGACATGAAAGTGTCCCTCAAAAATATTTTTTCTGGGGACAGCTGGATGGCTCACTTAAGCGTCTGCCTTCAGCTCAGGTCATGATTCCTGGAACCTGGGATCTAGTCCTACATCGGGCTTCTCCTTGCCCAGTGAGGAGCCTGCTTCTCCATCTCCTTGTGCTCTCTTTCTCTTTCTCTCTCTGACAAATAAATAAAATCTTAAAAAAAATATTTTGTCTGTTTTTTCTGTTTACTTTTGTGTCTTATGCATATATGGAAGCATTTATTCTCAGTGATGTACTTAACATTACTCAGATGTGATCACCCTTGAGTTTCTGTCACTCCTTTTAAGGTTCTTTCTAGCTTTCCCCCAGTTTACAGGATTGCATTGCTACTGTCTTCTAAGATTATCATAGACCTTGAACTCAGTAAAGCTTTCACTGTTTACACTGTTTAATGCCATTTCTTAGGTGCTTTCCTCCAGAACGCCATAATTTTCCTTACTTTGATAGTTTGTTGGCTTACTTATTAATTCTATTCTCATTCCAAGTCTTCGATTCTTTGGTATTACTATATATATACATATATATATATATATATATTTAATTGAAAAAAATCAAGGCCATCTCTCTATTTTATGGGCTAGCCCAAACGTCTCCTCCAACTATTTAGTGTTTTTTGTTGCTTATGTTTATTGAAAAACAGGGAAAATATTCATTCCAGATGATAAAGGTAATAACTTTAAGATTATTAGACTGGTCTAGACAGAATTATTTTAAGCTATTAGGAAAATTATTTAATCTTATCCTTACTATTATGAACTAGGAACAAATTAATTGTCACATTTTACTTTATCAACTAGTTTGCACAGGAATTTCACAAATACATTTTTCAACAAACATTGTTAATATTTTAGCAGTTAAATGAAGTTAGATTTAGATCCCGATATTCAAAAGTTAATGTTTTTGTTCATATCCCTCAAAACATATTTCAGTGTCATAACATGACAGAAAAAATATCCTCTATTATTCTATTTCTTTATTTTCCATGACGAGAATTCAAGAGAATTCAAATCTTAAAATGAAGGATAAATAAGATATAGCACAGAGTATTTATAAAACAGTTAGGGGTGCCTGGGTGGCTCAGTGGGTTAGGCCTCTGCCTTTGGCTCCTGTCATGATCTCAGGGTCCTGGGATCCAGCCCCGCATCAGACTCTCTGCTCAACAGGGAGCCTGCTTCCCCCTCTCCCTCTGCCTGCCTCTCTGCCTACTTGTGATCTCTCTCCCTCTGTCAAATAAATAAAATAAAATCTTTAAAAAAAAACAGTTAAAAAAAAAGTTAAAAATTATTTGTGTAAGCATACTAGTGAGCTTTTTAAGAGAAATCTTTCTACCTAATAATTAAGGTAGCTAATTGTATAATTTGAGTTGCTCAGCTTATTTGTTTCCTAGTTCTTTATTTTCAGTTAAATACTTATGAAGCAGGTCATATGATTTAATGACCCTTAAAGTAAAATCTTAATATTTGATTTTACAACTTTTCTTTACCTCACTTTTCTGCACTGCATGGAGTCTACAAATCCCAGTAGAATTAATTGCCTAATTACAGAGAATAAAAAGGAATGTTTTTTGAAAGATTTAAAATTTGAATTTCCTACAGTGGAGATTTGACCTGACCACCTGATCTACACAGTTTGCTCCCATTAAAGAAGGAAAATAAGCATCTATTTGGGAACACAAGTTTAACCTGATAATAAGTGTAACACAAATACTCCATAATTTTAAGTCATTTCATATTCTAAGACTGAAATCTGGAGCCATTACAGTGATTACTCCTTACCAGTAACCATTTACTTCTTAGAAATAAGCTCCACCTCTATTGTTTTAATTGTTTTCTTGGTACAACTTAAATATGTAGAAGAAATTAGGCATTAAGCAAGTATTAGCAGTAGCTGGATCTATAGCACTCTGGAGAAAATTTTCCAGCCACAGGATTCGATACATTTTATGTACAAGACTTACAAATAAAGTCCACATAGGGCCGCCTGGGTGGCTCAGTGGATTAAGCCTCTGCCTTCGACTCAGTTCATGATCTCAGGGTCCTGGGATGAAGCCCCACATCGGGCTTTCTGCTCAGCAGGGAGACTGCTTCCCCCTCTCTCTGCCTGCCTCTCTGCCTACTTGTGATCTCTCTCTCTGTCAAATAAATAAATAAAATCTTTTAAAAAAACAAAGTCCATGTAAATATACTTGGGAAAGACATACATTCCATCTGATGAAGACATATATTTGAATATAGGCTTCATTTGCTTTATCTGCACTAATCCTGTTGTCCTCTGGTGTCTGTGGGTTCCGTGTATATGTGATACACTCACTTTAGTTTTATACAGACACACACTCATAAGCGGCACCAGAAGGCAAGGTAGAAAGGCAACCATGTGAGACGTTTTAAACAAGGTCATGTGATGTGCTAGGAAACCTGAAACTATCTTCTGTAACAGCAGACAGTAAATTATTTAAGAAAGGAGCTGAGCAATCAGGATTTTCGCAAAAACATCAATCTGTGGACTGGCTTTTTTTTTTTTTTTTTGCCTTTTTCCAATCATGTTTTTAGTTATAAAATGCCTCTCAATCATGTTTTCCTATTGTATCAGTTTATGGCTATCAATTTATTACAAATTTTGCTGCCTTTTAATCTGGTTTCTATTCTACCTTAGTTGGATAATTTCTGCAAATAATATGAAAGTGTCAGAACTTAAATCATATAAGTTTGAAAATGTTAATGCTGTGAGTCCCAGCCACGGTTTCTGGAGAAATTATTTCAAAGGAAACCAAATTAGAAACAAAGAATCTTAAGTTAACTTTTTTTCCTATAACTTCCTTAACTAATCTCCCAACTTTGGAGGGATACTATGGGCATAACTTAGGCACGTCACCCTAAATTGCAAGACTACTTCTTATCATAAAGATAAAAGAAGGTTTTTTTTCTTTGATTAAAAAAATTAACTTGGATGGTCGCCCCAATTACTCAGTGAATTTTGGATGAACTGAATGCTACAAATAGTGCTATGAAGTCCTCTTACTTGAAGACTTGTTATTGTTTATCTTGAGAACAATATGGGATACATTGTATCTCCTTGACTCTATAAGAGGGTGAGACTTCTTTTTGATTTTGCAATCTCTTGATAATTTGCCTGTGATGAGCATCACATTTTGATTAATGTTTATTCAGTACAAAATGGTCCTCTTCTCTTCTAAAATAGTATAAAATAGTATAGTTTATTCAGTAACAAAATAGTTCTCTGAAGAGGTTTTCTAGAGTTTGGGTGGAGGAGGATGCTGTAATTATATTTTGCAAATTACATATATAATTTCAGAGAGTTAAGTCTCAGAGCCAAGAACTTCTGTAATGTGATTGCAAAGTTAGCACCTTTAACCATTTTTAATAAAAATACTTGTGAATAAATGACAGTACTTTGGGTAAATAAACCAGTTTCTTAGCATTTTTATGGTCTCAATGTTTATGTCCCCACCAAATTCATAAGTTGAAGTCCTAACCCTCAAAGGTGGTGGTATTGGTAGGTGAGGTCTTTGTGGGGTGCTTATGACATGAGGGTGGAGCCCTCACGAATAGAAATAGTGCCCTAATAAAAGAAACTCGAGAGAGATCTCTAGCTCTTTCTGCTATGTGAGGAAACTAGAAGACAGCCCTCACCTGATATCCCCACATCCCGCTCTGGGACTTCCAGCCTCCAGAAATATGATAAAAGTTATTTTTGTAAGCTATTCAAAAGCTTGTGGTACTTGGTTACAGCAACTCGAATGGACTAAGACAGGCATGATATAACACAAATAAGGAGTGAGTGATATTTTTCTCCTTCTGTAAGGTGCGTTAAGCATAACAATGGGGGGAATTGGAGACTATGTCCAGTGACATTATGAAAAGTGACAATGGCAGAGAAGAAGGAAGCTAAGCAAACTAATTTCATGAGTACACAAGATATATTTTAGTATGTGCAGGGAAGAAAGATGAAGGGATTTGAGCTTTTCATTTTGTGATTGGGGTATTGAGACAAAAATAAATCTTTTGCCTTCTGTTAGCATTCAAATGAGCACCTATATTTCAACTGGTCTATACATGTTGTTGTAGAATGCCATGCCATACAACATGTATTAAAATATTTGCTCCAAACTCTGTTCATGTATGCATCTTTTATTTTTAACTTAAAATTATAATCCTCAGACACAGAAACCTTCACTACTAACAAATTTCTTGTCTAATTTGTATTTCAGTTAGGCAGTCTTGAATTTACTAACACTGCTAGCAGTGGTTAGAGAGAGTAATAACGAGGTAGTAACATTCACAAATTTTAACAGTAAAAATTCCATTTAAGTTGTTTTGTATGATGAATGGGATTTGTTTCTAGGGAAATGATAGGAAAAGAGAGTATTTGCCATTGAGACCACTCCAAGGACCAATGTGGAGGTTTAGAGAAAAGCATTGTAGTTATAGGAGCTAACGGTAGTGCAGAAATGCGGTAGATCAAGCAGCACATGGAAATTTGTAAGAAAGTTGCTTAATTAGATAAGTATACTCTAAGACCTTAAAATCATCTAAGATATTATGAATATTTCTGTAATGGGGAAGAAATCAAAGAAGCATGTAAAGTCATGGCAACATATATGAAATAATTTAATTAAAAACAATAATGGTGTAATTTTTAGTAAGCAAAATTTTGTGGTTTTATATCAAACAAGCCAGAGTAATTGTCCATGTACTTAATTTTTGTCTGACTATTCACTTCCATGTTATTTCTTTATGCTACCCTAGAGCATGGGAAATGATAAATAAGATCATCCAGGAAGATCTCGGCAAACCCAGGTCTAATGTACTTGACTGAACCTCTTCAGTGTGGTTGAAAATAATGATGAAATAGTGATCTAACCAACCCATTTTCATTTTCTCATTTCCCTGTTTTCTACCTCTTTGATTATCAAGGAACTGAATTGTCTATGACATTTTACAAAATGATTAATAAATAAAATAATTTTTTGAACTCTTGCTACATAAAGCTTACCATACTTGAGGGTGAGTGGGTGGAAGTATCCTTCTTAGGATGAATTAGAGCATCTGTATTTGAACCATCTTTGGGGACCTAACATGAGGATATATTCCACCTTGTGTATTAAGTCTAGTTTATCTCAAATCTCTATTAGAGAATGTTATGTTAATGCTAATGATTTAATCTTTCCCTCAGTTTACTCATCTGAAGAATAATGAACTGGCAGAAGATTGACTTACTTTCAGTAAAATTAACCTGCAAATTAAAACACATACCTGTTTAAAATGTGTGGTGATGTAAACCTCAGGTACTTTCCTTACATGATGACATTGATCAGCCCTTTAGGCAGTACTTGAATATGTATTAGCAGTGTGTTGTTTAATTTCTAAATATTGAGAATTTTCAGATAACTAAAATTTATTTCTATGATAGTACAGTAACCCAAAATGCATGTAATATTAATTTTGTGAACATTACTGTGCCATTTTATGGCTCAAAATATGGTCTATATTGTTATTAGTGGTGAATATTCAGTGTAAATCTGAAAAGAATTTCCACTAGGTGAGGCTGAGCTGCAATGTTATTCAAATATGCTAATTTTATGCTACTTTTATCTGTTCTATAGATTACTGAAAGTCTGGTGTTTATCCAACTATGATTTTAGATTTATCCATATTTCTTCCCTTATTTCTGTCAATATTTGCTTTAAGACTTGTTCATGTGGGATATCTAGTTTTCTATGTTTATTAGATGCAAACACCTTAAAAATTTTGTTGTTTTTTAAAGAAATTGATCTTTATAAAATGATGGTGAGTATGGTGGGGGTTATTAAAGAAGGTACACATTGCATGGAGCACTGGGTGTGGTGCATAAACAATGAAACTTGGAACACTGAAAAAATAAATTAAAAATTTAAAAAATGGTTTAGTAATAATTCTACTTTGATATTAATGTAGCTTAATATATTAATGTATTAATATTACTTTCTTAAGCTCTTTTTATTTCATATCTCATTCTAACTTTTTACTTTTTATTTTCAACCTATGTCTGTTACAAGCTTTGTGTTTATATTGTTTTTGTAGTCAATACATATTTGTATATAATGTTTATGTGAAACTTCTATTACTGAAGTGAAAATTTTGCTATTTTAGTAAGAATTTTAATTTCTTAAAAAAAAGAATTTTAATTTCTTCACCTTTAATTTAATTATTGGTATGGTACAATTTAAATCAACCATCTTTTTATTGGTTTTCTATTTGTTCTAATTACTTTTTTCTTCTTTTTCTCCTTTTGCATCTTTTTTGAGTGAATGCCATTTAGTATTCCATTTTATCTACGTGTTTGTTGTTATTATTATTTATCCTAAGCTTTGTGTTTCATTTGGCTTCCTGTATATGTGTGTTATTGTCCTTTATTAAATTTGACAATTTAAAGGTATTATTTCCTCAAATAACTACTCTGTTACCTTCTCTATATTCACTTCTTATAGGACTCTAATTTTACACATTATACTGTTTAAATTGTCACAAATGTCTTGAGCATTCCTTTAGCATAGGTCAGGGTATATTAACTGTTTTACCTCTTGATATATTACAGCTTTAATTAAGTTCAATTTATCACCAGCTTCAAATATTTTCAAGTCAGGTTAAGGGTTTCTTTTTAGTAAGGCATGGCATTTGAGCATCAGTTAATTCTTTAGATGTTTGTATGTTTCACAAATAACCAAATATCAGCTTTTAATCTGTAGAAGATGTTTCTCCAGTTTACAGCAATCTATGAGATTGTTTTTACTGTGGTATTCACCTTGCTTTCTATCTTCACCTCCTACTTTCTCCACCTCCAAATTATCTCTCCATCCTGCTACGCTATGCCCAGTCATCTGTGCTTACCAAAATACACTACCAAAGGACCACGCATCAAAGGGTGTCGTTCCGGAGTTCTTTTCCTCTGCAGTAGCCTTGTCATTGGGGAAGAATACACATATCTTAGGAGGATTCCTCTTGCCTTGAGAGGTGATAGCCTTCAATGTGCTGTTACTAAGCACCTAGTTGAGGCCTCATGGAAAAGGAATGGCACCATTGACTGAGGTATATTGAAACTGTATTCTTTCACAACAATCCACACTTGGAGATTAAGATTCATCATCAATTCCAATATCTTATTATTATTATGTTCTGTGGCAGTTCATTCCTTCATTATGGCCTTAGAGCTGAAAGCAACCACACATCTCAGTTTTGTTTGGAAGGAGCTTATCTGGTATTTCCCCTTCATTATGAGGAAACAATCATCTCTTAAATCTTTCTATGTTTTAACAAATGTGGAAATGCCTTAACTTAATTTTATATGCAAGAAATAGTTTTGTGCCAGAAAAATATACATAAATGATTCAGCTAAATGAAAATATACCCAATATATTATTAAACACTTTTCTAAATACTATAAATGATTCCTTCACATATGTGTTATATTCTATGTTCATTGCTCCAGCAAAAGACCTATGTGAGACATACAGTAGCAAGACAAAGCAAAATAGTCTTATATTATCAGTGTCTCTAGTCCTTCAACGAGGTACTTCTTTGTTTTTCTTATAAATGTAACTTTATACTTAGGTTATATATGTATCCTGATATTTTCATGAAAATGGATTAACTTCCTATAAATGTATGGAGATATGAACAACTTGAAAAACTTTGAGGCTATGATTTTAAGTTCTAAATTCTAGTCTCTGTCTCTTAAGTCGTGGGAACAAGTCTGGGAATGCTTTATTCACATATGCATATGTCTCATACTCTATACCCTTTTTTTAACATCTGCTGGGCACTTGTCACCACTTCCTTTGTTTATGATGTTTATGTCTCTTTCTAAACTTTGAATAAAAAGTAGTAAATACTCTTTTCCTTTTATGCTCTGTTAGAATAGGTATTTGGATAGAGCAGATATTTAATCTAATATTATATGATTGATTGCAAGAAAAATATCTGAATTCATTTCATGGGTAACAAGATTAGTCATAAAATACAGGCGAATTGTACCCTTGGAAACTACATTAAATAGATATAATAAGGTCTATATCTAAATATTCAAAATAATTTCTTTGTCATTTTTTATTTTGTGTAGGAAATTTAGAGTATGGTGGGGGGATTTAACAGAATGGAACCAAAATAATTAGCTTATGAAGCAGTAAATCAGTTTGTTTCAGTGCTGATTGAACAACTAGGTTGACCTGATATACTGCTAAGTTATTATAAGCTGTTTTGAGAAAACAGGGGGAGGGGTGAAGAAATTATGAACCATTTTTATTTAAATTTTCAAAACACCATAAAAATACATAAATTATGGCCAATGAATAGTCTATTCTTCAGTGGAAATTTATTATAAATGCTCCTACTTTACTATGGAAAGCCCAAGGCTGGCTAAAAATTAATTACTTGTTTGCTGAACTCACTTAAAATAAGCCAAGGGTAATTAAATAAATATTTTAGTGTAAAGTTTAGTCCATTATTAAATTCTATGAAAATTTAGGTTTTTTTCCCTTTAAATTTTAGTGGGATTTAGTGTCTATGAATTCGTATGAGAACAAGTTCTCAACATCATCAAATGGCATATGCTATATATGTTCATCTTATTTTCCTGTATATTTGACCATGAGTTACTAACAACCTCAGCACTTTTAGCAATAAGACAAAACATGACAGAAGAAGAATGAAGTCTTGAAGGTGGTGATCAGATGCCTTTGAAAAACAGACACATAAGAGCTTGAGGAAGCTTTAAATGAATGAAGGCTATAAGAAAACTATCAGTGACAGAAGGCAAACTATTAGATAATGAAAGTTTAGGTTGCTCAGGACAGAGAATTGGTGAGGCTGCAGGTGACATTCATTCCTGAAAGTCAGTGATGTCCTTGAAGACGCATTGTGAATGCTTTACTTGTGGAGATCAGGATGTCTGGCCATGACCATTCTGGTAATTCATCATTATTGCCAGGGCACTAATCTCGGGGTGACATCAGTGTGGATAACTTAAGCACAAATAAAAAATTGTGACATGTTCTGGTATTAGATACCTAAAAATTCCCAGGATTGGTGCCCATTCAATACATAAATAAATTATAATCACTTAATCGGTATGTACTATGTATCAAACTTCTTTGAGAGGCAGGATGATTATATTTCAAGGTTCCCCCCCACCACCATCACCACACACATAATTTATCATTTGACAGTGATATGGGATAGGTAGAGCTATGTTTTTAATTTGGCACAGATGTAATAGATTATTTGAGTTTTAAACTAACTTCTGGAATGTAAATATCCTAGTAAGGCAGAAATACACAAATTATCTTATATTCCAAATAATCAGATTTTGAACAATATTTATACTTAAATAAAATTCTCATTTATATAAGAAAAGACAACTAATTAACTGAGGCCTTTAATAATACATGAGAATCTAGATAAAAAAAATCAAGATTTGGCAAATACATCATAAGAAGCAGCTTTTGGCAATTTCATTAATTACAGACTGCAAAGCCTTAAAGTCATCTCTAGAGCACTTATTTTAGAAAGTATTTCTTAAAAGCATTACTGTTCTAAAACCATGAAGTATCTACAAGTCATAGCTATTGTTATATTCAAAATGTCTTTCTTAGGAATTGGAAAAGGAGAAAGGACAATAAAAGGATGAAGAGAAACTTTGGAGATGATGAATATGTTTATTACCTGGATAATGGTGATGGTAACATGAGTATAGATTATTTCCCAAATCACCAAATTGTATATATTAATTACGTGCAGTTTTTTGTATACCAATTATTGTTCAATAAAGATGGGGGGGAAGAAGTACTTTCCTGGGGCACTAATGCTTATTTAAAAAAATATAATGCCTCACTTTTTTTTATATTAAGCATTCCTTCATATGTTATAAACAATATTTCATGCAATTAAGATTATTTGAAAATATAACTTTAAACCCTCTAATTTTTACATTTGCTGATGACTATATTCTGTTTATATATGATCCATGATCACAGAGTTTAATACTTAGTAGAGACCTATAGAGTTTTACAAAATTTTATTTGAAAAAAGTATGTTGAATCTTAAAGTAAGGAAGCAAACTAGTAATTTCTATGAGATAAAGATAGTATCATAGACTGTAAATTTTAGCAACTACCATCTTCAAATATATTATGAAATCTTTGGAGGTATATCTGACCTTTAACTGCAATTTCTACTTTAAATATGGCTAACTATATTTCCTTGATTATATATTACCTTTATCAAAAGTATGGTTTGAAGATGATAGCATCATTTAATAAAATATTATTGTGACATTTGCTTGATATTTTAAATATTTATTTATTTTATCTCGCCAGTAAATAGGAGGTTTCTGGATCAAAGGCAGACTGATTATTTACTTACACAAGTTCTAAGTGACAGTTCTCCATACCCCAATTTCCCCACAAGAGGACACAGTAAGATTCAAATGTCATCTGTACATGAAATATGTGGGTTTTCCTTACTGTCAAGAAGCTCTGGAGTTATGAATCTCAGAGCTTATAAAGGACAGCCTGTACAACTTCTGTCTTCCCCTCAGGAAAAGGGAACCTTATCTTGCTAAGATAAGCAAATCCTTTCTGTGGATCAGAGGGGAATTTCTCTAAATTCATTACCATTTAGATTGTAAACATGTGGTTTCAGGGGGGATAAAACTGTAAACCACTAGAGAGAAATACATAATCTCTAACTTCTAAGTTACTTACTCATCTCTTAACTCTGATTGCTAGTGATTTCTGCTCAGAAAGTCCAGACCATGAAGAAACATAAAAATATTTCTGTAATAGATTGCTTCCTGATACTGCTTTTACTTAAGAAAGAATAACACTGTCCTAAGTTACCCACTCAAAAAAAACAGCTAGAAAAATAAAATATAGAAAACATCGCTTTTTGACATTGTACAACAGGCAGCAGGTAGAGAAGTGGAAAAAAACGGGTGGCTCCTACTGAACATCACCCCAGCCTTCTGGTGGTATGCACTATATGGATTATAGTTTGGGAAGGGAGAATGCCAAACAGGGCCCAAAGATCTCACTCAATTGATGAAACAGATAACAGGGTTGGAAGTTTTAAAGCAACTATAGTTTGTGGAGTAGTGTCCTTTTGATGAGGCAATTCCTTGGAAGCAGTCATAGATATGTAAGAGTCCCACTGGAGCTTTTCGCTGAATACCTATTTGGGCATGCATAGCATGAAGCACTGTGAGGCCTGCAAAGAAATTTTCCAGGGAAAGAAGAATAACTGGGGAGCTTATGTCAGAAAAATCTAAGAGGTCACAGAAAGACAGTCAATATTGAAACAGAATTTTAAATACACAGAAATTTATCAGATCCTGAAATGGCCATACCTAAGAACTCTGGTTAATAAGCTTTAGGGTAAAAGTTACTCTAAACCTATTCCAAGAGAGTTTAAAAATATGCTTAAGCGTTCCAACTGATATTTAAGTAATTTAACTATCAGAATGAATTTCAGCATTCTTACAAGAATATAATAAAATATACTTCACACTGTATAATTTGCAAATCTGATACCCCAAAGAAATAGCCAAGCAGAAACACAGGACGTATAACTGGGGAGGGGGGAGTAGTTAACATAAATAGAAAGAAAAATGATAAAGAAATCAGTAGATAAATTTGTTAAGATGGCTATGATATGTATGCTATGTATACTCATACATATTTACTTGATGTAGAAACTAAAACATAAATATGATGAGAGACCATCTTTTCATGTGTCTGTTGACGATCTGTATGTCTTCTTTGGAAAAATGAAGATTCATGTTTATTCATGTCTTCTGCCCAATTTTTAATCAAATTATTTGTTTTTTTAGATATTGAATTTTATAAGTTCTTTTTTTATTATTATTATGTTCAGTTAGCCACTGTATAGCACATCATTAGTTTTTGATGTAGTGTTCAATGATTCATTAGTTATGTATAACACCCAGCGGTCATCATAACACGTGCCCTTCTAGTAAGGAATTTTATAAGTTCTTTATAGATTTTGGGTACTAACCCTTTTTCTGAAATGTCATTTGTGAATATCTTTTCCCATTCTGTAGGTTGCTTTTTTAGTTTTGTTGATTTTTTCTTTCACTATGCAGAAGCTTTTTATTTTGATAAAGTCTCAATAATTTATTTTTGCTTCTGTTTCCCCTGCCTCAGGAGACATGTCTAGCAGGAAGTTTCCACAGCCAATGTCTAAGAGATTTCTCCTCAAGGATTTTCTTGGTTTCCCATTTTACATTTAGGTCTTTAAACTATTTTGAATTTATTTTTGTCAGTGGTGTAAGAAAGTAGTCCAATTTCTTTCTTTTCCATACTGGTGTCCAGTTTTGCCAACACCATTTTTTAAAGACTATGTTTTATTTTGTTTTGTTTTTCCATTGGATATTCTTTCCCGCTTTGTGGATGAATAATTGACCATATAGTGTGATTTTCCATTCTATTGATCTATGTGCCTGTTTTTGTGCCAGTATATAAGTCATCACAGGGAAATACAAATCAAAACTACAATGAAACATCACCTCACACCAGTCAGGATAGCTAAAATTAACAACATAGGAAACAACAGATGTTGGTGAAGATGTGGAGAAAGAAGAACTCTCTTACACTGTTGGTAGAAATGAAAACTGGTGCAGCCACTCCAGAAATGAGTATGGAGGTTCCTCAAAAAGTGAAAAATATAACTACCTTATGATCTAGCAATTGCATTATGAGGTATTCACACAAAGGATACAAAAAATATACAAATATATAATATATATTCTATATAATAATATGTATCATAAATACATATTAATATATGTTCTATATAATGTTTATATTATGTATTGGAATATATATATATATGAATATATATGTATATTGGAATATTACTCGACCATACAAAAGAATAAAATCTTGTTATGTACAACAACATGAATGGAGCTAGAGAGTATTATGTTAAGAAAAATAAGTCAGTTAGAGAAAGACAAATATAATTTCACTCATATGTGGAATTAAAACAAAACAAATGGACATGGGGGGAGAGAGAAGGAGGCAAACCAAGAAACAGACTCTTAACTACAGAGAACAAATTGATGGTTACCAGAGGGGAGATGGATAGGGAGATGGTGAAATAGGTGACAGGATTAAGAAAGAAAGAAAGAAAGAAAGAAAGAAAGAAAGAAAGAAAGAAAGAAAGAAAGAAAAGACAAAGAGATTGAAAAGAAAGAACCTGGGGTCACTTGGTTGGCTCAGTCAGTTAAGCATCTGCCTTCGGCTCAGCTCATGATCCCAGAGTCCTGGGATCAAGCCATGCATTGGGTTCCTTGCTTAGCAGGGAGTCTGCTTCTCCCTCTGCCTGCCACTCTCCCTACTTGTTCTCTCTCTCTCTCTGACAAATGAATAAATAAAATCTTTAAAAAGAGAGAGAGAGAGAGAAAAGAAAGAAACTGAACTGCTTCCTTTGCAGATAGAATTATTTACATTTTAAAAAATCCAGTAAACTACCAAAAAACTACTAGAACTGATAAGGTTAGTACTTTGCAGAGAATAAGCCAGGTCAATAATCCGTATTATTTATATTTCTACATTTTAGCAGCAAAGGATTGAAAACTGAAAAAAAAAATCAAGTATGTACCATTTATCATAACAACCTATACCATGAAATACTTAGAGATAAATTTAATGAGACATTTTAACGAAAATATAATCACTTAATAAAGCACTGATGAGACAAAGTAAAACTCACAAAGTAGAATGGTGGTTGTCAGGGACTGAGTAGAGGGAAAGAGGGAATCGTGGAGTTGCTATTTAATAGGCTCAAAGTTTCAGTTACAAAAGAGTGAAGTCTTGGGCAGCTCCGGCTGCTAGAACAAAAGATGGAGAGACCAGAAGGCTTAAGCAGAACTTTATTCCTCACAGTCCTGGAGGCTGGTTAAGTCAAAGATAAAGGTGCCTTCTGATTCAGTAGCTGGTGAAAGCCCTCTTCCTGGCTTGCAGACACCTGCCTTCTGGCTATGTCCTCAGGCTTCAGAGAGAGAACATCCCTCTCCTGTCTTATAAGGGCACTAATCCCATCCCCCCTCAGATCTAATTACCTCCCAAAAGCCCCCTCCAAATACCATCACGTGGGTGATTAGCACTTCAACATTTGAATTTTAAGGGACACAAACATTCAGTTCATAGAAAATTAGTTCTAGAAATCTGTGCGTGTGCCTGTAGTTAACATTGCTTTATTGTACACTTAAATTTTGTTAAAGAAACGAGGGAAGAGAGAGAAAAATACTCCTTTGCTATTAAATTATGTGAACATTGGTTTATACTGAAATCAATGTTATTAATATTACATATTAGTTAACAGAATTTTTAAAAACTTACATTCATACATCTTAGTATTTTTGGAATAACTTGGATTTGTGGACATTTCTCAACTGTACATTGTATGAAACCTAAGTATTATACTATTATTTCTAATGAAAATTTAGCATCCAAAATGAGATATGCTGCAAGTATAACTAACATATCAGATTTTGAAGACTCTGTATGGAAAAAAGAATGTAACACACCTTAAGAATTTTTCATGTTGAAATAATATTTTGTATATTTTGTTACAAAATTTATACACACACACATGCACACACACACATTCAAATAAATGCAGAGATCTACTATGTTCATGAATTGGAATGCTCATTATTGTTAAGGTGTTGATTCTCCTTAACCTCTTGATTTACTATGTATATATATGTATATTTATTTATTATATATGTAGATCTTATTAAATATGATTTGTATTACTAAGGAAATAACTGAATATACATATATAATATATATGTTAACTAACACAAATCAGGTTTAATAAGAAGTAAAATTTTCTTTTTTTTATAGATTTTATTTATTTGTGAGAGAGACAGTATGAGTGGAGGCAGGGGCAAAATGAGAGAGAAAGAATCTCAAGCAGACTCCATGATGAAGGTGGAACCCGTCATGGAGCTCAATCTCATGACCCTGAAATCATGACCTGAGCCAAAATCAATAGTCAGATGCCTAACTGACTGAGCCACCCAGGCACCCCTAAAGTTTTCTGGTGTATTAATGGGAATTATTGTTTTCTATTCTCATCTGCTTTTATCTCTTCCTATATCCACAAAAATTCAAAGTATTTTGTGTCCCCCCCAGATCTATGGGTCATCTTCCCATGAGCCCTAGGGACACTACAAAAATCTATATAAATTGAGAATCCTGTATTGAAAATATAACACATGGATAACAAATTAGAATTTCTCTATTCTTTATAACCAAAAGGAGCTCTCAACAAGAACTCTTTAGTGATATGATTAAAAGAAAGACTACTGAAACACAATAATACACATCTAAACAAATGCCTCTATATGTATTGGATTTTATAGATTCAAATTAATTAGGTACATTTTGAATTTCTGATTTGCTGTATGCTATGTTGATGAAAAATATATTTTCTGGACAATTTAAAAGGCAATATAGTATTGAAAATCATCTAAAGAAATGCCTTATTCCTTATACAACATTAATTATATTATTATGTATAGACATTTGAGTTACTATAAGAGAACTTCTGGCATTTATATATTTATTTAAGTAAGGTTATTTAAGTAGGTTATTTAAGTAAGGTTATTTATATTATATTATTTTATATTATATCATATTATATTATATTATATTATATATTAGGTTATTTATATCATTTATATTTATTTTTTATTTAAGTAAGGTTATTAAGTAAGTTATTTATTGAACATTATTGTTCAATAATGTATCATATCAAATATATGGGGCCAAATTCCTATACATAGTCCACAAGGTAACCAATTTCTATTCACTAGGACGATGAGGTCATCAGAAGCCAGAAAAGTTACTACAAGTATCACAAAAGTCATGCCTCACATGTTTGTATAATTAAATTCAAGTGAAAAGATGTTGTAAACTGTTCTACAACTTGTATTTGATGAACATTTATTATTTTATGGTTAAAATTATTCTTCACTAAAGAAAAAGCAAGAAACACTTGAAATTTACATTTTTCATTTCATCTAGTTTTTTAATCAATGATATTTATTTGTAGACATTTTCATTATAATATAATTTGAATATATTAATAATCTCTGTAACAGATGTTTATGTATTTAATGTAAAGAAATTAGTAAATATAGAATAATAAATATGGATCTATTCTCCATTCCAATTCTGCAGAAATATACATATTTTTGCTTATGTACATATTTTTATTTTTAAGATAAAAATATAATTTAAAGGGGTAATAAGGTATACATACAAATATGCAGAAATCAAAAAAAAAACCAAAAAACAAATATGCAGAAATCTATATAAAGATAGATTAGGATTTTATCTTACATATATGAGCTCATAATTAATATTTTTACATGTCTTTTGACTAAAGAACAAAGGTTTTTTCCATGTAAATTAATATTGTGTAAATTTCTGTTTGTATTAATATAGAAATATGTTTAATGGTTAGTTTTTCATTTTATGAGTTTTCACTAATGATTTTTAAACTTCCATACACATATATATACACAAACTTTATATTTATATACATATATCTACACAAATTCTTCATTGTTATGAATAATGTAGGATTGACACCTTTGTACCTAAATTGTTGCACATTTTCGTAAATACATTCTAGAATACATTTCCAGAAATTTGGTTTCGATGTCAATGATTATGTTTATTACAAGGCCTTCTAAAACAGATTTCCAAACATATTATCCTAACTTTAACCCCCAAAAATAGCATTTGAGAAGTACCAATACCTTATTTCTTTGCAACAGTTCATAAAAGTACCTATTTGATGGATAAATCTACCAGTTGCAAGAAGTAATACTTTCAGGCATAGGCCTATGTAGAATTTATATTATTTCCATATATACTGAAAACAACATGCACATAATCTGGCCTTCCTTAAATGGATTCCTTCCTTAAATGCAGCCTTCCTTAAATGTGTTACAGCAGCTTATCTCGGGAAAGGGTCAGGGAGAATGCATTTATTACTCAGTAATATCACTATAAAACAATGTATCATTTTAACTGACTTTTCTACTTTCTTAAGGGTACTGAAGTATTGCATACCTTTTTATTAGGAGTAGCATTTACAATAAAATAATTCCACTCATATTCATTTGAATATAGAGATTTTTTCCTGTAAAATAAAATTTAGATATCTAAAATTGGACTAGAAAAAAGTAAATAATATTTCAATATGCAACATTAAAAATGCCTAAATTTCTCTTTACAAATTAAAAAACATATCTAAATACATCTACCTTTGTCTTTATATATCTATATTAACTGAGCAACATAATTTTTATATTATAGTTTCTCATACTCTACATAAGCAGGAAACATAAAATAGAAAGGAAAAAATATTACAGAAAAAGCCAAAACTAAAAAAAAATGGAATAACAAGGAAAACATAAAACAATACTAAACTTGTTTTGGCAAGTAATTCTATTCTTTACAACTAAAATTTTAAAGAATTGAAATTGACTCTTTTTTATAAAATAAGAAAGGATATACTACCACCTAGTGGATAATGGGTTTGCTCAAGGGTAATATTTCACCTGTAAGGATTCTTACAAACCATAGATTAAGGAAGACTGAGGGCTGAACACGTTACAATTAAACAACTTTAATAAATAATTGTCAGAAATTACTTGATTATTAAAAAGTTATTAGCCATGTTTTACTTTTATTCTACCTCGTTATTTTTAGTCCTTTCGTAATAAGAATATATATCATAAAGCGTAGATCTGGCTATACAAAATAATAAAATATGTCAATATTTGAACATCTTAAGAAGCAAGTGAAGACTGTATTGACTAATTCTTAGAACGATTAAATTTACCAATGCTACATTTAAACTACCTAGTACTCTGAGTTTGGAAATATATTTAATTTTTTCACAAATTGATGGAAATTGGTAATAGCAATAATTGAGCAATAATAAATACTCAAATTGAACATTAAAGGTTCAGTTAACCCTTTAAGTGAAAATATTTTGAAGATCATTAAGGAGAATATGTATGGGGAAAAAGGAAACAAAAAGGAAAACGTTTTCAAGAAATCAATTTATAATTGTATTGTGCTTTCTGATAAACTATGGATCTTTTCCACCTCATCTCTTTTGCCCTTCAGTATATGCACATGTGTGTGTATGTGCGTACATGTTCACTTTGAGTTATGTGACAATGAACATAATTTTACAGTTTTGTTATTATAGAATATATTTAATTTAAAATTTCAAAGCCATATCTATAAATACTATGTAGTGTCCTTTCTAAAATTGAATTCATGATCAAATCATTTAATTAAATTATTAATTTAACTAAATAATTAAAGCACATTTTTATTATTTAGTCATGGGTTCCATTTAGTATCTATGATTATTAAATTTGAATCATATAGTACTGCAGGCAAGAGATAATGAGGGTTTTTTTTGATATTGAATCTCTTATACAAAAACTGCTTTATCAAAAATCAGTATTCTTCTACAAAACCCCTAGAAAACAGAATTATTTGTTCTTTAGCAAATTATAGCTTTAAATTAGTTCTAGGGTATTAGTATAAGAAAACAAGAAGTCAAAGACACATTAATTCATTTATTCATTAACTCACCAGATACATTTTAAGGTTATCCAGTATACTAGGAACTGGGGACACTGCAATAAAGAGCTAAATTTAACTGGCACAGTCTCTGCTCTTATGGAATTACTTCTTTTTTGGAATATCTAGTCACACAGAAGAAAAATGTAAGATAAAAATGGAAAGACTTGGGCTTTGGAAAAGAAACAGTCATGAAATTGCCAGGCAACAGAGATCCCAGCTACAGAGAAAGCGGGTGCGTTAAAAAAAAAAAAATAGGGTTTGCCATACTTCAAATGGCAGAGAGGAGAAAACTGTAAGGAGAGATAGGGGCATAGGTGAATAAGCAAATGTCAGTAGGTAGGAACTTAATGAGGAGGAAGATGCAAGGGCCAGATTATGTCGTAGGGCCATGCAGGGCAGACAGAAACTTTACATTTAATTGAAGGCTTGCTTTAAAAATCTCTGCTTTCATGAATGACAGTGAAATAAGACTTGAAAAGAAAATAAATACAGAAAGAGGAACATATTTGGGTGAGAGGAAGGGAAGGAAAACAAATTCAGAAAGAGGAACATATTTGGGTGAGAGGAAGGGAAGGAAAACAAATTCAGTACAGACAAGTTTTGGATGAACGCCTCTCTATGCATAATGTTAAGTGAAAGGAGAATGTCTGCAAAGAGTAAGGGGATTTCCCTTTAGCAGCTGTAATGACTAAATAAAACCTTTTATTTGTTTCAGTATCACTCTGAGAGCTAGGAAGTTATCTGCAACATAGAAACATCATCTGTAATAATGCCAAAGCATCATTCTACAGACTACTTACAATTTTATCTTCCAGAATAAATTTTTAATTATATTTTTGTTTAATTATTTGTTTGTTTGTTTATTAATTTTTAACATATAATGTATTATTTACCCCGGGGTACATGTCTATGAGTCATCAGGCTTACACATTTCACAGCACCTACCATAGCACATACCCTCCCCAATGTCCATAACCCACCCACCCTATCCCTACCCCACAGAAACCCTCAGTTTGTTTGGTGAGTAATTCCTTTCAGTGTATTTCCAAACAATACTCATATTTAGAAACAGAGTGTTTAAATAATAGACATCTTTGTCCCCTCACTACCTTCTCAAATTGTAACCCTTCTCTTGAATTCTTACAGAACTCTCAAATTGTAACCACTATCATGACTTCTAACATCATAAATTAGTTTTGCCTGGTAAATGGAATCAAAATAAAACTTACACTTTAGTGACAGACTTCTTATACTCTGTGATTTTACATGTGATTTACCAACTCTCATCACTGTATGGAATCTTACTGTATGGAGATATAAAAATGTGCTCTTCTACCATAGAAGAATCTCGTATTTTCCGATTTTTGTTATGAATATTGTTGATGTGAACATCATTGCTGATATCTTCTGGTGATGACAAGTTAGAGTTATCATGCATATGTAAGTAGGAATGGAATTATAATATAAGATAGAATATGTTCAGTATTAGCAGGCATGGCTAATTTTTCCAAGTAATACAGCAATTTATACTCCTGTAACAATATAGCACAGATCCAGTTGTTTGAAATTCCTTCCAACCCATGACATTTCTTTTCCATTTCTTAAATGGCTTTACTAAGGTATAAATAATACACCAAAAACTACACATATTTAGTATATGCAGTTTGATGAGCTTGGACATATGCAAACACTTGTGAAACCCTCAATGTAGTCCAGATAATAGACCTATTAATTATTGTGTGTATGTTTTTCGTTGTTGTTATTGTTTTGTTTTGTGTGTGTGTGTGTATTGGTGGGAGGTAAGAACAACATGAGATCCACCCACGCACCCACTTTTTAAGTGCATTATACCGTATTGCTGACTATAGGCATGTTGCTGTGCAGTGGATCTCTAGAAATAATTCATCTTGCATATCTGAAACTTTAAACCAGTTGAATAATACCTCTTCATTTCCAGCTCCCTTCCAGCCTCTGGTAACCACTGTTTTAAGCCCTATGAGTTTCACGATTTTAGGCAGTACGTGTAATTGGAGTCATGCAGTATTTATTCTTATATGCCTGGTTTATTTCACTTTACCATGGTTGTTCTAGTATGTGTGTAGTGGTATCTTACTGTGGTCTTAATTTGAATCAACTCTGATGTATAACGTACTTAAACATCTTTTGGTATTCTTATTGGCTATTTCATTGTACCCTTATGTGAAGTGACTATTAAAAGCCCTTGCCACTTTCTTATTGGATTGCTGGTTTCTTCCTTTCTTTCTTTCTTTCTCTCTCTCTTTCTTTTCTTTCTTTCTTTGCTTTCTCTCTTTCTTTTTCTTTTTTCTCTTCTTTCTTCTTTCCTCTTTCTATGTTCAGTTAGCCAATATCTAACACTTTTTATTGATCTTTCATATATATATCTTGTTATAAGCCCTTTGTTTTATATGAATTGAGAACATCTGTCTAACTTATTAGATTTTCTTTTTCCCTTCTTGTTGGCATTTTTTGACAAAGAGTTTTATTGTACTCTCAGGTTAAGAACTATAATTCTTTAAGAATTGATTTTGGTATATGGTATAGAATGAGGTTGTGATTAATATTTTTCCATATGGATATCCATTTGACCCACTAATATTTGTCTAAAAGAATTGTAATTTTAACCTGCCCTGCAATATTACCATTGTCATAAATTGGGTTTCTGTTTGTACCTCTATTTCATTCCTTTTTGAACTCTCTCTCTTTGCCTATCCTTATTAGTGCATGAGGCAGTGCTAGACAGTATAAGTTTGATAGCACTGATAAAATTATTTTAGATTTTTAACAAGTCATGCTATTTATTGCTCTATATTCTCCAAATTTGTTTCCTTGTCCAGGATTTTTATTGTAAAGTCATGTAAGCATGTAGTATGTGCATGACTAACCTCAGATATTCAGATTCCAGACCCCCAGAGCAAAAGCAGGTATAAACCATAAATAACATTATTAGCATAAACTGGTCACAAGAGTACTGTGTAACCCCAGGCTTCAACTGTATAAAAACAATCTTATTAGACAGATTATTTTGAAATTTATGCTTATTTCCTAGAAGTTTCCCAAAGGTAAGTCTGAAAATAAGATTTTCTTATAAAAATGCAGGTTTTGAGCACCCCAGTCCTGTTGAGCTGACCCTCTTCTGAACACTCCCTCATGGATTTTCATCTGCTATACAAAACGTCCTGGATGTTGGAAAACGTTCTACTACAAAGTCCTAGATTTACTTCGAAGTTCAAAGAAAATTTAGGTAATTTTTAAGAATAGCTTTTACCTTGGTTTTGTTATTAAGGCACTATTTTATTATTATATTTTTCATTATATTTATTTATAATATGTTGTATTTGTATACATGTGTGTATACGTATGTTCAATGTTCTGAATTTATCAAAGCCAAAAATATAGTTCTGTATTTAAGTGAACTTTTCTGTATTAAAAATATGCTTATTTCAACATTAAGTTATCTCTAAAATTGAGCTATCCTTTCTAATTTATGTTCACTATTATTATATTTCTGGTGGGTATCATTTTATCTATTTCTTGATTGTTCTTGGGACTTTTAAATTTATGATATCTAGGTTTATGTATTTAATATAATGTTTATTGATATTGTCTCAGCTCATTATTATTAAACTTGCTGCTATAAAATATACTCAATTTGTATTTTAATAAAAATGTCTAGTATTTTGGCTGATTTGGTTCTTTACGCTGAGACATATTTACACAATAGCCACAACCTTTGTTCTTATGATGGTCATACTGTTTTGATTATGAGGTTAATAATTTGTGTTTGGTAAAAGAGAGATACATGGAGATGGTAGTTAAAGTGGGAATAACATATAAAAATTATTATTGGGGGTCACTATAGTCATATTCAATCAGGGCAATGGAACACTGTAATGAGTAAGAATAGATCCACACATGCAAGGTCACTTGATTTAGGACAATGGTGGCCAAAATTCCTGTGCAGGAAAAACAGGATAGTCTTTTCAATAGATAGTGCTTGGTTGATTAAATACAACCAAAAATGATTCTTAAACATTACATAACACTGTAATCAAAAATTAATTTAGGAAAGTTAGTATGCTAAATTTAAGTTGTATAAAAATAGATACTTTTACTTAAAAACAACAAAAAATATATGTAACTATAACATAGTTGGTAAAGATTTCTTTGTTAACATGGACAAAATGTTTACCATAAAGAAAAAAAAATGACAAATCATACTACATTCAAATTAAGAAATTATGCTCACAAAAAGATATCATTAAGAAAGTAAAAAGGAAAGTTTTGAAAGAATGTATTTGTGAATATACACATCAGAAAAAGGATGTGGATATAATAAAGAAATAGGAACGTAGGACTTAATTTAAAAAAAAAACAGGCAAAAGATTTACATGGGCAATTTTCAAAAAAAGAATATCTAAAAGGCAAAAAGCACATTTTTAATATTGCTTGACTTCTTTAATACTTAAAAATGTAATTCTATGGAATACTTAGAAAGTTTAAAATGACAGATGTTGACAATACTTAGTATTAGCTAAATTACAGAGCAACTGGAATATTACTCAGCCAAAAATAATGAAATTTTGCCATTTGCAACAACATGGATCAAGCTAGAATGTATTATGCTAAGCAAAATAAGTCAGTCAGAGAAAGATGAATACCATGTGATTTCACTCATATGTGGAATTTAAGAAACAAAACAGATGAACATGGGGGAAAGAGAGTCAAAGCAGAAAGCCCACTCTTAACTATGGAGAATAAACTGAGGTTTGCTGGGGAGGAGGTGGGTGGGGAATGGGCTAAATGGGTGATGGGTATAAAGGGGGTCACCTGTTGTGGAAGAGCACTGGGTGTTACATGTAAGTGATGAATCACTAAATTCTACTCCTGAAACCAATATTACACTATATGTTAACTAACTAAAACTTCAATAAAAACTTGAAACATGAAAAAAAAATTACAGACCAACTGGGAGTCATATTGTTGCTAGTGGGTATATAAATTACTACAACTGCTTTAGAAAACTGGAAGTATCTACTTAAAATCAATATTAGCATTACCTAGAACCCAGCAATTCCATGTCTAGGTTTATTCTCAACACAAATTTGAAGGTATTCACCAAAACAAATGAACCATATCTCCAAAGCAGTACTATTCAGCAACTGAATGGTTAAATAAATACTGATATATTAATAGCATGAAATACTAAATAGGAGGACAAAGAATGGTGATACATCATTATATTATAACACAGATGGGTCTTAAAAACATTATTGTTGGGTGAAAACAACTGTAAGTAAATATGTATTTTAGTATTTTGTTTATATGAACTGTAAAAATAGCAATAACAACATATATTGTTAGAAGTCTAAGTTATGTTGTGATAGTGACTGGAATGAGACATGGTGAATACTTTGAGGTTTTGATAATATTAATATATATCTTTTGATTTGAGTATTTATCATGTAGTGTGCTTACTTTGTGATAATGCATCCAGTTGTACAAACTATATATGTAAAATTTTCTTTATCTATATTTTACTTCAATGATAATTTTACTAGAGATGAATAGATATTTTAAATTAAAAACATCATTATAATGTTTTCAGTGTCATGTCTGAATTATGAAATAATTTTAAATAAAATAAATATTTTACAATAATTATTGTGGGCTCATTCCCTAATATTTCCTTCATTTATCTAATTCAATCTGCTATATGTTTTTGATCATGCCTTGATATAATAATTTTTAAAAATCATTTTATGGCTAATATTGCTGCTCCATTTTGCAATATAAAATTTGGGAAATAGAATACCATATATTTTTACCCAAGGTATCATGGATCAAATGGAATTTCTTAGAAATGAGATTTCAAATGGACAAAAAAAATTGCCTTCCCAAATAGATTTATAATTTTGGAGGTACTAACAAAAATAAAATTTAAAATCCTAAAATCAAAGTCAAATATATTTCTATACAGTTGTTAGGAACAGAGGCAGGATAGATGAACACTGCCAGTAATTAACACCCCTGAGTATAGCCAGCCAAGGATACATTTGAGTTGATGGATAAATACTTCCACTTTTTCTATGCTTTGTGCTCTATGCTCTTTCCCAGTTAGTGGGATAAAGGCCCAGTTAGCAACAGCAATAGAGTGCTCATCAATGCCTTTTTTTAAAATTCAATTTTATTTTTTCAGTGTTCCAAGATTCATTGTTTATGCACCACATCCAATACTCCATGCCCTCCTTGATACCCACCACTAGGCTTATCCAATTACCCACTCACTTCCCCTCCAAAACCCTCAGTTTGTTTCTCAGAATCCACAGTCTCTTGTGCTTCATCCCCCCTCCGATTTCCCCCAATTCACTTTTCCTTTCCTTCTCCTAATGTCCTCTATGTTTTTCCTTATACTCTACAAATAAGTGAAACCATATGATAATTGACTTTCTCTGCTTGACTTATTTCATTCAGCATAATCTCCAACTCCGTCCATGTTGATACAAAAGTTGGGTATTCATCCTTTCTGATGGCTGTGTAATATTCCATTGTATATATGGACCATATCTTCTTTATCCATTTGTCTGTTGAAGGGCATCTTGGCTCTTTCCACAGTTCAATGATTGTGGCCATTGCTGCTATGAACATTGAGGTACATATGGTCCTTCTTTTCACTACATCTGTATCTTCCCGATAAATACCCAGTAGTGCAATTGCAGAGTCATAGGGTAGCTCTATTTTTAATTTTTCATCAATGCCGTTTTATCATTCATTTGTCCTTGTCTTACTTCCCCATTTCTCATTATTCTTTTTTATTATCCTGGATTCACTTCTCAATTAAACTTCACACATGATGATTTTTGTATCAAGTAATATTTCTAAGTAGGACCTAATACAATGCTGAAGCTGAAAACAGAACTGAGCTCATGTACTAAATCTTACTAGTACATTAACAAGATTATTGAAGTTTGGATATAGTTCTGGAGGAGCCCTCTGAGACACACTCTATCTCTACCCACAGTTAAAGTTTTAGCCTATCTCCTTGCAAATATATAAGACCATCAATTAGGTTAAGAAAAAAAAAGGCAAGCTCTATAATTTTTACTTTTCAAAATAAAATCATATTTGTCCTATGAGATATATAGAGTACATGTGTTTCGTTTTAGTTGTAGTTGAAAATATTTCAAATTTTTATTAAGCTATCACTTTTCTCTGTTGTGTTTTTGTAACATACATTTTTCCTTCCCTCTTTTCCCTTTTCTCTTTGATTATTTGTGTTTTTAACTGTGAGGAAGTCTGTGGCTTTACAAAAATTGTGCTGCTTTTTATAAGGCACCTCAAATGATTTTAGAATGAGTTGGAACATAAATAAAAAAAATAATAAAACTAGAAATAGGAACATAAACAGTATTACACCACATGATTTTGCTGGCAATTATTTCCTGTCAAGGACCCAAGATATCATCTAGTCTGTAACTCTGTCAGTGTATAAAATGTTCTGCAACCAATTTCTCCAAACAATATTTATACCTCTTGTGGAGGAAAAAATGTGTAGAACTTGGCCATCAGCAAATCCAAAGCACTTAGGAAATGACCAGGACACAGATGGGAACATCTCAAATAAAGCATAAATATACGATTTATATATATATATATATATATATATTTATATATTTATATATTTATATATATATATATAAAATCTCAATGATTTCTAAGTTACAATGAATAAACTTACAGGTACCTTACTTCAGTTCTTCCTAATTCAACTACATTGTCACCTAGTACAAGAACTCCTAACAATAAGCTAAGAAAAGTAAAAAACAAAAAATCAAACAACAAAAACAGCCATCTCCACCTAATATATAAATAACTGTGTTTTTTAATATCTGTAGGGAAAAAAGTTAGAAACTGTCAATCACTAAGTGTTTCCTTCCCCTCTACCTTCACTCCCTGCTTACACATACATTCATTACTAAAAAAAATGCATAAGCAATGATCATCCAAGACCATTACTTCAGAGGTCTGAGTATATTTTTCTTGTTTTATTTTTTCTTATGTCCTAGTTGGAAATGTTAATTACAGCATGTCATTACTATTGACTGACCTACTATATGTGATTTAGAAATTCACATTTCTATATTGGTAGAGGGGCAGTTCAAACAAAATTAATTTGATGGAGAAATATGGAACACCTCTAGAAAAAGCAGACAAAACCAATGTAGAATTTCTCTTTTTTGGTATAATTCCAGAATCATCCACTTCTAGCTACTGCAATTATATCACTCAGAACCATCTGTAATTCAGAATAGTTTTGTTTTTTTCTGTCATTTCTAGTCAATGAAGTAAACTTCAAGAGAATCAGTTTTGAACTGAGAGATAACTTGTAGTGGTACAGAAGAAGAAATACAAGGATCATAGGTACATGTTCATAGAACTTTGGTACATTCTCAGAGTTTGCTAGATCCAAATTACACACAATTCATAACACAATACTGATGGAGGAAAGACTTACTTTTTGATGAGGAAGATTGGAAAGCATCAGTCTCCTTATGAACACCATGCATCCTAAATCACTCAAAGTCTCACGGCCAGATGTTCAGTCTCAAGTGAAGCTCTGTGGTATTAAACATAACTTTCTCTTGAGTGATTATCTGAGGTTATTTTGGCTTTGCTCCAAAAATCTCCTACTAGCAATTGCTTAGCAGCCATAGAAGACCTAGATATGTCATACATGCTTAAGTTGTTCTATTAAGTCAAAGGAAAAAAAATTGCAGAGAATCTAAATAATAATTTACTGTTTCTGTCAGCTTAATATCTAGATGTATAGTGATTACACATAACAAGGGATCTTTATGAACTATACCAATATTTTCTAAATTTGTTCAGTAAAAAGAAACTTCTGGGAAAATATGTATTCCCAGGTTCATTAAGAAGTATTTTGACAGCATTTCTACAGTAAAATTAAGATTATAAATATTTTCAAATAAGCTATATATGATGATTATGATCACTTTGCGGACACCAGAAAAGACCATTTGCAGATAATTGCTTATTAAGCTTGGCTTTTTTTAAAGTATATTAACCACAATTATGTTAATCCAGTTTCAGGTGGTTAAATGATCCTAATTAGGTTTACCATAGCAGGATGTTCCTACCCCCACTGAATTCTGGGCATTCATTTCATTTGTGTCTTTTCCAAACGATACTCCCATAGATTTTCTTTTACAAAACCTGACTGGAGGGACATACTTCTGTGAAAATACATGATTCTTCCACATATGATATGACATATTATGATTGTAAGATTGCCTATAATGTACTTTTGTTTCCAAAGTCAGTGAACTTTCCTATCAATTATTAACTTGACTTTTCAGCAGTACTTAATACATTTATGTAAAGCAAGAAACACTAAAAAAAATTTCATTCTTTTAATCCTAACTTCTAAGCCCAAATCATAGTAGTTATATCTCTAAATATCTACATAATCTGGTTAATTCTATTAATCTACTATCACTCTAATCTAAGTCATTATCATCTCTTTCTTCCAAATTGATACACTTGCTTTGTGAGATGCTTAGGTGTAGCCTTAATCTTCCTTTCCAAATCAATAATGATAATATTACATATTTATTTATAAACTTTCCATGGATTCCCATTGCCCTGGAATAATCTCCAAACTCCTTAGTAAAACTTGAATCAGATCTCCAGATTAGCCTGTCTTTCAACCTGTCATTTCATCACTGTCACTCTTGCTCACTGTATATACCATGCTGTCTCTCAGACGAGGACTACAGATATGCTGTGCCATCTACCTAGATTACTCTTTTCATGTTTTCCTCCCACTACATTCATTTGAACAGCTTTCTATTTGAGGTCCTCTAAAATACATGTGTAAAGAAGAAGACTATCCTATAACACCAATCACACTTGAAAAGACTTATTCAGTGCCATAAGCTCTAAGAGATAAGGGAACTAGATTGCTCACTAGAACCTGGATGATTAGCTGCACAAATTAGGTGCCAATATATTTGTGTTGAATAGGATTCCTTTTTACCCCCAAATCTTATTCACATTATTTTTCACTCAGTTATTACAACTCTAAAGTTAAGTGTATTATAAATGTAATACATGAATATTCAAGTATCCCCCATTGACCAACGAGTTTAAGAATTTTAAGACTCAAATTCTGATCTCTTTGTAATGAGTTAATCAGAGATTTTTATTTTTCACTCTAGTGTTTGAAAAATATTGATATGTTCCCCATGTTATTTAATAAGTTATTTGGTATTAAACAATTATTTAAACTATAGAATCAATCACAACTTCAGGCAACTTACAACTGTTTGGATATATAAATTTCACAAGTACAACTGGGAGCTATTAACATTCTCTAATAAATATTCAGAAAACAAGCCTATGAACACAAATAAGAGACAACTCAAAGTAAGACTAATACTATAAACCCAGTGAATCTCATTTCTTTTACCTCTACTAAGATTGTATGGCTCAAACACAAAACACTCATTCCCATGTGTGCAGTAAGATTATTTCAGAAAAATAAATCACTGTAGAATTTCATAGAACAAGAAACTATTTCCTGTATTTTTGAACTGTCAGTCTGTATAGCTATAATATCAAAAAGGTAGATTCTGGTTGTTGACAAATTCACAGTGAGCACCACTTCTTCAATTCAATAAAACACATTAGAAAGCAATTAAGAATAACATTATTATTTTTTTAAGAATAACATTATTTGGAAAACTTTAATAAATTCTATTTTATTAATAAGCTTTGTATAAATTGAATTACTCTGCTTGTTAGAAATAAACTACTTGCTATAATCTCAAAAGTGATAGTGACAAAGTAGTATGCCAAGAAACCTTTGTTTCTTAGCCATGTTGCCATAGATTAATTGGTAATTAAAGAGTATATTGTGCTTACCTATTCCTTTCCTTGAACATCTTCCAAATAAGTAATTTTTTTCAAGGTGGATTTGGTATAAGAACATGTAGTCAGTGATACTAATCTCTATATAATGTTATATAAAACTTAAAGAAAATTTTAATAGGAAATTGGTCACAAAAAGGAAGGGAAGTAGAGAGGAAAAAAGTATACACATGTTATAGTTTAATTTTTTTAAAGATATTTTTTATTTATTTGAGAGAGATACAGTGAGCATGAGCAGGGTAGAGGGAGCTCAATGCAGAGATGAATCCCAGGACCCTGAGATCATGACGTGAGCTGAAGGCAGGTGCTTAGCCAACTGAACCACCCAGGTGCCCCTTTGTAGTTAAACTTAATGATAAGTTCCAATAAAGTTAAGTCAATGAAATTTACCCTGTTAGTCCCTGGGTGGAGTGAAAATTTACATATGCATAAGTGCAGTATATCTAACATCTTCCATCTTATGTGTCAATATAATATTTTTTGAGTATGTCCAGACCTGGGAAGCAAAGTCACTAATAAAAAGTATTAACAGAAGAAAGGTACTGAAATCTATTTGATAGAGTTTAAATACATATATATATTTTGCATAATTATTGCAATAATAATTTGTGTAATAATTTGTGACATAATTCTTATGCATAGCAAAATAAAATAAGTTTCATAAGTATTATGTAAAACAATAGTTATAGAGCCGAGTATGTAAATCCATAAAGAGATATAGATCCCTATGTTTATTATAGCATTATTTAGCATAGATAAATTATGGAGACAACCCATATGTAAATCAATAGATGAATGGATAAAGAAGATGTGGTATGTGTATGTGTATATATCTCTATCTATATATTATATATATATATATAATGGAATATATTGGAATATATAATATATAGATATATAGATTGGAATATATAAATGAAACCTTGTCATTTGCCACAACGTGAATGGGTCTAGAGGGTATAATGCTAAGTGAAATAAGTCAGTCAGAGAAAGACAAATACCATTTGATTTCACTCATATGTAGAATTTAAGAAACAAAACAAACAGGAAAAAAAAAGACAAGACTGTTAAATAGAGATAATAAATTGTTGACTATCAAAGTGGAGGGGATGGAGGGATGGTTGAAATAGGTGAAGGGGATTAAGAGTACATTTATCGCGATGAGTACTGAGTAATGTATAGAATTGATGAATCACTGTATTGTACACCTGAAAGTAATATACTACTAAACATTAAGCATATTGGAAATTAAAAAAAAAAAAAGATGGGGCACTTAACTGGCTTAGTCAGTACAACATGCAACTCTTGATCTCAGGGTTGTAAGTTCAAGCCCCACGTTGGGTGTAAAGATTACTCAAAAATAAAATCTTAGAAAAAAAGTAAAAAAGAGCCTGTGTGCAAGGAATTGGTGACTAGAAATTTGACCAGTTTTCATCTTTAAACATTTGATGTTTGTTAAATGACATTGATAAGAGTTATTTTTCACATCAGAGTGGAATCACAATTTAGGGGGTTTATTAAAGGAATGTATGTACTACATAGTTGGTTAATCATTAAAATTACAAATTTGTTTATAGGAAGGATCTCACCTCCTCCCCATTCTCCTTCACTGGTGTCTACAGAACTCAAGATGCAGGGGTGTCTGAAGAGTAGCCCAATGACACTCTCAATCAATCCCAGCCACCTGTTCCTACCCTTCATGCAGGCTTTACTACTGACTTCAAAAATACTTACAAAGAGAACAGCAAACAAAGATTCTAATCAAATGGCATATGTGGTTAATGATATTTTATTGATATTACAATATCTCTTTCTGTCATTTAAAGCTGTTTTAACAGATATTTTTCCTGCAGAAACAATCCTCTGTTAGGTACTCCTTAATTTTCAAACTAAGAATTCAAACTTTGCTGGAAACATATGCGTTCGAGCCAGAGTTTCCTTGAAGATATTTTTTCCCCCATTAAACTAAGAAAATATGGGGGAGTATATGAAATTTCTCCTAGGTTTTCTGCTTTAGGTCCCAAGTTCTTTTTGATCCTGGGAAGGTGTATGTGCTAATTTTCACAGCTGGTTCAAATTTTTACACTCCTTATTCAGAAATAATAAAATGGAACCTTATTGAGAATGCATAAATTACTTTAAAATAGACTGCATTTTTACCACATATATTTCTATAAAAAGTAATTGAAATTTATTATCATCATTGTGATAAGAGGCTATCAGAGTTGATGGCTAAGCAATGATTTTCTAAATAATTATTTTTAGGGTTTACATATGTTAAAATTGAGTGTGTAGCATAATTTCTACATTTACCAACTTGTTTATATGGTAGAGGTTTTTTTTTCTTCTTGGAACCACCATTTTACAATCAGTCCATATATACTACAGAATAATGTTTTTCTAATGATGCAACAAAGATTATTGCCACTGCTATCAGCTACTGAAGATTTTCTCAGTTTATGTCTTATTTTTACTGTAACAGTTAACCTTTAATTTAAAATATCATTGCATTTTCCTCAAAATATCATGTTTCTTTAACAAGCTCTGACTATCATAGGCTAAAACTTTTGTTTGGAGAAAGTTGGATGACTAATTATGGTCTCATTAAAATTCAAAGTCTTTAGAGATTCTCTTAATCATCCTCCTGATGATTTTCTAGTTGTTTAAGTAAGTGCAATATCTTTCATCATTCCAGAATTGAAGCACAATATTCTTTTCCCTCTATGTAAAATATACAACATTTTAAGATGGCTTGCATTCTGTGCCATTTCATGGTCACAAAAATAATTGCCTGGCGGTTTCCTCTAAGGACTCTTCTATATAAAAATGTATAGATTTATGGTTTTTCAATCTAAAAAACTCTTAGTTATAAAGGTTTTGGACTTACTGCCTTCTGAATAGCCTCAGATTCGTATCTGTAAATGGTAAAATCTAGTTATATAGATCATTAATTTGACTACGCTTGAGAAGTAGTGATACCAGTAAGTCTAAATCACTTCAGTGAGTCCTTGATCCAGCACAGAATCTTCACTGAAAGTATTTTCTGTGATGTATTTTCAATTTTAATAATTACAGTTCACTTGGATATGCTCACAAAATAAGTAATACACTTCTGTTGGAACAAACCACTAAAGTATAACTCTATCTCGTCTTTTAAAAACACATCTTCAAGTTGTAGTCTGCACTAAGTAGTATGTTGCAATAAACAGCCACAGTCAAATATCTCCGACCTCAGCATAAAAGCACAGAACGCTTTCAATCCTGGCCCTTTAGCATTATGGAAAATTTAAGAGTCTTATACGTTTGCCTCTTTTATTTTTTCTTTGCACTACAGTCAGAGACAAATGAGTCTAGAGATGAGGCCCTTCATTCAGATTCACACCTTTTCTTCTGGAATGGTAATAATGACACAAACTCCTGGAAACCAAACCAGAATTCTGTCACTTTTTCAAATAAGGGGTGTTTTTAGATTCCGAATATATTAATTGTTTAGAAACAACAGTGGTTTTTATGCTTTAGTTATTCATTGATTTCTTCCTCCTATGTATTTTTATTGAGACACAGAAGTTCTTATGTGTCAAACAACAAATTACTGAATTCTCTGAAAAACTTGGCTACAGAACCAGGAAGCATCATTATTAATGTCAATGTCATATGTCAAAATAATGCCCAAACAAATAAATTAATCTGACATATTTTTGTTTTATGTTTAATACAACATAGATCATTTACTTTATTTCATTTGTTATATTCTTACAATGTAATGTTTAATTTAAATCATTTTCTGATCAATTTTATAACAATTAGTGATACTTCTTTACACTATTTTAATTCAACTGTACATTATATTTTATGTGCATCCGCTGCTACCCTGTCTTAATGTTGTGGAATACAATTGAATTATTATCAAATATTTATTAAATCGAAGTAGTTAGAAAAATAGAAATGCATATGTGCCTTAAGGAAACACTCAGATCTTGAGTGGAAAAATACAGCCAACTATAGTAAATAATAGAAAATTCACTTTGAATTTTATTTCCTAAACTATCGTTTAAAAATATTCCCTTAATATCTTACGTGCAAAAATGCTAAATTTGTCCAAGCACATCTACATGTACGGTATGGTGACATGTGCTTCATTTTCATCACTGGAGTTCACTTGATAAGCTGCCAATGATTTGGATGGTAATGAGCAGGCAATTTCAGATCAAGTGCAATCAGCCAACAATTCATATAACATTTCAAACCTTTCCTTCTCAGAATATTAAGCTAGACAATATGGTGGGGTTACTGAACATGCTTAAATATGAGGTAAATTTCTCTAATAACATAATTGTGGAACTTGAGAAGAATTTGAAGTGAGATCAGTTACTTTGTTGTTACTTCAAAGGCACGTGTATGAGAAAGTAACACATTGGAAACCAAGGCAGAAACCCACAAACTTTATTACTTTAAAATTATCTAACATTGTTTATAGCTTCAATCAATTCCCTTTATGATAATCTACAAAAACACAGACTAGCATATCAAATATTGTACCATACTGAAGGAAAACATACCTGAAAACGCATTAAGTTTTTATTGTACTCTTAATTCTAAAATCCTCATAGATGTTTTGTCAATTAAAAGGGATAATTTTTGAAGCTATGCATATACATAAATGAGAGCCAACCTTTTTTTTCTTTTTTCTTTGTCTGGATACACAAAGGTATCACTATTGTTCTTGTTTTTTCAAATCATCATTTAGCATTCTTCCTTATTCCCTAAGTATGACTGAATTGCTATTCTCCCAAAAATAAGTTATTCTTGCTAGTAAAGTAATAGTAAGAATGTCAAAACACAGTGATGCCCAAAAGTTGATAGAATCTGGAATTTAATATTGTTTTGCAACCAAGAATTCCAATACAGCATTTTGCACTATACCACAAGTTCCTCGAGACAGAAGAATGTATTAAATAATATTGAATAACCTCTATTTTGACACATTAACTTGATATAAGTAAGCCAAGACCATTGGTATTAATTAATTATTTCCACAAATGTGACCACATATATATACTCCAGAAAATATACTTCAAGTTGGCGACTCAAAGAAGAATTCAGTGAAGTACTTATTTTCAATTAGCTTATTATCTAGGGCAGAAGATAGTTAAAAGCAAGTAATTTTTAAACAAGCAAATATTGCAGAGATCGATAAAATTTAGGAATCCTCTCCATTGTCTGTACTAGAAGACAGTGTAATACTAAAAAAGACTGAGACCATAAAGTAGGAAGAAGTTGAGTGTTTACTTGATTATTTTAACTTCCTGCTTATAAAGCATGTTCGAGTTGAAGGAATTCTGAATAATTCACAAAATTATACCCAATCAGTACGTAGAAACATAAGTGTAAATTTCTAGACATATATCTGAACTGAAACATGGTTTTGGAAGAAAAAGTTCATAAATGACAACCGCAGTTCATGATTTGTTAGTTTTGTGAATTTATTCTGAACAATTTACTTAGCTAAGACTCAATGCCTTAAACTAAAAATAGTGATGATAATAGTAGGCCAAAAATATATTGAGTCCTCCCTTTGGCAAGAGGGGACTATATCTGTCACGTTGTATGTGGGCTGGCTTTGACAAACATTGCAGCTGAATTGATGCCATGCCAGTTTTGGGTCTAGTATTTAAGGTGATTGGCAACAGCAGCTTGCTCCTTGAATGCCCAGAGCCACTATGTGTAAACTGTGACTACCCCACTGAGTCACCATGTAAGAAGTTCAACTGTCTCGCCAGAGAAGCTCTGTAAATACAAGGAGATGGATGGTGGTCCAGATGACACTGGCCTCCCTACCATCCCATAGATCAGGCATGTGAATAGAGCTTCTTGGACTCTCCATATACGATTGGTTACCAGTTGAATACCTTGAATATCAGGTGGAGCAAAAGCATTGCTCAGCCCAAATTCCTAACCCAAAAAATCATAAGATATATATATATTTAATTATTTATTTGGGAGAGAGAATGAGAGGGGAGAAGGTAGAGGGAGAAGCAGACTTCCCACAAAGCTGGGAGCCTGATATGGGACTCGATCCTGGGACTCCGGGATCATGACCTGAGCCGAAGGCAGTCGATTATCAACTGAGACACCCAGGCGCCCCCAAAATCATAAGATATTTAAAAAAATTGTTTATTATATTTTCGGTATTTTTCCACATTAATAGGTAATCACAACAATGAAATAAAGAGTACCATGGCGACCTTGGGCTATTTTGAAGGCTGTGTAAGATAATATTTATCAAATTTTTAGCATCATGTTAAAATCCCTAGCAAATGTATTTCCTAAATAATTAACTGGCCAGTATTGTCGTGAATTCAGAAGAGCAGGAAGAGCACAAAGTCCTGAATAGAACTCTAATCAGCACGGACATTATCAGGTTGATCAACAAAAGCAGAACCAAGAAAAGAGAGACAGAGAGACAGATGGAGACAGAGACAGAGAATGAGGGAGAGGAAGAGAATGAGAAGGAGAAGAGAGAGAGAATGAGAGAGAGAGAGATAATAGAGGAAAAAGCAGATTCAGTGAAGTCTGATGTCTCAAGAGCAAAGAAAGTTTACAATTAGGTGGGCAGGACCAAAGTATTACCTAATACTATTGAAGAGCTTAGGCTATAAATGAAAAATAAAAGGGAGCACAGAAAGCTGATATTTTGAACATATGGAGTACAGGCACTGCTTTTAAGAGCGAATAAGGTAGAGAAAATCAAGACTAAATTGGGATAAATGTATCTTTTTAGAGGTAATAGTAAATTGGTCCTTCTTGAAAGGCAATAACAGAATCTGAAAAGAGTAGCTCTACGTGAATCGAGACAGCATGGTATTGGCAAAAGAATAGACAAACAGATCAAAGAACAGAATAAACGGCCAAGGAGTAAATCCCATTAATATAGACAACTGATCTTTGACAAAGGAGCAAAGGCAATACGTTGTGGCAAAGACTGTCTTTTCAGAAATGATGTTGGAACAACTGCACATCAACATGCAAAATAGTTAATCTAGATACAGATCTTACACTTCTCACAAAAGTTAAATTGAAATGGATCACATCCTTAAATGTGAAATGCAGAAGTATAAAAAGCTTAGACGATAATATAAGAGAAAATTTAGATGCTCTTGGGTTTGGCAATAACTTTATTTTATTTTATTTCATTTTTTAAAAGATTTTATTTATTTATTTGAGAGAGAGAGAGAGAGAAAGTGAGAGCACAAGAGCAAGGGGAGGGAGAAGCAGACTCCCTGCTGAGCAGAGAGCCTGATATGGGGCTTGATACCCAGACACAGGGATCATGACCTGGGCCAAAGATAGCCACCCAATAGGCTGAGCTATGCAGGCTCTGGGTTATTGCCCTCCTGGCAATAACTTTATAAAAACAACATCAAAGGCAAGATTCATGAAAGAAAGAATTGATAAGCTATACCTCATTAAAATTAAAAACTTTTCCTCTGAAAGACAATTTTGAGAGGATGAAAAAATAAGCCACAAACTGGAAAAAAATATTGGCAAGAGATGCATCTGACAAAGGACTCTTGTCCAAAATATATAAAGAATTCTCAAAATTCAAAAATAAGAAAAAAATATAGTTAAAAAATGGACCAAAGATCTTAAAAGACATCTCACCAAAGGAGATATACAGATGGTAAATAAACACATGAAAAGATATTCTACATCTTAAGTCATCAGAGATATGTAAATTAAAGCAATGAGAAACCAGTACACACCTGTTAGAATGACCAAAATCCAGAATACTGACAACATCAAATGCTGGTGAGGATGTAGAGCAACAGGAACTCTCATTTATGGCTGGGAAGAATGCAAAATACTTTGGAAGACAGTATGGAAGTTTCTTAAAAAACTAAACATACTCTTGTAAGAAGATCCAGCAATTGTGATCCTGGTATATATAGGAGTTGAAAGCTTATGTCTGCCCAAATATCTTTACATGGATACTGTTGGCAGTTTTATTCATAATTGCCACAACTTTTAATGAATAAAGAAATAAAGACTTGTGTTCTACCTAATAGACCAGAATCTAGTCAATTTTTTTTTTCCTATTCTCTCTTTCTACTCTTTTAAATATATATTGTTGAGGCCTCTGTATGGCTCAGTCAAAAAAACAAGTAGCTTTTGATCTTGGGTCATGATTTCAAGCCCCATGTTGGGTGTATTACTTCACCCAAGTATTACTTCACCCAAGAGATTTACCAAGTATTACTTTACCTAAGAGATTACCTTAATAAAATTTTTTAATAAAATATATTGTTATGTAGCTTATCAGTGTTCTTTTTTGGTAGAGAATTTGAGATCATTCAACTAATTCTTCTATATTTTTAAAAGATCTTATTTATTTATTTGACAGAGAGAAAGAGATCACAAGTAGGCACAGAGGCAGGTGGGAGCAGGTTCCCTGCTGAGCAGAGAGCCCGATGCGGGCCTTGATCCCAGAACCCTGAGATCATGACCTGAGCTGAAAGCAGAGGCCTAACCCACTGAGCCACCCAAGCACCCCTCTTTGGTAGTTTCAAAATGACAAGAAATACACCTGTATGAGATAGAAATCTAGAGAAAAAATAGATAAAATCTGAGATTTGTGAATACCAAGATTGACATCTTCTGAAAAAAATGCTGAAAAGTTACATCCTAGTGGGGGCTGGGTAATTTGGATTTGTAATTGTGTGGCTGATGCTATCCAGCAGCTAATACCTTCTATCTTTTCTCTTTTCTTTTTTTTAATAAAGGTTTCTTCACTACTATTTGTAGATGAACCTATTGCAGATGGACCATTTGCAGAATACTAATCAATGAAGTTTTTTTCATACTTGCCCTTATCATGCCAGTCATGCTCCAAAGTTAGTAAGTGGTAAACTGCTGAAACCAAGTCAGCCAACACCAAGCCAGTCATTGACTTTGTGGTGGCTTTCTATGAAGGCACTGCTCTAATGGGGAAATTTGCTAATTTTCTCAAAAGACACTGTGATTAATTGATACATAGAATAGACAAAAAGCAGTTGAGTTACATTAACAGCAAATCTATTTACAGAACTGCTTCCTTATTTAGTTAGAATTCTGGTTTCAAATATACGTGTTTCTTTTCTTTGAGTCCCTATTTCTCTCTTGTCCATGTTATCTTTCTAACATTTGATTCTAGGAAGTTTCTGGAACCAATTTCTTAATATGAGGTTTTTCTCTCCACCCATACCCCAACGAAACCAAACAACTCTTGGACACCAATTGGGTGTGGGACAATCCAGCTCAATTCTGATACGATCTGACCCAGATAGAACATTAGATTCTGCAGGTTACAAGTTAGGGTCCTAGTCCCACAAGACTGTCCTATGTCCATTCTACTGCAGACACTAATAGTAAGCCTAGGCTGTTAACTGTGCTTCTGACAGATTGGCTGTCAATCAGAAGTTCAAGGCTAGAGCAGCTCACAGAACTGAAAGAACATTTTATTTACTAGATTACCGGTTTGTTAAAAAAGGATATAACTGAAGAACTGTCAAATGGAGAAGATGTAGAGGGAGAAGTTTGGTGAAAGACACAGAACTTCTTTGCCCACCACCTGCCCCAAATATTCACGTGTCAACAACCAAGAAGCTTTCTTTTGGGTTTTTATGGAGGTCTCATGTTATAGACATATTGATTAAATCATTGGCCATTGGTAATTGAACTCCATTTTTCAATCTCTCTCCCCTGGAGGGGGTGGGACTGAAAATTCCAACTCTCTGATCACATGATTAGTTCTACTGGTAACCAGTCCCCATCCTTACTTAGGTGGGTTCTAAAATTACTTAATTAACATAACAAAAGACACCTTTACTTCTCTCTTAGGCATTCCCAAGGGTTTTAGGAACTCTGCACCAGAAAGGGGACAAAAACCAAATGTATACTTTTTGCTATACATCACAATATCACAACTGGGTATAATTTTTTCCTCATTTCTCCTCATCCATCCACTATGGGACAGAATGTTTTCTGTGTTTCCAAAGGCAGCAATAAAAAACATAGTTCTTATTATGTGAAGCAACCAAAAATATGTAATTTTTTTCAAATATGTTTCTCGAATAGAGTTGAAGTGATTTTACTATATACTTTACTGTCCTATCATAACTTAAGATTTGACTAATTTTGGGGACTCCTGGGTGGCTCAGTCAGTTAAGCTTCTGCCTTAGGCTCAGGTCATGATCCCAGGATTCTAGGATCAAGCTGCTGCGTGCGACAGGCTCCTCACTCGCAGGAAGCCTGCATCTCCTTCTGCTGCTGCTCCCCCTGCTTTCTCTCTGACGAGTAAATAAATAAAATCTTTAAAAAAAAAATCAGTCAATTTTTTTCCCCACATGTATATGTGACCTTCATGAAATATTTTTTCCCTTAGATTTTGTGTTTGTAAAATAGAGATAAACATTTTTAATTAACTGTACAAATATTTGTAGGAAAGTAAAACTAAGTTAAAAACTATAATCAAGTCTCATAATTACAGAAAAAACTGATTTAGGTTTTTTTTGGTGAATATAAAATATATCATTAATTCCCTCAAAGCTAATGAGGTTATAGAAAATAAAACTAATAAAATGCAACAATAAAAATTATTCTTTAGTGGGGCATCTGGGTGGCTCAGTGGGTTAAAGGCTCTGCCTTTGGCTCAGGTCATGATCTCAGGGTCCTGGGATCTAGCCCCACATCAGGCTCTCTGCTTGGCCTGATGTGGGGCTAGATCCCAGGTCTGCCTGCTTCTCTGTCTACTTGTGATCTCTCTCTCTATCAAATAAATAAAATCTTTAAAAAATATTATTCTTTAGTTTTGTATTGTAATCAGTAATCAGGAAGAAAAGAGCTAGACGAATAGTCAAAACATTTCAAATTACCAAAATTATTTTTACCTGAAAGATAAAAGTCCTAACTCATTTACAAAATGATACTCATGTAATTGGGAAAAATATTCCATTCTACTCAGGAATGTAATGATACCATTTGAGAAAGCATCTATTAAATGTATTTTAACTTCTGCATAACTGGTGAATATTTGAGAGTTTGCACTTCTATTCTAGTATGGAATGTCTTTTTAATTTGGGGTAGGGGTTGAACAATCAGTTTAGATTAATTTTATTCTAAATTAAATTAGCAATGTCTCCTAGGTTATAAACTTTATGATAATTATGTCTTTTTTTTTAATTATTTTATTTTTAAAGATTTATTTATTTACTTCAGAGAGAGAGAAGTAGGGTTCTTGCAGAGGAAAAGGGAGAGAAAAACAAGCAGACTCTTTGCTGAGTGCAGAGCATGGAATGTGATCTCATCACTCTGAGATCACAACCTAAGCTGAAACTGTCTGAGCTTAGCCATCTGTGCCACCAAGCCACCCCAGTTATGGCTTTTTAAAATATTCTGTTCACTAATAAAATCCTAGAAGCTAGTGAAGTGAGAGAGCTATGTTCTTATCTCATGGAGTCAAAGAATAAGTCTTGCAGACAAAGGAGAGTGAGTAAAATGGTAGAAGTTTGTTAAGCAAGGATACAGAAAAAGCTCTCAGGGGTGGGAGGGTTCCCTGCTCAGGGTTGGGTTGCCACTCAGGGTTTTTAGGGCTGGTCTTTTATTGCAGACTTGACCAGGAACCTTGTGGCACTGAGATTCTTGTGCCACTTAGTTTGAGCAAAAACTATTGATAACACCCTTAATGACTTCTTTGAGGTCTGGTCATTTTCTGTGATACGTTGTAGCTGCCAAAGAAAAATACTCCTTAATATCTGAGACCAGGTAGTCTCTGTCCTTATCTGTTGTTCACCTTTTCTTAGGGCTTGAAACCAGGAATTGTTTCTGAGCCTAGCCAGGGCCCCCTTATCTTTCCCTGCATATACTTTAACCTTTTCCTTACTCACTAGGACATTTCCAGTTATATAATAGGTGCTCAATAAATAATTGCTAAGTATATGACATTCTTTTCACAACTTTCACCACATATGATTACATCTTCCTATTAAATAAAAGTTGATTTAACCCAAGGCATAGAAATTCTTCACTTCTGGTTTATAAAATGAGTGGTATCTCAAGCTACATGAATTGCCAGAATGCTTTTGTTGTATCTTTCCTTTCTAATTCTTATACTCTTATTATGATAAGGGAAAAACCGTACTCTAAGAATGCCAACCAAACCAGCAGGGGAATTCCTGTCTTTGTCTCAAAGTCCTTCTGGGTTCTTCCCTACCCCATTTCCCCTGTGTGCCAAAAGTACCAAGTATGCCAAAGTAGAAGGGTATAAATTACCCTCCCTGCTTGAGCTCCAGACCTTTGGAGAACACTCTCCTCTGAGTCCATCAATATTAAATAAACATTCAATTCTCCAAAGTCTCTGAGTGCCACTTATTTCTTCCATCAGGATCCAGTCTAGCTAGGTTCTGTAACAATTAAAGGAACATTAGAAACATACTGCTTATGTAAAAAAAAGATATATATATATATATATATATATATATATGCATATATATATCTAGAATAAATATGTAAAAATAAACAATAGAATAATACTGCTTATAATAAATACTTTATATATGGGAAAGGGATTTATACTATTTATTTCAATGATAAGGGACATTTGAACATCCATTCTGATCAAGTGGAAAAATCTTAAAATGAGTTACAAGTCAGTAAGCAAGTAGTAACAGAATAAAAAACCAAAAATCAATAATGCTCTTTTAGAGTGGCAATAAACACATAAAGTACAATAAAGAAAATTGCACTCAAAAGCATTAAGAAATTCAGAATCGGTGATGGCAAATATATGATTTGTATGTGAAGGAAGATGCATTTATTAAGAGAAAATCTATATTTGTAACATGTTTGGAAAAACAAAGTTTTGTTATGCCTCTTCAGCATTCATGGAAACGTTCATGGAAACATTCATGGAATCCTGCTTCCTTGGCAGTCCTACCTTACCAGGCTGTGCTAGTGTCCATCTAAATGCCAGCCTGGGGGCCTGGGTGACTCAGTGGGTTAAAGCCTCTGCCTTCTGCTCAGGTCATGGTCTCAGGGTCCTGGGATCTAGCCCCGCATTGGGCTCTCTGCTCTGCAGGGAGCCCGCTCCCCCCCCTCTCTGCCTGCCTCTCTGCCTACTTGTGATCTCTCTCTCTGTCAAATAAATAAAAAATACTTTTAAATAAATAAATAAATAAATAAATAAATAAATAAATAAATAAATGCTCTGCCTGACCAGCAGGAGCTAACACAGATTCCCCCTGCTCTCTCAAAACCCAGTACTTCTATCAAACCTTTTGTGAGTTTAAATGGGGTAAAGAGAAAAAGCAATTATCATTAATTTACATGAAAAAACATTTTCAGCATTCCCAGACCCAAAAAATAACCTTTCTTAGGCTTTTCTTAGGCTTTTCTCCCTCTTGCATAGGATGCATGGGATAAATTGAGGTAAAGCACAGATGCTTACTGTCACAGTTCAAAACTAGGCTTAACGCTGTCATCTTAAGCATAATTCTAGGGAAGGAGGTGGGTGGCATCACTCTTGCTGCTAGGGGTGCATGAAGCCTCTTATAATGGCTTGCAGCTAAACAAATGCTGAGTGCTATTTTTGCTTTTCGCCCTTTTTTTTTTTTGTAAAAGCCAAAATATTCTTTATATTTCTTTCCATTATAGAACTCAGGTCCTAAGGTAGATCTTTCATAAAACAAAGAGAGAAACTTTTGGAAGGTGGGGATACCTGTACCCTTGAATTCATCACCTCAAAGTAATTAGCATGCCAAATCATCTTTCTTTCCTTCTGTCCTCCTTTTCTTTTTTTGTTCCCCAAAAGATAAATAATCAAAGGCTTAAGTCTCCTGTTCACAAAAAGGAAATGCACATAACTGCAGGTAAATTTTTAAATAATTACTACTTCATGAGTCTCAAGTTAGCAAAAATAAAGTTAAAATGAAATTCTCAGTGCTGTTAAGAATGTGTGGAAATAGGCAATTTAAAATAACTGATAACTGGGCTCCTGGGTGGCTCAGTTGGTTAAGCAACTGCCTTCGGCTCAGGTCATGATCCCGGAGACCCTGGATTGAGTCCCATATTGGGCTCCCGGCTCTGTGGGGAGTCCGCTTCTCCCTCTAACCTTCTTCCCCCCTCTCATGCTTTCTCTCTCTATCTATCTCAAATAAATAAATAAAATCTTTAAAATAAAATAAAATAACTGATAACTTTACCAATGTGGTGCAAATTAATACACACTTTAAAAAGCAATGTGTTGATGAGACTATACAGTTCTATCATTTTCTTCAAATACACCATAGATAGGACTAGGCAATTTGATTATGAACAGTTTATCATACAGTATTTAATAATAGAGCAGAAAATGGTGAAAAGGTTAGTCCAAGAAGTTGTGTTAAATAAACAATAAATGAAATTCTTGAATATAATTCAATAACATGGAAAATTGTTACTGATACATTATGAGATGCTACCACACGGGAAGCACATTCTACTTGAAGTTCATTTTTAATAATGTTTTGGGACTTGTAACTAATTGACCTTCCCATTATCACAGGATCTTTTCCTCAAGAATTTTCATAAGGAATTCCAGTAGATAAATCATAAAGTACTAGTTTCTTTTTATGTGGGAAAGCAATTGTCTAACTAACCCTAATAAATTCAAATCTCTTTATCTTCTACTATTCACAACAGCTACTACCTGGACCTTCCAGTAATTGACAGTCACCAAATTATGAATAGAAATTGGAAGATGATGGTCTTGGATGAGCAAATCCTGCTTATTTATTTACTTTCTCCATGATAATAATGAGTAAAAATATCCACTGTGCCTCAACATAATGATGAGGGAACAGAAGCCTAGTTGAGGACAAAGCAGAAGCTGACACCCCACACCCCCACAACCACCACCCATGGGCTATGTGTGACATGCCTCAGGCACTCTTGGATGCCCTAAAGAGAAAACAAATAGTTAACTTTTAGAGACTATAATCCTGCAAGATCTGAGTCTCCCTCAGTTTTCTTACAAAAGCCTTAGCAATAGCTTCCAGAATAGAATGTAGATACAGTTAAATTTCCTTATAATCTGCAGCCCATTAACAGATACTTGAAGCAGGCAGAATGTAATGTTCCTCCAGGAAGTTCCTAACTATCTTCATGTCAATGCCTTGCTAGTTGAAAAACAACCTTACCTTGACAATGGCAAGGCCTCAGTATCTTGTGAATCTTCTTTAACATATGAAAATCCTTTGTAACCTCCCTTTTTCCTTACCTCCCCCAATCCCATAGTTTATAATCAGACACCCTTCAGGAACCAAAGTAGCAGCTCTTTCTGCCCATGGGTCCTGTCCATGTGGTTTAATAAACCACCATTTTGCACCAAAGGCATCTCAAGAATTCTTTCTTGGTTGTTGGTTCCAGACTTCACCCCACCGAACCACCCCTATATTCCAAAACCACATCAATAGTAGAACCAATGACAAGTCTTTATATGTCACTTTCATCCTGCTCAATAAGATATGCAGCCAATGAAACTAGGCTCTCACTACCTTCTTATCTGTCAAATCATTAACTCCATAAAGTAAGAGAAAGATAGTGAAGAAAAGAGTTAACATTCTCTAGTAAGCACTTCCCTTAAACTGTAGAAGTTTTGGCAAGTAATTCTCCTTGTTACACAATATGAGATGGGGCCAAATTATCACCCTTATTTTCCCTAGAAATGTATTTCATTTGTAAACATGTTGGAAATCAGAACCACATATAGACAAATAACAAATACCCTCTCATTGAGCAGCCTTTAGAATAATGTTATAAGATGCTTCCTTATGCTATATTACACATTTCAAATTTTATATGCTGAGCATATACAGGTATCACAGTGAAATTGCTGAAAAAAAAAGATGGAGGAAAAAGGCTCTTTTTATAACCAATAAACATATCAACACTGTAGGCAGGGCAGACTTTATTTGAAGGATTCTCTAAATGCCAATTATTTGCATTCTCCAAACAATGACTTTAAAATCACATTTAAACATAAAGTTTTTGGGAAACAAAGAATATTACTATTTAGTTCACATAAAAATAAATGCCTATATCATGGATATATAAGTAATTGATAAGGTTTTATTTTGCATTTATCTGTAACATAAAAATTTGGAATAGATGGACAGATATGCCTTTTTAAAATATGTTAAGGAAACAGAAATACAAAGTTGATTATTTTCCCTAGAGTTCTTTTTTTTTAAAAGATTTTATTTACTTATTTGACAGAAAGAGAGAGAGATCACAAGTAGGCAGAGAGGCAGGCAGAGAAAGGAAGAAGCAGGCTCCCCGCTGAGCAGAGAGCCCTATGTGGGGCTCGATCCCAGGACCCTGAGATCATGACCTGAGCTGAAGGCAGAGGCTTTAACCCACTGAGCCCCCCAGGCGCCCCTTTCCCTAGAGTTCTTTAAAATGGCTGGTAGTAAATCTTTTTTGCTTGTTTGTTTTCCTTGTTTGTGTGTGTGTGCACATGTGTGCACATATATGATTTAGTCTCTTTTATTATTTAAGATGCAAAGAATTGGAAATGAAATTTTGAATGTCTTGATCTCAATTTTGATAGAATAACAAACTCAAGCCGAAACTGGTAGAATAATTTTTGATTGAACATTTTAAAATGATGTTTGGAAAATAAGCAGGATTTTTGCAGTCAGTGTAATTTCCACCATCAAGGGAATATGTAGAGTGGGAAAGAAAGATTCCCAAGGGTAAATTTTCTGACATCAAGAATAATCTCCCTTTGGGAATTTAAGGGGAGAATTAGGCTCAATTAAATTATGTATAGGTTATGCAAAGAGGATAATTATCTTGCTCATTACCATTGCAGTTTGGAATTGTAGCAGCCTCTCTTTCTACCAAAGTTGAAGATGAATTGGAAGGATGCCTTAATCATTTTCACATTTGAAAGTCCTTATTTTCTCTCCATGCTGGCAGCTCTACCTCAGATGGGTAATGCCTGGCCTATCCAGATGCATAATGTGATCAGTCCAGTCACATGCATTTGGTTGATCAACACAGAGTAATTGGCATGCCAATGATCTTTCTTTCTTTCTGGCCCTCAGCTGTGTTATTCACGAACATTCTGCCTGTTATTTTTAGTCTTTCTCATCAATGCCAGAAACTGGTCATTTTTTCTTTAGTTAGTAGGATAATTGCATGTGAAAGCTGAAACAGACAGCAAATATTAAAATAAATTTAATCCACAGATAATATTCGTTTTGTCCTAGATTGACAAATGTGACTTATAACGGGATTATTTAAAAAATCCATTTCAGGATATAAAACTTGTCAGTAAGCACTGACCAAGTTAACTCTGTCAAGAGCACACATTAGGAATGAAGCAAGAACATCATACAAATGTGGTCGGTCACATATGTGTTCCACTTCTTCAAAGGAGAACAATGTTGCAGAAGTAAATACAGGATTTGTCTACAGATACCTCTGTCCCTAGCTTTTATTCTAAATACTGGTCACCTAGAGAAAATTACGATGTGGAAGGAGAGAGTGAAAATACCATCAGCCAGAAGTGGGAAAGTGAGGTCGGCATCTCCTAGGAAGCCTGGTTTCAAGTTGGCTCCATGGCAGCATCTGGAGAGATGGCAAGTGTGGGGGCTATAGGGCATCTCTTGGCCTCAGACTTTAAACTTAGACCTTAGACCTTAGTTCAGTGCTGAAAGAATCTTTCCACTGGGGCAACGGGATGCACTGTGGCAAGTAATTGAATCTGATAATTGAAGGGGTTCTGTGAGTGGGAATTGAAAGTAAAATTCAACTGATTCAAAGAAAAAGTGACATTTCCTATTACATGATGAAGGTCCAAGAAATTCTCATTTGCTGAAAAAGAATTGGAATGCATTCTCCTTCATAGATTCTATAATGTATGCATATATGTGTGTATGTATGTATGCATTTATTGTGCCAGAAAGTGTATGGATTGAGTTACATATACAATGTCATTATGTTATTTTTAACATTTTAAAAATATTTGTGTGGGTATATTTCTGGGTTCTTTATTTTGACCCATTGATTATCCCTCTGCCAGTACATGCTGTCTTGATTATTATAGTTTTATAATAAGACTTAATATCAGAGTGATTCCTGCAACTTTATTCTCTGTCAGATTTTTTTTGCTATTTTAAGGCCGATGACTGCATATCGATAATAAAAATTTTTTTATGTCATCAAGAATTTTGGTAGGAATTGCATTAAAGCTGGGAATCAATTTGGAGACCATTGACATCTTACATTAATATGTAATTAAATCAAACTATGAATATAATCTACATCACGACTGCAATGTTTCTGGAAACTGCTTTACAATTTTCATTTTCTGACCATTACTTTCTTTTCTTCTACCTTAATTAATTTATTCTCTATCCTAAAATAACTTAGACTTCTGTAAAACCATCCATTTATTGTACCGATTAATTATTAGCTATCTCTTGGTCTTTTCTTTTGCTGATTTACCTGTTTTCCTGGCTTATTTCCATATACTATTTAGTAATTTACAACAAATTAAATCAGCTAATGTTCTTAAAGACCCTTATCCAAGGGAAGATGCTTAAATTCTATAAAAATTTTATATATTTTGTGGCTTTTAACTGAATGCTATTGATTTTGGCATTTACATGTTTGTTTGTTTTGTTGTACTTTATGCTAATGCCTTAGAGTTTAAATTTTATTCTATTTTTTGTAAGAAAAAGTATTCAAGAGCATACATTTTCTTTGAGTATGTCTTTGGCTGGATTTGATATACTGTGTTTTCTTTACTATAATTTTTAATAAAAGTTTTAATATTTGCTATGAATTACTATTTGAGTAAATAACTTCTGGAATTTTAAAATTTCATTTGAAGTATCTGTAATTGTTTTGTTTTCATATTCATTGTTGTTTTTTTTAATTTTGTAGAATTTATACAAAATCTGTGGTTTCTGTTCCATGGAATATGAGGTTTGCTTTGTGATATAACACACATCTAATTTTGTATATGCATCTGTTTTGGGATGATTCTCTTTTTGTTATGCCCAGATTTTGAGATCCCCAAATACCACCAGGGAGCCGAGTCCGATGCAAAGGGAAAAGAGCCCTTTATTCAAGCTAGCTTGAGCTCTTTCCCACACTCACCGACACAGCGGCATGGTGTAGAGAAAGAGACCGAGTTTCAAAGAGCACAACAGTTTTAGAGCGGCCGGTGGCCAATGAGATTGTAACACACAAAATGTTGCTTAGTAACTGTTTTAACTAGCCTATCACCCTGGCCGGAATTGGCGCGCAAGTTTCGCGGGCAAAAGGCTGAGTCTATATTTTTTCCCGGGCAGGAGTCCCTCGTTCCTATTGGCTAACCCAAACCCAACCCACAGGTGGTCTAGGCCAATTAGCTCAGGGGAAGGCTGAGCCACACTCAGACCCTCCCAGAGGCAGGTCCTATGGGGGTCACACACAAGAAGGCGGATGTAAACAAAACAAGCCAGCCCTGCTCTACTCTCTCACTTTTTTCTTGCTTTAAAATGCTGTGAATATATGTTGTTAAATACAATTCAAAATGCAGTCGGTATCCAACATTATGTACATTATCTAAATGTTCTCTATATTTAGCATCTACTCTTTTACTTGCACCCATCCCTGCATATACTAAGTACATTAATATTTCAAAGAATAAGTTTAATTATAAAATATACTTATTTTATGAGTTCTTTTTTTAAAAGATTTTATTTACTTATTTGACAGAAAGAGAGAGAGATCACAAGTAGGCAGAGAGGCAGGCAGAGAAAGGAAGAAGCAGGCTCCCCGCTGAGCAGAGAGCCCCGATGTGAGGCTTGATCCCAGGACCCTGAGATCATGACCTGAGCTGAAGGCAGAGGCTTTAACCCACTGAGCCCCCCAGGCGCCCCCTTTTTTTTTTTAGAGATTTTATTATTGGGCACCTGGGTGGCTCAGTTGGTTGAGCAACTGCCTTCAGCTCAGGTCATGATCTTGGAGTCCCAAGATCGAGTCCCACATCAGGCTCCCAGCTCCATGGAGAGTCAGCTTCTCACTCTGACCTCCCTTCTCATGTTCTCTCTCAAGCTCTCTCTATCCTAATAAATAAATAAATAAAATCTTTAACCAAAAAAAAGATTTTATTATTTAGTTCTTAGTTCCAAATGCAAATACCTTTAAAGTATTATGCATTTTTATTCAAGATGGAAGAATTTATTATTTTTACATAATTCATATGTATTTAGTAATATAATCAATTCCTACATGTATTTTCTTCTTCATCATTTACAGTAGGAATCTGTAAACTTTTATTTCATTAGAACCAGGGAGTAAATCCTTTGATTTTCATGTGCCATAAGATTTCTTTCTCAGTGGCTGAACTCACATAGTATATAAAGCAGCCATAGACTATACAGGCAGGAGTGGGCATAACTATTTTTCGGTAATACCTCACTTACAAAAGAAGCAGTATGATGGATTTAGGTAAGGGTGATAGTTTACAGATCTTTGATCTCCATATCCACTTAATCATTGTGTGTAATACAGGGGATTACAATGTGAATTTACATGCCCTACTTTTTTTTTTTCTAAGAGAGTAACAACTGAGTAGTATTACACAAATATATGAGAAAATTTTTAATACCCTCCAACTCTAATATTTCATGTAGATTTTAGAAATATGATACTAACCATTTAAAGGCTAAAGTTTTTTGTCTTGGAGATTTTCTTTTTGAGATGCACATTTATTTTCAAACCATTTATTGCTGTTTATTTTTGTTTCTTTGCTTAAATCATAATATTTCTAAGAGTAAATAATTTAATGATGCTTATCAGAAAACAGTCACTATTTTCACTATTATACATACAGTAATTCATATAATCTTAATAAAACCCTTTGGGTATTCACTATTAGAATAAATCATTTTGTAGATGAAGAAATTAAGGCTGAGCTTCAACATTTATGTTATAATTTATTAATGTTATAATTTATTAAAATTATAAGAAAAGAGTTAAAATGATTTCTAATTATAATAAATAACTTTATATAGGTTTAAGAAGAAATAGACTGTCCCCTACCATATTATCCAAGAAGATATGCCCCATTCTCTGTTTCTTTCTAGCTTTAAAATAGCACTGCTCTAAGTCCCCACACTTAAGGTTATTCTGTAATGATAACAATCCTATAGACTGATGGGATATTGAAATTTAAATACAATACCACTTATAATTTCCCTCAAAGAAAGTGAGTTTAATCAGCTTAAATTTATTTAGGTATAAACTTAAGAACACATTTTAAAGAATCTATGTGCTTAAAATTTTAAAATTCTGATGAAACAAATCAAAGACCTAGCAAACAGTTATTATAATTACTTGATCACATGGTGAGAAAAAGTTTGGTTTTAAAAGAAACCAACAAACTGTCTTTCAAAATGGCTGTACCATTTTGCATTCTCACCTATAATGAATGAGAGATCCTGTTGCTTCACATTCTCATCAGCATTTGGGATTGTCAGTGTCCCAGATTTTGGCCATTCTAATAGGTGTGCAGTTGTAGGTCATAATTATTTTAATTTTCAATTACCTAATAACATATGATGTTGAGCATATTTTCACATGAATATTTTTTTATCTGGATATATGCTTTGATGAAGTGTCTGTTCAGATCTTTTGCTCAGTTTTTAAAGTAAGTTGTTTGCTTTCTTTTTGTTGAGGTTTAAGTATTCTTTGTATATTTCGAAAATCAGTCCATCACTATATATGTCTTTTATATATAATTTCTGACTTATCTTTTCATTTTCTTGAAAAAGGAGGCAATTTATAACTGCTGATAATGTTTTCACATGGTATAACTTTTGAAAATATAAGAGATAATTTGTTGAAAAGCATTTTATATTGAATAGCCAGTACTCAAGAAGTTTTGGGTTGACTTTAGATTTATATAGTTGAAAAAAAAGACATAATGTTATTGTGGAGACACCTCATTAGCTAACACAGTAAAAAAATACAATTTTAGGGCGCCTGGGTGGCTCAGTTGGTTGAGCAACTGCCTTCGGCTCAGGTCATAATCCTGGAGTCCCGGGATCGAGTCCCATGTCGGACTCCTGGCTCTGCGGGAAGTCTGCTTCTCCCTCTGACCTTCTCCCCTCTCATTCTCAGTCTCTTGCTCTCTAATAAATAAATAAATAAATCTTTAAAAAAAAATACAATTTTAGGGCGCCTGAGTGGCTCAGTTGGTTGGGCAAATGCCTTCGGCTCAGGTCAAGGTCCTGGAGTTCCGGGATCGAGTCCCACATCGGGCTCCCGGCTCCACCGGCTGTCTGCTTCTCCCTCTGACCTTCTCCCTTCTCATGCTCACTTTCTCTCTCTCTCTCTCTCTGTCTCTGTCTCTCAAATGAATAAATAAAATCTTTAAAAAAATACAATTTTATTTTGTATCTTAATATTTTAGATTTCTGATTAATACAATTTAAAATGTTTCTTTCCTCGATGTTATCTTCTAAACAAGATATGCAAGAAAACAATCTGTTACACTGCACATATGTACAGACAGATGAAATTAATTCAAAAGAAAAATAAAACCATTCAATTTTATATGCAATTTAGTGAATAATGTTTGGAAAACGTGGATACATCTTGTTTCTATGTTTCAGCATCAAGACAAAATTTGAATGAATCGATAGAAAAGTCTATGGGATACAAAAATATAGACCTTATTCATGTGAGTATTTTCATGTCTGACTTGATATAAATAAAGTCTTACCAGAAAATGTTATATTTAATTGGATAGTAATTAAAAATATTGAATTTGGAGTCATCAAATTTACTACAAATTTATACACACACATACACACAGACAAATGCCTGTCCAGATAGTTTACTAGACACTTTTAATTTTATCTAACAATTAGCCTTATCTGTCTGAATAAGAAATTTTCTATAATTAAATAATCCAACTTTTAATAGTGCAATATGTGTTTGTCATGTCACAGCAACAGAACTTAAAAGTGAAATAAGATAACTTCATGAAATTTGTAATATGATGATGGATCTAAGAATCCATTATGTCTATCATATTTTCTTGTATATCTTTGATAAGGATTATAATTTTAAAATTTATATTTTATTACATACTTAAATGTGGACTTTATTGATCAAAAATGATTGCATTGCACTATATGGAATACAACATTTATGCACTTTTCATGTCAATGTTTTTCATTAAATACTTTAAAATTAAACAGATCTTAATGTTTCTTTTTTTTATCTTAATGTTTCTATCAGTTACATGAGATATGCAGTTTCAAGTAAGTGAATATGGTAGAAATCATAAATTTGCTTTTGTTTTCCTTGTGTCAGGGGACATATCTAGTAAGAAGTTGCTATGGTTGATGTCAAAGAGGTTGATGCCTATGTTTTCCTCTAGAATTTTGATAGTTTCCTATCTCACATTTTAGGTCTTTCACCCATTTTGAATTTATTTTTGTGTATGGTGTAAGAAAGTGGTTCAGTTCCATTCTTTTGTCTGTTGATGTCCACTTTCCCCAAGATCATTTGTTAAAGAGACTGCCTTTTTTTGCACTGGATATTATTTCCTGCTTTGTTGAAGATTAGTTGACCACATAGTTGTGGGTTCATTTCTGGGTTTTCTGTTGTCGTCCATTGATCTATGTGCCTACTTTTGTACCAGTACCACACTGTCTTGATCACTACAGCTTCGTAATATAACTTGAAGTCGAATTGTGACACCTTCAGATTCGCTTTTCTTTTTCGAGGATGCTTTAGCTATTCAGGGTCTTTTGTAGTTCCATACAAATTTTAGGATTATATGTTCTAGCTTTGTGAAGAATGCTGGTGGTATTTTGATAAGAATGACATTAAATATGTAGATTGCTTTGGGTACATTTGAAAACATCGTTAAAAAACAAAGGAGTAGTTTTAAAATGTATGCTCTTTTAATGACAAAGATATTCTAGCACAATGTAGAATCCAAAAGCCTTCCAGGAAATAACATTTCACCTAGATAATATGTTTTTTATAGTGCACAGTAAAAAATATTATAAAAAATTTAAATATCAAATTTGAAAAAAAAACACCTTCATAACATAAGCAAAGTGCTAATTTCCTTAACCCATCTGGGATTTTTATTATGCACATATAAAAATATTAAAATAATTAATATTTTAAGGATTAAAATGAATTGTACATGTAATGACTTAATTATTAGACATTATTAAACTAAAACTTGAGGAAATCAGAGTTCATTTAGTCCTAAACCTTTGTCCATTTTTCTTTAAATATTTAATATGTAAAAGATATATATAATAAAAATAAATATTAAATATAAACTCTAGGTAGGGAGGGAAAGATAATTCAGTAGCAAAGGTGATTGGTTTTAACTTTAGATTTTTGTTTTGATGAGAAATTTAAATTTTTCCATTATTTAGCATTAAAGAATAATAAATGCCAATATTCTTCATTTACTTTCTTTTCCTTGATTTGTAACTCTCTTATTTGAGAGTTAACGAAGTTGAATCTGGGTAGTTTTCTCTTAACCACTTCAATGATCACATTTCTGCTGGAGAAAATAATGGCAATTAATAAAAGTTTTACCAGAACAAATATATGATTAAATATTTTATCAGAAAAGAAAAGTGCAACTAAATATACATTAAAATCCATGATTTTATATATATGAAAAAGAACAAAAAGAGAGGAGAATTGCATATCTCTAAGGAGTCACAAAAAGTAAATTTAGCTAGCATTTATTTTATTCTTATTGTTTCTTTATTTTTTAGGATTTTATTTATTTATTTGAGGGAGAAAGAGTAAGAGAGAGTGAGTGGAGGAGATAGGCAGAGGGAGATGAAGACTCCATGTAGAGCAGGGAGCTGACAGACCCAGATTGGATCCCAAGCTCTGGGATCATGACCTGAGCTAAAGGCAGGTGCTTAACCAACTGAGCCACCTGGGCATCCTATTCTTGCTGTTTCAAGATCCACTTTAAACATGTAACATGTACAAATTTATTTAGTTTTTATAAAAAACTTATGATGTATGTACTCTTGTTATCCTTCTTATATGCAAACTTGACTAAAGTCATAGAGGCAGTGAAATCTGGAGCCAGATTCCAAACTACACACTTTGTCTCAAGAGTAACTGGTTTTGACTAAGCTTTATTTATTTCAAACAACAAAATCTCCAAAGGTATTTAGCAACTGTTTTATTTTTTCCTTGCCTCTTAATTAGTTTGTGTGAGGAATAATGTTCTTAGGCTATTTTAAAGTTTACATTCTTTAAGCTGCATGGCCTTAAAAAAGTGGGAGTAATATAAGTGGGGATATAAAAGAGATACTGGGATCCGATGGGGCAAGGGACATGTTCAGAAAATGGAATATCTCTTCTCCAACAATTCGTACATTTGTGAAAAATGTCCAATAGCCTACTTCTCTCAGGATCTTTGCTAAAATTACTTTTGCTAAGCTTATTAATCTTTAAAAGTATCTTTCTGTATATAAAATATAAAAAAGTATTCTGTGATACTTATTCATATACTTTAATTTTACCAGAGATAAGATTTCACACTATCTAATTAAGGATCATTATTCATATAGAGAAAACAAATTTACACCTGAAATTCTGCAGGTGATGGTGATATTTGGTGGGACCATATTTCATGCATGAATGTACTATTAATGTTCTATCACTGAAGTTAGAATATGCTACTTCTCTTTGAAATATGAAATACATTTTAAAATAAATAAAAGAGATGAAGAAGTATAATATTGAGATGGCATTATCAGTAGTTTTTACTCAGGGGCTATAAATTATGTTTCACCTAAATGTATTTAACATGTTCCAGTGCTCATATTATGTTTGAATAATGGAGCAAAATTATATATATCCCTGATTCATTACTCTTTTGGAAGGTGACAAATTTGAAAGATTACTCTGATGTGTAATGCATACAATTTTATGCAAATATATAATTTAGTCTTATAGGATATACTGTCAGCTGAAACAAAAATAATTCAATAGAAAACATCAATGATGATGCTATGTTGGTGAGGTGTTCAAAAGAGTGACGAGTGAGCTATTTCATACCTTGTTAATTCATCATGTTTATAAGTTTAAACATGCTTAACTTTGCTTTTCACACACATGTAACCAAAACTGTTACATTTCAGATTATAAGACAATCAAATTAAACCACATTGCAAGCAATCTTATATTAATAACAAGTGATTTTCTTCCAAAATACCTAGTTTGCTTTTCCTAATCTATGACCACACAAAGCGGAATGGTGAAAATCTAGATAATTCAAACTAAAACAATGGTATCTAAATTATTAAAATAAAGGTAAAGAAAATCATTAGTTTTATTTATATTGAATTTTGGCAATCTCTTTATATTTCCTTGTCAATAAATTTGTAGCATTATTCAAAATAAATATCTCAGAGTAAGACAAGTTTCAAAAATATCTGAATTTATTCTTTTATTTTTTCCAAATTGATTTTAAAATTTTGGATTGATGTTCATTGGAATATGAAATCTATTTATCTATTTGAAATGTCTATCCCATATATATATGGAATAAATATATATGTATGACATGGATATATACATTAATATATGTATATACACCAGAAATTTTTCACATAAAAACACAATCAGGTGGCACTTGTGTGACTTAGTCAGATAAGTTTCTGACTCTTGATCTTGGATCAGGTCTTGATCTCACATTCGTGAATTCAAATCCTACATTGGGCTCTATGCTGAGCATGGAGCCTACATAAAAACAAAACAAAACAAAACAAATATTTAGTAAAAAAAAAAAAAACAAAAGAGAGAGAGAGGATGCAAGGATAAATACAGATACTAATATATACAGAAAAATAGATAAAAAATTCTTTGGAACTATACAATTTAGAATGAAGAAAAGCTCTTGACCTGAATTTTGAATGTAACAGCTTGATATTGGAGTGGCATCAAAATTGTTTGAAGTTCTTACTGAAAGATAAATTTGAGTTTTTAGATCAGAATTTCTGGTATTAAGTTCTATCTGAAGAAGTAAGAAATACAATTAGGTCATAGTGAAGTGGGATTGGCAAGAGGTAAGGATCCATGATTATCTGTCTAATGCTACCAGAGCATCTGTTTTATATATTAAGCTTTTGCAAGATTTAAGCTTTAAAAGACAAGTTCAGTGGAATTTCAGATATTTGAAGTGCCCAGTTGTTTGGGAATGCAAAGATAAACTAAAAATGTTCCTTATTTTGGGGAAACTGTCTCTTATAATAACCAAAGAGACAGGCAATAGTAAATACAATTCTAAAATTACACACAAAGTTTTTTGGGGGCAAGATAGAAGAGATATGGGCAGAATTTGGGGAGAATTTGGCACATGACCAAATCACAATGCCATGCTGATATGTATTAATAAATGACAATTAAAATAATTGAACTTAAATTTAACACCAACTACATACAAGTAGTATACTTGAAAAACATAAATGCAACAGTAAACACAGATTAAAGACCAAACTGTCTTAGTCAGCTCATGACTATCTTAGTCCACACAGGCCATTGTAACAAAATACTATAAACTGGGTGGCTTAAATAGCAGACATTTATTTTGTACAGCTCTGGAAACTTGGAAGTCCTCAGTCAAGATATCATCAGATCTAGTGTCTGGTTAGAGCCCTCTTCCTGGTTCATATATTACAGTCTTCTTATTGTGTGTTTATCCAGCAGAGAAACAAAGCTTGGATCTTTTCATCACCTTACAAGGGCAATAAATAGGGGCTCCATCCTCAGGACCTAATTACCTCTCAAAAACCTTACCTCCCAATGTCATCATATTGGAGGTTAGGAGAATTCGACATGTGAATTTGGGGAGGACACAACCATTCAGTCCATAACAGTGAAATATCAGTAACACATATTTGTTAAATTTCCACCTCTTCCCCCTATTATATCTCCAATACCTAAGTACATTTCTTGTTTCCATCACTGGGATGTAAGGACTTGTATATCCAAGTAGTACATATCTGTGAAACATGGATGGAAAATCCAACCTTGATTATAAGTATGAAAGCATGTAAATAAACTAGAAAAATGCTTGGCAGAAAACATCTAATGATACTGTTTTAATACTAACATTGCTCCCAATTAATTTATGCTAAGGTTCCAATGCTAGTGACTTTTTTCCTTACTTGCAAGTGTCAAGAGAAGTATTTAACACGATTCAGTAGTGATTGCCACCTGGCTGACAGCAATTATAAGCACCACCTATTGTAAGACTAAGATTCCTTCCTATTTCAGGAATGTTATAACATGAAAAACTGTGTACCAGAATGAATTAAAGTGGGTAATTTTAATAGTAATATTAATAATGGTCTGGTTCTTGAAGAAACTTTAAAGGGAATAATGTAATCTAAAGTGTAAGTCAAGTTACGCTTGGAATAGCCATAGGTTTAACTATGTCCAGGGTATCCAATAGTTATGTGAATTTCAGAAAATTACTTATTTTATAACGCTGTCACAAGAATTAAATAAGACAATACATGGAAGTACTCAGCCTCAGCATATTATCTAACACAGAGTTAATGTTTTAAATGTTAGACTAAAAAGTTATCAAAGGGACCTTTGAGGAAGATAAGGAGTAGGAGAATTCTAAATTCATCTTGCCCTATGGATATACCTAGATATTACCTACATCAGTGGAAATAATGTAGAAAATGACTCGAAGACTGACAAAACAGACCCTCTATAGCTAAACATAAAGAAGAGGCCACATCAAAAATAATAGGAAAGACAAGGACATGGTCAGGAACCATACTGGCCCACAAGACTGTCCACTTGAGGGAGGGCCATCACTAGCACAGAGAAGGGAGAGAAGAGCCTACCTCAGGCACCCCAGGCACTCCAAGCACAGGGGACCTTCACTGGGAAGACAAATCCCCTTAACACTTGGCTTTGAAAACCAGAGAGGCTTAATGACTAGAATCCTTACTATCTGTAGGACTTAATACCTTGAACTTTAAAATGAAAGAGCTTGCCTCTTTTAAAAATGAAGGAGTCCCCACTCTTAAAGACACAGCACATCAAACAGCCCACAGAGATACACTATGGAAGCAGCAGTTTGAAAAACACCTGGGTATATGGGAGGGAGGCTTGTTTATTAATATTAGAGTGTATACTAGAGGAGTAAGGATTTTGGGGACACTTTTCTAAGAACAAAAGACCTGACAGGCCCTATTTCCCTCCCCTACCTCCCAACCTATATAGAGGTGGGAACCAGAACAGCAGGAAGGGTCCCCAGCTTGCTAACAGCACTCTTCATTCCTGGGCTCTTCTACAGACTTGCCCTCTTCAACTGACCTTTGGGAGCTCTCTAAATTGGTGCCAGGTCTCTTCCCGCAGCAGACCTGGGCAAACTTTGCTTTATACCCAGTGTTATGCCCAGATTTTGAGATCCCCAAATACCACCAGGGAGCCGAGTCCGATGCAAAAGCAAAAGAGCCCTTTATTCAAGCTAGCTTGAGCTCTCCCTCACACTCACCGACACAGCGGCGTGGTGTAGAGAAAGAGAGTGCGTTTCAAAAAGCACAACAGTTTTAGAGGGGTCAGTGGCCAATGAAATTGTAACACA